>JARFJB010000821.1:2038221-2555721 GCA_036346205.1 Vesta saturnalis
TTAATATGTGTTTTGACCCTCACAAGTTTTTATGTTTGTATTATGCTTTCTCAAAAATAGAGTTTATATAACATTTCCACCTTAAAGTTGTTTAATACTAAACATACCAAGCACTTTTTATGACATGGCAGAGTCAATACGCGCACCACCAACTTCTATTTTTATATTTGCGTCATTAAGAAAATTTTCAACACTGGTACGGGTTCCTGCTGACACTACCATTGTCTCGCTAGGGTTCAGTATTAAATTATTAGTATCTGCCTATTTTGTGACCATACCTGTCTTCATCCATTCTGTTTATTTGCTCATGCGTGTTACTAATATTTCATATAATAAGTCACTGAATATCGCCCACATATTGATGCATTTCTGTTTTATACAGCGATGCAGGTCAAAAACACACTCACATACACACGCACGCACCGCACACGCACACACGCACAACACAACGCACGCACACGCACGCACCGCAGCACACGCACACCACACCCACACGACACGCACGCACACACGCACACACGCACACACGCACACGCGCACACAGCGCACACGCGCACCACGGCACACGCGCAACACAGCGCACGCGCGCACACGCGCACACGCGCACGCGCGCACACCGACACACACACGCGCACCACGCGCACACCGCACCGCACACGCCACCGCACACACGCACACGCGCACACACACGCACCACACACACGCACACACGCACACGCACGCACACACGCACACCACACGCACACACGCACACCGCACACGCACACGCACACGCGCACACAGCGCACACGCACACACGCACACACGCACACCACCACACACGCACACGCGACACACGCACACCACGCCCCGCACACGCGCACACGGCACACGCGCACACGCCACCGACCGCACAGCGCACACAGCGCACAGCGCACACGCGCACGCGCACGCGCGCACACACGCACACGCACGCACACACGCACACACGCACACACGCACACACGCACACACGCACACACGCACACACACGCACACCACGCACACGCGCACACGCACACACGCACACACGCACACACCACACGCACACGCACGCGACACACGCCACACGCACACACGCACACACGCACACACTCACACACGCACACGCGTACACACGCACACACGCACAGGCGCACACGCGCACACGCGCACACGCGCGCACGTGCACACGCGCAAACGCGCACACGCGCACACGCGCACACACGCACACACGCACACGCACACACGCACACACGCACACACGCACACGCGCACACGCGCGCACTTGCACACTTGCACACGCACACACGCACATACTCACACACGCACACGCGTACACACGCACAGACGCACACGCGCACACGCGCACACGCGCACACGCGCACACGCGCACCACGCACACACGACACGCGCACACACGCACACACGCACACACGCACACACACGCACACACGCACACACGCACACACGCACACACGCACACACGCACACCGCACGCAGCAGCACCGCCACACGCACACACGCACACACGCACACCGCACACACGCACACCCGCACACACGCACACACGAACACACGAACACACGCACACGCGTACACGCGCGCACGCGCACACGCACACACGCACACAAGCACACACGCACACACGCACACACGCACACACGCACACCACACCGCACACGCGCACACACGCACACACACACACGCACACCGCACACCGCACACGCACACGCGCAACGCACACGACGCGCACACGCGCACACGCACACACGCACACCGCACACACGCACACCGCACACACGCACACGCACACGCACACGCGCACACGCGCACACGCGCACACGCACACGCAGCACACGCACACACGCACACGCGACACACGCACACGCACACACGACACGCACACGCACACACGCAACCGCACACGCCACACGCACACCCACACACGCACACACCGCACACCACGCACACACGCACACACGCACACGCACACGCACGCAACACGCGCACACGCACACACGCACAGCACACACGCACACACGACACACGCACACGCACACACGCACACACGCACACACGCACACCGCACACGCGCACACACGAACGCACACGCGCACACGACACCGCACACACGCACACGCCACACGCACACAGCACACACGCACACACGCACACACGCCACGCAGCACATGACACACGCGCACAGCACGACACACGCACACCGCACACGCGCACACACGCACACCGCACGACACGCACGACACGCATGCACGCAGCACAGCCACACGACACGCACACACACACGCAACCACACGCCACACACCACACGAGATACACCCCCCCCTCACCATCGCCACTCCAGCATCCCCCCGCACATGACACATCCCCACGCACCCAACCGCCCATGCACGCATACACACCCACCCCAACAATATATATATATTAATATATATATAGGACACAACTGGGAACCGACCCAACTTTTATTACAGAAGAGTTAGACACAAATGTGCTCTGTTCAGTTACAGTTTTATTTTTGTTATATACGGTTAGAACGGTACAAGCCTTAGAAAAAGTCAGTTTCTAGCTTTCTAATTAATCTAGTATGATTAACTGAGTCGAAGACCCTCGATAAATTTAGCATACACAACAGAATAACGGCATCACTGTCCATAGCGCTTCTATTACAGTTGTAATTTGTAGCAGTGTCATTGTTATGCTGTACTACTTTCGCAAAAACCTAATTGTCTTGTATAATAAAGATTATTGCTTCCCTGTAGGGGTGTTTTTACACAATTCTTTCCATAATTTTTGACATTGTGGGCAGTATGCTTATTGATCTATATTCCTCAACCGATTCTGCATTATTTTTTGGAGTAGGTGTAGTCGCTGAAGATTTTGCAAATTAATAACACCGTTTCTTTAGATGAGTTATTCAAAGGCCCAACCTAGCACAAAACTTCTCAGCTGTCCACACATTTTGAAATAAACTGGTTCTGTTCTAGATTATTTGATTGTATTCAAACAACGGTGTTATATCACAAGCTAATTTTTGATTAAAGTGTTCGTTGAGTAGGTTAGAATTAGCGCACAAGTCTTTCAGTAACGGGCATGTTACGTAGCCCATTCCAGACACTACGAGGGTTTGACATATTATTATTCACAAACTTATTCGTAGTTGCTTGGCTACATAATTTAATAACTTGTTTGGTTTCTCTTAATACATATTTATAATACAACCAACTCCCATTAGTTTTTGTACTGCGAAATTTTCACCACGCATTATTTTTCTTTCTGATTAATTTTAATACTTCATTACTCGGCCATGGCTTATATTCGTTATTTGTTCTTCTAGCTTTAATTGGAGCAAATTCATCAAATAACTGTTCATTTATGGTATTTAGATAATTTAGCTTATCATCCACAACATAAAAATCATTTACTCGATTCCAATCCATGGATTGGGCAGCATCACAAAAATAATTATAGGCAAGTTGTTTAATATCCCTAAAACGATTTTCAATTTGGCAATCAAAAGATGCGAAAACTCGTCAGATGAATAGTTTTACTTTTACACACAATTCCAATAACAATTTTATCGCGCCGATAACCAGACTCTAACCATAGATATTCAATGCCCAAGTTGGAATAACAAATGCCTTTAACTGCTATGTTTTCTTCCAAAAATCGCTACATATTCTCCATGAGTTATCCTATCCATCCTGAATAGTGCTTTTGGGCATGAAATAATTTTATTGATTTTTTTTTTTACAAATTTAAGCGTTTCGATAATTCGTTTATCTTCTTCAGTAAATGATAATAATTTTTGAAAATTATTTAAAATATATGAAATCTGGAAACATAAATGTAAGCGTGCTACAATAATTAGTAAACGTATATGAAAAATCCAACAATGGAATATAATTTTATTTTAGTAAAGATTAGATAGATTTTTAATACTAAATATTATTAAACCGCCTTGAAAATGACAAATCAGAACACCATCTAACGGACAAATGTTAAAGAAGAAATGTTAGAATCAAAAAACAAATTTAACAATTTCTTTTCAAATTATACACGTTATGAAACACTTTAATTGTAAAAAACTAACAAGTTAAATATCTAGTTAAATCACAAACTCAACCAAGAAATAATTTTTTGTTAATATTAAGGGACTGTAATTTTTATTATGCAATAAAAGCAGAAAAAGCATGTTTAATTTTATCTTAATTTTAACTATACACGTTACATCAACGCAATGCTGTGATAACTTAACATACTTAGTTGGTAAACGTTTACTTTGAGGTCCAAAAAATCACAGCAAAATGACCTAGATATACCAACACTTAAAATTAAAATTTACAAGATTCCAAAACCTATGTAATCCGAGATTTTCTTCCTGTCTGTTATTAGGGTGTTTATATTTCAATAGCTTCTCTCTGTAGACGAACATAATAATGAGTTTCCCTTGATAAAATTTCCATATTATCTAATTGAATGTTATGATTTACATTATTTAACGCAAGGTCAACTAGGACAGACTTCTTTGGTTGATTCAATCTACAACATCTCATGTATTCTTTACGACTAGTGTCAAAGCTACGTTTTGTGGTTCCAATGTATACTTTTCCACAAGAGCAGGATAAGTTATACACTCCACAAGCAAATAATACATTTGAAGCATCTTTATATGATCTTAAATGTTCTTTAATGTTTCTCGTAGATTTAAAAATAGTTCTAATTCCATGGATAATTAATATTTTTTCAAATTTATACGTAACGTTATTTATGAAAGGAAGATCGACCTTAAGTGGTTATTGTTCTTTACGAGTACTTGTAACAGGTTCAATTATATTACCAATTTCTTTAATAAACAACCATTAGGTTGTAGTGATGTTTTTAAATGATCAAATTCATTTTCTAAAAATTTCCTTTAAAGTTAGTTATAGCGCCGCAATCCCGAAAAACGGGCACTTTGTACCGTTAGGGCCCAGTAATGCTCATTAAAATACATTTAAAAAATATTTGATACATCTAAATAATGCAGAACTAAATAGGCTTTAATTTACTACCAAGTTCGTTCGAATCGGACCATTGGTTATTTTTTTATTAAACTTCAAACTCGAGTCTACACACTTTTGGCACCGACAGTAGGTGGTGGAAAAATGAACTAAACTTTCACTTTTTTGTTTCTAGTGCCACCGTTATACTGGGTGTTTTAAAAAACGTTCCGCTAATTTCTAGGGTAAATATAATATTAAAAAATAACGTTAGTTTGGTTAATAAACATGTACCCGAAAATACCTCCTTAAGAAGACGCGCCCCTGTAAAAGTGGCCTCAAAAATTCTTTTTTTTATTATCTCTAAAACGGTTTAAGATACCTAAATGAAATTTATGTCACAAATACCTTTGATTAGGTCGTAAAAGATAATGTTGACAAATTTTTAATATTTTGTGCAGGAGCGTCGCAAAGGGGGATTGCCACTAATTTTGCCCCCAAACTCTTTTTTAGGGGGAAATTTTTTAATTTTTTGGGCAAAACTAATATTTTTTATAAACAGTTTGCCACAAAAAGGGTACTCTTGTTAAAAGTCAAAAAAACACTGGTTTTGGAGTTACTTGAGATTTTAACATATTATACCTAAAATAAGAAAGTAACAGAAATATTGAGTTAATTTGATTTACTTGAATTAAGTAGGCTTAGACTGCAGACTCGCCATTTTTTTTGTCTTACAGATTCGTTTGACACATTGTTGTTGATAGTTTTGGTTTGTGTAACAAGTAAAAACGTTTTTAAAAACTTTGAAAATGAATATGTACACTAATAGTGACTACACCGGTATGTTGTTGACATTTGGGGAATGTGATGGAAATGCTAAAGCAGCGAGAAGAAGATATGCGAAAAAATTTCCAACAAGAAGTGTTCCGGATTCAAAAACATTTTTGAATTTAGTGAGGCGGTGCCGTGAGACTGGAACCTTTAAACCAAAAAAGGTAAATTCTGGTAAACCACGAGTGGCACGAAACAGGGCAGAAGTAAATCCAAAGCCTTGATCGGGTAACGCATTATCGACATAATTTTAAGTTGAATGTATGGGCTGCTTCAATAGGCAACCGCCTCTTTGCATACCATATTTTTGATGGAAACTTAATTGGTGGCGTTTACTATGAACTTTTGGATAATCGTTTATTTCCGCTATTAGAAGATTTGCCTCTTGATCTACAAAGAAATATGGTTTTTATGCATGATGGTGCGCCACCTCATTTCAGTAGACAAGCTAGAAGATGGCTCCACGAACATTTTCCAAATCGTTGGATTGTTTGAGGTGCTGATGCTCCTATCAACTGGCTACCAAGGTATATTCAAGCGAGAGTTGAAAATAATTTAAGAATGTTAATTCAGGAACTACGGCCACTCCAAAGGATTATGTTTTCACTAGAAAAATGTTTACGATTATGTATTCGTGAAAATGGTAGGCATTTCAAACATGTAATTCAATTTTTTTTTTGTTTTGTGTTATTCGTTGTTTTTTTTAATTGTTTCCTTTGTCTGTTCTGTGTTAATGTCATACAAATAAAACCTTTTTTAAGTTCTAAATAATTTACAACATTTTTACCTCATAGTTGTTTCTGAAACAATCATTATTCCCTGAAGTAATTGGTTCTCGTGCATGAACATTATTAATTGTTTCATTTTAAAATAATTTATTAATTCGGTCAGCATTAGTCTGCTAAAACCTCAAATAACTCCAAAACCAGTAATTTTTTTTTACTTTCACCAAGAATATCTTTTTTGTAAATTGTTTAAAAAATACTATTTTTGCGCAAAAAATTAAAAAAAAAGTTTGGGAGCAAAATAAGTGGCACCCCCCATTTAGCGACGCTCCTGTACAAAGTATTAAAAATGTGTCAACACTATCTTTTATGGCCTAATCAAAAGTATCTGTGGTCTAAATTTTATTTAGATATCTTAAACCATTTCAGAGGTAATAAAAAAAAAGTATTTTTGGGGCCACATTTACAGGGCCGTATCTTCTTAAGGAGGCATTTTCGGACATCTATTTATTAACCAAACTAACGTTATTTTTTAATATCCTATTTCTCCTAGAAGTTAGCGGAACGTTTTTTGAAACACCCTGTGTACGACTTCCACATGTCTCAGAACTTCTGAATAGTTTTTTTGTATTCTTACCTTACTAGACTCTATACGAAATTCAGATTGATTTCCAAAATGATATTAAAGCAAGGGTGCTCAACTACACATACCAATGATCCAATACTGTTTTTTGTCATTTATAAAGATCCCTAACCATTATTATTATTATTATTATTATTATTAGCAGACACAGATAAAACCATAGTCATCCAGAGGCAAGACGGCCAGTTTGGTTTTCGAATGCATGGATCTAAACCAACTTTAGTTTCTGCAATTGAATCTGATACTCCCGCTGAATCATCTGGATTGGAAGTTGGTGATGCCATACTATCAATAAATGGAGCTCACGTTCTTGATAAAAGTCATTCTGATGTAATTAAACTTGCCAAAGCAGCTGGTGATACTCTAGTGCTTGAGGTAATTATTAGGTAACAATTTACGTTATTCCCTTCCTCCCTCTCATTTTGCATTATCTTCAACAAACTTGACTTGCACCTTTTCACTGACGATATAAAGAAATAATGAGTTCAATACTTCAATTTCTTATTGCTTCTATTCAAGGTGATTAAAACTTGCACTATAATGAATCCTGTCAAAATTGAAGTACTAGAAGAAGAGGAGGAATCGCTTTATTGTGGGTACTTATGGAAATTAGCAGGTTATGCAAGCGGTATACCATCTGGTAAATGGTTACGTCGCTGGTTTACACTTAAAACCGATAATTGTCTCTACCACTACAAAACAGATTCTGTAAGTATCAACAGATAAGTTACTCGTAGAGTTGGGAAAAAAAATATCAATTAGTGAATTATAATCGATTAATCAGCCTTTGGCAAGTTTTTGAAAATAATGGGTTAACCGACTATTTGATTAATCGATTATTTGAATAATCAATCATTGGGTTAATCGATTATTTTATAATTTAATTAGATTAATCGATCATTTGATTAATAGATTATTTAACTATCGATTAATGAAACAAAGATCGATTATTTTTAGACTTCGATCATGCATTGCTTACACTCGTTAAATTTTCCGCCCCTACAGTCCCTAAATGATATATTATATTTCACAATGTTCTATATATTATTTATTTTCCATAAATACATAATTCATGAATAAACTTAACTTTTACCCAATTATATTTTTAATGCATGCACTGTTATTCTTCCCCTAGACTAACGTTCTCCAAGTAACTAACGTTTGATTAATGGATTATATAACTAATCGATTATTTGATTATCGACTAAGAAAAAGAATCGATTATTTTGAGTAGTCGACTATCGATTGTTCAAATTTATAATCACCCACTCTTGGTTACGCGCAATCACGTTATTCTGTAATTGTAGGATAATGTGCCTGTAGGAGCAGTTTTACTTTTAAATTACGAAGTTGTAAAAATTGTAGACGAGAATTGCGACACATTTCGATTTGATTTGAGCAAAGTAGATGCTCCAATTTTGCATTTGGCTGCTGATACTGAAGATGGAGCAATCAGGTGGATTGATGCGTTAACGAATATAATAGAAAGTTCTCAGATAGAAGATGCTCGAGTTGAGCAAATGAAATGGAATCGACTTTTAGCACCACAAGCAATTGTAGACCCTCACTGTTTTGGTTATTTAACAAAATTAGGACCAAATGCATCCAACAGAAGATATTGTGTGCTTAAAGATGACTGCTTGTATTTTTATTACGACATTAAATCGCAAAATGCGTTTGGTGAGTAAAATTTCTGTTTAACCAAAATTAATCGATGTATTTAGGTGTTGCGTGTCTTGCTGGTTATACAGTACAAAAATCGACTCATACATCACAAAACTTTTCGTTTAGAGTATCGCCTGCAGATTTAGGTAAAAAAGATTTTCATTTCGGCGCAGAGTCGGAAGAAGATAAAAGAAGGTCTGTATATTTATTCAAAGTGTTCTTACTGATTTATGCAGTTACAGGTGGATATCTGCATTAGAATATTCAATTGAACCGCCTTAAAAGATAAAATTCTAATTAAAACTGAATGGGACCAAGTTACGAAATTTTTACTTAAAAAAGAATATGCACATCGAAATTTGTAGATTATAATTTAATAAAGTATAACAATAAATCTTATTAAAATTATTATTTATTGAAATAAAAAAATATCCCTTACGACAACAAATCACCATTCACGGGTAATTAGTATTGCTTTCTCCGATACGTGAAATAAAACATTTTATAGTACCGAAACGTTACACTTCACGACGTACCGAGAAAATCATCTATTTTATTAAACGCGATAAATTATATTAAAGGTCCACAAAATTCGAAAAAATAATCACAGCTCAAAGAAAAAATTAGTACGCTACTGCAAATAAGCAAAAAACTCAAATTCACAAAAGGAATCGTTTATTCCGATAAATTTATTTGAAAAGCGACCAAATACTGCGAAGCTTCGGGTATATAACATAATAGTCGTACACTAATTTAACTAACGTAACCACAGCGGTTAATCTGTCTCTTTCCCTTCATTAAATCTGAATCAGCACCAAAAACAAAATTTACTTTTATAAAGATTGGATATAAATTAAAAATTGATCATTTGTACAGTAGACTTACTTATAATAACTACATTTTTACACGTAAGACAGTATAAAGCCTTACATTAAGAGTACAACCAGTAAATAAAACAGAAAAATTAAACGTAAGGGCAAGATTTAATCAACGTAATTAAGGTAACTGTAAATTTCAATTGAAATACACACCTTTCGTTGTATACGGCCCAATTAGTAGACTATATGCGTACTCAAAAGAACGCAAGCTGTAACGTGCGCAATTTGATTTATCGTATTTTAGTCCACATTCACAATTTTGTAGTAAATTTTGTGTAAATACACATAATAATTTCACCCTTATGTTACGACTTTGACTGTCGTGTATCATTCTTATTAAGTATTCTCTAATTAATTTGTGGTTTTCCATTTTATTTGGATAAATAATTATTTCACTCATCGTTGTACACCTTTATTTACTTATTTCTACATTGAAGTTAACGTAATGACGTATAATTACGTACCTTCTACGTTAAATTTCATTTAAATTATGCCAACCAGGGGTAAAACGTAGAATCTAATGCCTGATAAGAAATTTTCTAAAAACGCCAATTAATTGAAGAAAACGTACTTGGACATTTCTGCGTTTAATATTAATCAAACAAAACAAATTAATTTGAGATATAATCCAACGCACTATTTATAGAAATAGTAATACTAATAGGAAACCGTTAAAAAACCATTATATTAAACCATTATAAGGACAGCTATACATTCATTTTTCAACGATCCTCTCTCGGAATTACGGTTTTTCTTCCTAACATCGATCAGTAGATAATTTATTACATTTTCTTTCAACACACATGAGTCATACTTCAAATTGCTTCGGCATTTTCTTCCGGGACTATAGAAGGAATTATCTTTTGAACAAAGTTCATTGAATATACAAATTGTATGTAAATTAAAATTTAAAAATACTTACAGAAAAAGAATTCCTCGAAGAATTCTTTCTCTATATGGATTTTTAAATTTTAATTTACATACAATTTATATATATATATATATATATATATATATATATATATATATATATATATATGTATACACATTGAATTTACACCATTTTTAAAGGTAAGTTTATTAAGGATCCATATTTAAGTCTAATAGGTTTTAAGTTATATAACCCAACATTAAAAAACATGAAAGTAAGTAAAATTCTACTAACTGTTAAAGTAGCCTTTGGAAAAAATGATTAAAACGGAATAAATCCAAATGTCAAATTATTTTAAACAAAAAACAATGTAAAGCGTTAAATATGTTAGCACAAGAACATTATCCACTGAGTTGGACATATCACGGACAACGGTTCAAAATATTTTGAAGGACCATAGGTAAGTTCTAATGGCCATCAACATATATAGGTGTTCGTTTAAACTTTTTTTAATTACTTTAAGAATGCGCCCATATCATGTCGTTTTGCAGCAGGCCTTGAAAGGGGAAGATTTTGATCGAAGGTTAGACTATTGCCATAGGATGTTAGGCATGATACGCGAAAATAGAGAATTTTTATTTCAAATTCTTTGGACCGATGAAGCCACTTTCAGTAGTGACGGGAGAGTCAATCTGCACAATATGCATTATTTGTCTGCAGAAAATCCCCATGGGTTGCGTGAAGTTCAGCGCCAAGGACTTTGGACTTTAAATATATGGTTTGGCATACTGGGAGGCAGAATTATTGGGCCATATTTTTTCGAGCAACCCCTAAATGGCAATGTATTTCTTGACTTTTTGCCCAATCAATTGCCGTTGTTGTTGGAAGATGTGCCTCTGGAAACAAGGCAAAAATTGTTTTTGCAGTTGGATGGTTGCCCAGCACATTTTGCTATTAATGTGCGAGAGCATATTAATGCAGTATTTCAACAGCGTTGGATTGGAAGAGAAAGTCTGTTTCCATGGCCTCCGCGATCCCCAGACTTAACTTGGCTCGATTTTTATTTATGTGGGCGCTTAAAGGACATCGTGTTTCGGACTCAATCTACTACTAGAGAAGATATGAAAAACCGGATTCGTAACGCAATACGTAACATACCGAGAGCCGAAATTGAAGCTGCAATTTTGTCTAGTCATGAGAGGCTTCAGCAATGCATAGAGCGTGATGGTCAGCATTTCGAGCATTTACAGGGGCATTAAAAACCTTCCTCCTTTAAATCGGTCCTTTTTAGGGCTACAACTTACATAATAGAAACAATTCCAGAAAAATATAGTTAAAAAAAATTAAAATTTAGGGGATTTTCGTATAAAGTTTTCTTTGGCCGATATTTTAGGTTAGGAACAAGATATCGAGATCCGGTTTTCACGAGCTTCTTTAGGCATCATTTAGCTACTTGTTCATGAAAAAAAAGTCATACCAATGCATTTAATTGTTTTGCGAAAATTAACCGTTTCTGTCGGAATGTCGAACAAAGCCCTCTAGCGACGACATGTGAAACTAACAAAACTTCAAATATTATAACATTTGTAGCCGAAGAATAGCTCATTTCAACGCACCTAACTTTGTTGAAATCGGCTTAGCCGTTTCGAAGATACAGGGGGTTATTTAAGGAAACTTTTGAATACCCCCCACCACTTTATTTTTAGACATACGTCAAAAAGTGCCAAACAAAAAAAGTTCAGATTATCCTCGACTTTAAAGATAAATTATGTTTTAATTAGGTTAATATGGCAGAATTCACAGAAACATCACTTTCTTAGATTCAAGATTGCAGTTATGCCCCCTAGCGGCCATTTCAGAAACTTGAAAATATTTTCCAGGTTTTTGTATTGGCCGTTTTATTAAAACTTTTTTTTTGCGCAAGCCTTTACGATGGATAGTTTCCCAGATACAGTACCTTGCATTATTAGTTGGCCACCCTATACAGGTAAAATTGTACTAACTGTTAAAGTAGCCTTTAGAAAAAATTATTAAAACGGAATAAATCCAAATGTCAAATTATTTTAAACAAAAAACATAAAATATGTGTACAGGTGCTAAAAACTCTGCCATTCGTTTGAAGACATTTTCATTGGTGCTACGTTGTATTTGGCGCTCTTTCAAACTGTTGAACGCTTGTCGTACTCTTTCAACCACATTTTCTTTGGTAGTAGGAGGATCGACATAAACAAGTCCCTTAAAATAACCCCAAATAAAGAAATCTAAAGGAGTTAGAGGCGGCCAATGGAAAGGACCATTATTGGCAATCCACCGGTCCTCTAACATTTGATGCAGCATGTTTCCAACAATATAGAACTTGTGTGCCGACGCCCCATCATGCTGGTACCAGGATTGTCCCGCTTCTTGAACTGTTTTTTAATGTTAGGTCTTATAACTTAAAACCTATAAGACAGATATAGTGAATCCTTAATAAACTTACCTTTAAAAATTATGTAGAATTCAAAAGTAAAATATATAGGGTAATCCATTAAAAAAAATGAGATATACTGATTTTAAGTGGGTTAGGATGGTAAGGCTTAACACTGGGTATAGGACAATATTAAATTTCGTCTAGATTTTAGAGAGGATTCTAAAAATGCCATAAAATGCAGGGTGTTTTATTTAAAATAACGAAGTTAATGGCGACTTCCGGTATAACCAGAAAGAAAAGTTTGAAAATATTTTAGTTAAAATCATCATGTCCTAAAATCCCTATGTTCCAAGTTTCATTATTATATTCTGATTATATATACAAGGTGATTCTAAAATACGTGGTCAAAATTAGGGAGCTGATGCAGGATAGCAACGCAAACAAAAAAGTTCCTATCAACTTGGGTCTTAAAACGCACCATTACGGAGATACAGGGTGTTTAGTTTTCAATTTGATAAGTTAATTTATTTAATATTTCCGTTAGTTTTCAATAAATAGCTTTCAAATTTGAAGCATTGCCTATAATATGCCGAATAACGTAATTTATCTAATTTCAATGTATCGTGCAGATGGCGCTAGTTGCCGCATATTTTTGTGGTTGAAAATGACGTAACTTTTTTCTAACAAAAAGTATCAACTTTCCAAAGGCACGATTGGATTCTGCGATCAATATTGCATAAAGAAGGTATACGTTATTGAGCTCGCTATCTGTAACCATTTCGGAATAAAACTCAATTTCACATTTGAATTCTCAATTATTGGTATTATTACAATTCGGAGAAGTCAGTAGAATATTATTGAAATAAATGGTCATAAACAGATTTAACAGAAAATATGAATAAATTACCGATAATGATATCATTTCAATTCTCAAAGTGTCCTCCATTTTCCTGTATACACTATTGCAGTCTTCTCATAAGTGAAAATACTACACGATTTAGTCTTTGCTCTTGTACTATTTCATTGAAAGCGTCTTCAATTCGCTGGCGCAGTTCCTCTCAATCAACTTATGAAACGCGAATAATATATATATATATATATATATATATATATATATATATATATATATATATATATATATATATATATATATATATATATATATATATATATATATATATATATATATATATATTATGATATATTATTCGGACAGTTGTAGGTTACCTAAAATACTGAAATTTTGTTAAACAAACCAATTCTACACACAAAATTTTCTTACGTATTTTATATTCTTATAATTATATTTATAACCTGCATTTAATAACTATTAGCCATTGTTTACTTGTTTGCTTCAGTTGTCAGTTTTCATTGACTAAATTTATTAACTGTTTTTGGTGACTCAACTTCCGCCTTCGTGTCTTTGTATAACGAGCTTTAATGTAAATTTTATCTTATACTCGTACTTGCAGCATTTAGGATAAAGATTTGGTGCCACGAGCACTTATTTTTCTTCATTATAAACTTTATTATTTCTACTGACAGTTTTGCATGAAGATCGTTTTGTTTGAAGTAAAATTATTAACATTTTAGTACGCTATACCTACACACTTGAGCTCAACGGTCTACGTCTTTTAGTTTTACTTAGAATTATTGCGTTTAGTAAACAATAAGTTTACAAATAACAAACTACTTTGATAAGTTAGAACTAAAAATTTAGATTTTGAGTACTTTTAATATCTTGTTTTTACTAAGTAATGCGTGGTGACAAGCGCTTAATTTCAGTTGAAATATAAAATCTACTGTTTACACTGGTTTGTTTGTTATTGAATAAAACTATAATTTGGGTATCTTAACATTTGACACTTTTTTTATGTCTATTGAATAAACGAATTATTATTTACCGCAAACTTAATGTCTAGTTGTGATTTGTATGTGCTAATTAAAATGTTCTCTTTCAGCTTTCCTTTCTCCTTATTCCCTTTTTGAGTTGTTAGGGTTGAATTTTAGTAAATTCATGTCACCTACTCTTACTACTAGAGAGGCTTATACCCACCAACATGTATACTAGTCTAGTGCAAATAATAAATCTTCTGACCACGCATCAAAATTGCGCTAATTACTTTCGCTAGCTGGTGGGTTATACTTAATATATTGTGCTGGATTAAAGCCTCCCAATCATAATCATTTTACGGTATTGTAAACTAGCGACAAAAAGTTCAAACTGGAACAAAATGTTAAAATACAAAAATCATTCAACAACTAATTGCTTCTGCCATTCGCTTATGCCAATTATAATACTACGTGACAACAATTACTGCTACTTACGCTACTTAATCCGCAATTTTGCAACTATTGCAGTCATAAGACACGGTGATTATTGCGAGCTGATGCTCCGTATGAGGTCTTTCATGGGCGTATTGAATTGCACATTGAACTGCTAATTGAATTGCAAATTAAACTGAAAATTGAATTGCAAATTGAAATGCAAATTGAATTGAATATTGAATTGCAAATTTAATTGCAAGTTGAATAGCAAATTAAATTGACAACTAAACTGCAAATTGAAACAGATTGAATTGCAAATTGAACTGCAAATTGAAACACCAATTGAATTGCAAATTGAACTGCTGAGTTGATAATTGAATTGCAAATTGAAGTACAATTTTAACTGATTATTGAATTGCAAATAGAATTTCAATCAAACTGAATTGCAAATTAAATTGCTAATTTAATTGAACATTGACTTGCAAATTTAATTCCAAATTGAACTGCAAATTAAAACACAAATTGAATTGGAAATTGAAATGCAAATTGAATTACCAATTCTATTGCAAATTGTATTGCAAACTGAATTGCAAATTGAATGGTTAACTGGATTGCAAATTGAAATGCAAAATGGATTTAAAATTGAATTACAGATTAAATTGCAAATTGAACTGCCAATTGAATTTCAAATTAAATTGCTAATAGAATTGCAAACTAAATAAAATATTGAATTACAAAAATATTTGATGAAATGCAAATTGAATTCCAAATTGATTTGATGAATTGCAAATTGACTTGCAAATTTAATTGCAAATTTAATTGAAAATTAAATTGCAAATAGTATTGCAAGCGGAATTGCAAATTGAATTACCAATTGAACTGCAAATTGAATAGCAAATTGTATTGCAAGTTGAAATTCAAGTTGATTTGCAAATTGAATTGCAAATTGGATTGAAAACTCAATTACAATTGCAAATGGAACTGCAAATTGAAACGCAAATTAAATAGGAAATTGAACTGCAAATTGAATTGCGAATTGAATTGCTAACTGAATTGCAAATTGAACTGCAAATTGAATTTCAGGTTGAATTGCAAATTTAATTGCAATTTAAAGTACGTGTTGAACTGCAGTTGAAACTCAACTTGAAATTCAAGTTGAGGTGTAAATTGCATTGCGAGTTTTATTACCAATTAAATTGCAAATTGAATTACAAAATAGAATTGCAAATTGAATTGAAAATTGAATTGTTAACTGAATTGCAAATTGAATTGCAAATTGAGTAGCAAATTGGAAATCTAACTGCACTGCAAATTGAAATGCAAATTGAATTACAAATTGAATTGCCAATTGAATTGCAAATTGAATTTCAAATTGAATTACAAATTGAGTTGCAAATTGAATTGCAAATTAAATTGCAAATTGTATTGCAAGTTGAATTTCAAATTGACTTGCAAATTTAATTGAAAATTGAATTACAAATAGTAATCAAAGCGAATAGCAAATTAAATTGCAAATTTAAATTCAAATTGATTGGCAAATTTACTACCAACATTAATTACAAATTGAATTGCAAACTGAAATGGAAATTGAATCGCAAATTGAATTGCGAATTGAATTACAAATAGCATTTCAAATTGAATTGTAAATTGAATTGCGTATTGAATTGCAAATTGAATTGCAAATTGAATTGCAAATTGAATTGCTAGTTAAATTGCAAATTAAAGTGCAAGTTGAATTGCAAATTGAGTTGAAAGTTGAATTCAATTTGCAATTCAATTTCCAATTCAATTTGCAATTCAATTCGCAATTCAACTTGCAATTCAATTTCCAATTCAATTTGGAATTGAAGTTACTAACCAACTTGCATTCCAACTTGCAATTAAAATTGTGTAGCAAATTGAATTGCAAATTGAATTGAAAATTGAAATGAAAATTGAATTACGAATTGAATTGCAAATTGAATAAGCAAATAACATTGATAATTGAATTGCGAATTGAATTGCTAATTATTTTGCAACTTGAATTGTATGTTGAATGGCAAGTTGAATTCCAAGTTATATTCCAAATTGAAATTCAAATTGAATTGCAAATTAAATTACAGATTGTATTGCAAACTAAACCCCCAATTCAATTACAAATTGAACTGCTGACTTCCAAATTGAATTGTAAGTTGAATTCCCAATTAAATTGCCAATTGAATTGCAACTTAAATTGCAATTTAATTGCAAATTGAATTGCAAATTGCATTGCAAACTGATTTGTAAATTTAATTGCAAATTGAATTGCAAACTAAATTGCAAATTGAATAGAAAATTGATTTGATGAATTGCAAATTGAATTGAAAGCTGTATTGCAAATTGAGTTACAAATTGAATTGCAAAGTGAGTTGCAAATTGATTTGTAAATTTAATTGCAAATTAAATTTCCATTATAATTGCAAATTGAAATGCTAATTGAACTGCAAATTGACTTGCAAATTTAATTACAAATTGAAATGCAAATTTAATTTCAAATTGAATTGCAACTTGAATTGAAAATTGAATTGCAAATTGAATTGCAAATTCATTTGATGAATTTGCAATTCAATGGTGATTCCAGCAACATCGGCATGGTTGAACCATTTTCAGATATTAATAATAATAACCAACCTTTATCATCTTTATCTTTATATTCAAGCGCAAATGCAACTGAAAATGATGCAAATTTTTTATGAAAAACCAACAATACTGGCCTTATAGTATAAATTTAAAACCCAATGGCGTGCATCTCAATGCTCAAAACTCAATTAATTCCTGTTTGGATCCCAGACTTGTAGATTATATGTTAATACACCTGAACATACAAAGCATCTCAAATAAAATTAATAAATACTTTTCTCTGTGTAAACAAAATCGACTTTGTATGTTTAACTGAGCATTGGTTATCTAGTGATAAGATAGATTATACTATACTAAACGACTACACTTGCGTGAGCAGTTTTGTAAATCTAAAAGTGGTAGCGCAATTTTTGTAAAAAATTTCACATTTCTCAGTTGAATTGGATTTGAAAGTTCGGCAATCTCGTTTGCTGGGTTATGTATAGTGTGCATATATCGCTCTCCTCTCGGGGGTTTGGACACGTTTCTATTTTTATTATCCAAAGTGATGAATGATATAACTAGGAAATTCGAGTGTATCATTTTAGAGGGAGATTTTAATATTAATTTAGCCAGATGAGTAGGAAAAGGAAAAGGCCACGTATTTCATTCCCTCCCCAAGGGGAAGAGCGGGCTGCTCAAGCTTTCCGAGCTCTTTCAGTCACAATCATAGATTCCCAGCATACATGCATACATTACGTACATATGCATGGTGGGATTAAGGATGGGTGTGGTTAGGATAGGATCGGAAGGAACGGAGTTAGGGTTAGGCCAGATGAGTATAAAAAGTTTGACGAATTTTAGGGACATTTTTTACTTTCTTTTAACTGTTCCTTTCCAAAAAATTCAAAACCCAAGCCTCCGTTAAGCAAAAAAAAAGTTTATGCCTAGTCATAAAGTCGTTAACGATTTAGATCAATTTAAACAGTTAACTTTTCTCCATAAACATACCAACAACGATAACATCAACAATCAGTATAAATTGTTGAAAAAACAACAAAATTTCTAGTGAAAAAAAAAGGTACAATTCCTATATCCTATACACTTCCAACAATAAATCAAAACGGTCTGGAACTTAATAAAAGGGGCAATAATAGTAAAAAGACACAAAAAATACTACTTGCGAATCACGATAGTATTAGAACTGACTTCCTATAAATTGCAAACGTCTTCGGTCGTTATTTTGCAAACGAGATAAAAACACACAGAGCTCTCAATTTTGCGAATAAAGCTATCACTCAGTGGACGGTACCAATTTGTAACACCAATAAATCTATGTTTCTATATTCCACTACAACACTTGAAATTTATAACACCATAATGTCGTTGAAAAATAAAAACTCGGTGGTATTTGATGAAATTCGAACTAAACTAGTTAAATCCTGTAGCGATATTATTTCCCCCATCTTATCAGAAGCTATTGATGACCTCTTTTTACACGGTGTATCCCCATCAACTAAGTTAGCGGAACTAGTTCCTGTTTATAAAAAAGGCGATGTACACTGTTGAAAACTATAGACCTATAGCAATCTTGAGCGTAATATCCAAAATACTCGAAAGTATCCTTAGTAAGCGATTGGTAACTTACTTAAACGACGCAGTCTATTATCTGATTGTCAACATGGATTTCGAGCTAACCGATCAACTGAAACAGCCTGTGTTAGTTTTTTTTACAATTTATAGTTGATAAACTGGATGCGGGTATGAAAGTGTTTGATATTTTCTTTGATCTGTCACGTGCATTTGATACCTTCGGGCACAGCGGCGATTATATAGTGATTCATGCGACAACGTGATCTATGCAATAAACCGCGATTAGATTGTATATAGACTTTTATATATTTTTACTTAATCGCTACTGAGAACTGTGTTGATAGTACTACCTCCACGTGGTGAATGCGGAAACCAAGCAAGGGTAACGGCCCTTAGGGGCCGCTATAAAAATCCTTTGCAGGGCCAAAGTACTAACCCACATCAGCCTAGAGCATAAGTGCTCAAAGACAATTAACTTAGGGTAAGTGATAAAAACACATAAAAATCATGAGTGGAAGTGATACGGCTAGTAGTGCAACAAGGCACGTGAGTGTAAAACAGCCAAACAAAAGAAAGAAGCAAGAGGAGAGTCCAGAAACCTCCAGTGTCACGCAAACAGAAAGATTTGAAGACCTGATTGTAACGATCCAAGACTCTTATCTAGACTTCATAAACTTCACAGATACAATGGATATGGGAAACAGACTCTCTCAAAGCAAAAAGGCAGAACTTAAGGACCGAATTACCAGATTAGCCTTCATACACGCAGAATTAATTGGCCAACATAAATTATTGAGAAAGCAAAACAATGAACTACAAAGACAAGTTGAGGAGGCAAAGGCGGCAAACTCAAATATACAGGCAAACAAATCCAATACAATCTTCGTAACATCTAAGTCAGGCGAAGACGCTAAAGAGGTTCAAGACACATTTACAAAAATTATCAAACCGGCAGAACAGAAAATAAAAATTAAAAGCATAAGAACAGCCAACAAAGCTCTCATTATCGAAACAGACCCGGAAATCGACGCACAAAAAATAATACAAAATGCAGAATTAAACGTAACACTACGTTGCCACAAACCAAGGAAAAAGGACCCATTAGTGATCTTCTACGATATACCAACGTATATCAAAGAAGAAGAAGCCAAAAACATGATATATGAATAAAACTTAGCGGAAATAATGGAGAAAAACGTATTTGATAGAGATTTTAAATTTAGATTCAAAACAGGGCCAAAGGGCAAACCGACACACCATATGGTGGCGGAGGTAAGCTCCACAATAAGAAATTATATAATAAGTAAAGGCAGAATATACACAGAATTCAGGGCAATTACTGGGAAAGACTACCTTGTAGTCCCCAAATGTTTAAGGTGTCAGGACTTGGGTCACGTATCCAAGCACTGCCCTAAAACCAAGGAAACGAGGGCATTGTGAGTCTGACAACGATAAGGACTCAGACCACAAAAAATCAAATTGTCCGAATAAAAACCAACCACCAGTATGCATACCATGCAAAACCGAGGCAAAAAGTGCACGGGAGATAATAAAACATGTCCTACACAAAAAATAATGATGGATAGACTGATACAGAAAACAGACTATGGAAAATAAGACAAACACAAATACTAAAGGAAAACAACAAACAAACAACGAGGACATAAACCTACAATACAACTCCGACAAAACGAAAAAACGTAAACATCCTTCAGAGGTTAAACGTAACAAAAAACGAGCCGAAAGACATCAGGCCAAAAACAGAAATGACGCTAACACGAGGGACTCAGCAACTCAGACTGCAGCCCCAAGTATAAACATAGCCACTGAGAAACAAAAAGGCAACTCTAAAATTAAAAACCTCTGGAATACGCTAAGAGCATGCATCTACACACACGGACACAAATACAGGCATTAGCACAGATACAACACACGAGGCTAAGTCAGACAAAAATGATCCAGAAGTGACAACGTGCACAGACATAACAGATGAACACACGAAACCGCAACAAACAAGCTCAAAAAATATACCTAATGTAACAGACCCAGCTGAAATATACTCCAGATTGGAGACCTCTATGAGGCTTGCCAAACTGATGGAACCAGCCATACTCACAACGACACTAAAACATGTTACCAGAACAGGACACTCGAGAGGAGAGAAAATCACCTTCCCTACTCTCGAAGCTGTCGACAGAATACAGTTAAAATCTAACAGACTGCCTACTGAGACACATGAACTAGAAGATCTCATGAAACATGTCTTTAACCGTAGAGGAGAAAATAAAGACTTTGAAATCATTTTTAAACAATTTGTGATGGCTCACGGGATAATTTCTATGGACCACGGAAAGCCATGGCGTCAATGCATAATACATACGAGAACCAGCAATGGCTGAAAGATGAAAAGCAAAACCGTGCCCTAGAAATCCCGAAAGTCGCCAAAGAACTAGACCTTGACATAATACTCGCACAAGAACCATACAGTATTAAGGGAACTCGAACAGGAATGCCCAAAAATACAAGAACAATACATACGCTAGACAGACCAATGTCTACCATCATTATCTTTAACAACAGCATTACAGTAACGGCTATAGAACGTTTCAAAACGCAACACTGCACATGTGTGCATATTCAGGCAAAGGGCGCTGGGGAACTGGTGTTGGTCTCCGCGTACTGTCAGTTTTCTGACAGCATAGAACCATACCTCAACCTCATATCCGAAATCTTTAAAACATATAAACATCTCCCGGTCATAATAGCCACGAATGCAAATGCCACGTCCGAGGTATGGTTTAGCAACCGCACCGACGACAGAGGCGAGCTACTGGAAGCCCTCATAGGGGAAGCACAACTAATGGTGATAAATGAGGACAATAACCCACACACCTATGCTGGAAGGTCGGGCGAGCAGAGCAATGTAGACGTAACACTGGTCAACAATAAAGCATCTAAGATCACACATAATTGGAAAGTCCATAGAACACATGACAACCAGTGACCACAACTTAATCTATTTTGAAATACAAAAACCAAATAGAAACCAAAATACCGGAAAGACTGAATATACAAAACAAAGACTTAACATCAAAAAAGCCAGCTGGAAAGCGCTGCTAAGAGACTTCTCTCCGCCTCCGGATATCCGAGAAGGAGAGGATGTCAACGAGCACACTAGGATGATAACCAAACGAATAAAGAGCACAATGAATAAAAAAATTCCAAAATTAAAGACTACTAAACACAAAAGATCGTTTATATGGACGGAAGAACTAGAAAGGCTAAGGGCAATTACTAGAAGGAAAAGAAAAAATTACCAAAAATCATGCACAGAAGCAGGAAGATCTTTCTACCTGCAAGAATACAAAAAGGCCAAAGACTTACATAAGGCACAATTACAAAGTACAAAAGAGCAATCGTGGACGAACTATGCAAAATCAGAATTGCAATTAGATGCATGGGGAATCCCATATAAATTAGCCAGGAAAGAATACGTCCACCGACAACAACGTATACATCCGTGAAAACAACCGTAGGATTAGAAACCACAAACTGGCTAGAAACTGCCGAAACAATAATAAACAAACTTTACCGGATGATGATATAACGACCGATACAGACAATCGAAGAAATATGAGACAAAGTATGATTAATTACATAAGGCGAAATACAGTAACAGCATCTTTCTCCGAGGACGAAGTAGACCAAGCCATACTAACAGCAAAGAAAGGCAAAGCACCAGGTCCAGATGGCATCCAGGCAGAGATAATAATAGCTCTTCGCCAAAAACTAATACCAACACTCACCAAATTACTGAACGAATGCCTAAGACAAAGCAGGGTACCAACCATCTGGAAACAAGCCAATCTGATAATCATCAGTAAAGGAGAGGACAAAGATAAGTCGGACCCAGACAGTTACAGGCCGATTTGCCTCCTTAACACGCAAGGGAAAGTTCAAGAAAGATTACTAGCATCTAGAATCCAAGAGCTAAGACAAAACAAAATGCACCCGAATCAATTCGGGTTCAGAAAGGAGAAATCGACAGAAGACGCAACCAACAAAGTGCTGCAGCATATACAAAGCGCAGAAGACAAATATTGCCTAGCAATTTTTGTCGACATCACAGGCACATTCAATAGTTTATGGTGGCTATCGCTGTTTGAAGGACTGTCTAAATTGGAGTATCCCCCAAACTTATATACAAGTTTGAGGAACTACTGCCAGGACAGATACGTCTTCTTACACAGCAAAACTCAAACGATAAGCAAGGGGACTACCAAAGGTTGCCCACAGGGGTCAATTTATGGGCCACTCTTCTGGGACATCCTAATGGATGATCTGCTGGGAAAACTGGAAGCAGCTACAGAGATATCGGCAGCCGTTGCATACGCTGACGATGTACTCGTCCTTGTCGCGGGAAACTCAGTCAGAGACATCCAAAACAGCCTTGGATATAATGCACAATTGAAGTCTCGGCAACAAATTACAAATCTCAACAAAAAAGACCACGTATGCCCTTTTAAAGGGAAAACTAAAAGGAAGTCTAATGGTACACATGAATGGTAAACCATTAAACAGGACAACAACAACGAAATATTTGGGAGTAAGGATAGATGAGAAACTAAACTTCGAAGAACACTTAAGTAGTATATGTGCAAAAGCGAAAACCATTGGAGTAATTTTTGTATTTTCTCTAGCAAGAGTCCTTTGGTGTCTCAAAAATAATTCACACTCTCTTGAAAATGCAGTTTTTAAAGGTCCGTAGAAGCAAACATCTAAAGATTGTAGCCTGTGAGGCGTGTGAGGAGGAATCGATACAACGTGTATGAAATTTGTCTTACAAAATTGAAAAGCCTCCAAAGAAATGTGTGAACCATGATTATCAATTATTAAGAGTATAGGATCCTCCCTAGATGGCTTTGTATGGATTTTAAAATGTTCCAACCAGAGAAGAACAACTTGACATCTTTGCTATTGAATGCTTGCACTCTGTTCAAACTTGTTGGCTCCGGTCTCCGAAGACTAATGTTAGGATTTCTATTGCGAAAAGCTTGGACCCAATCTTCCACAGCCATTTTTGTCGTTTCATTAAACTTGTGAGGAATATTATTTCTTTCTGCCAAATCAAAAGCCAGACATCTGAGTTCTGTTATAGTGATACCGTAAAACATTTTTGCTAGTATTAGTAAATGGTTAGCTAAGTCTTCTTTTTGTACTCGACAAAACGTAGGTTTTATGCCCAATGTGGCTTTTTTATTATTTTTATTTTTCAACCTACCTCTAAGTGTGGATCTAGGAATATTAAAAGTTGCTGCAGCTCTTTTAATAGATATTCCATTCTCAATTAGCTGGATTGCTTGTTTTAGGTCGTCTTCAGACCACTTAGCTCTAGTCGTTGTCCGGATACGTTTTCTAACCATCTGACAAAATTACATAAAATTAATGTTTGCTGCCTTTTGGGCCTGGTGCAATACCGCCACCATGGCGATTTTACCCATGCTATGGTGGCGGCACTTTGTATTTAGACGATAAATTTTAAAATAACAATAACATCCAACGAACTTCCGTATAATCAAAATACTGCAAAACATAGTAAAAACTAGTCTCTTTTCGTTAGTATACATGAAAAAGCGAAATAATAAAAAGGGAAACTTACCGCCAAAATTACTAAGTACGTAAATAAGATCACTTTTCGAAATATGGAAACGAAGTTGGCTGTAAATGAGACGTGACGTTCTCAAAGCTCCAAACTCAACTGAACCTTATTTCCGTCGGTTAGCACAGCGTCTGTCGTTTAGTAGGATAGAGGGGCATGCGTAGAACACAAAATATCGTATATGGCGGTATTCCCCGTGGTGGCGCCCAGCATTTGAGCTCTGATTGGAGGCTTAAGGCTCTGCATTGGTTACGGCGGGAAATTTGAAATTTTCTAATAAGTGGCCCTAATGCAAACTTGTAAGACAGCTATAAGAACCTGTGTTAGGTCTGCGCCCTCTTATTGCCCCCTTATTGCGAATCTTGAATTTATTTGTGGGGCCATCTAGTGGTGTACGGACTAAAGAGTATTTTTTCTGTAATAAAGGTAACGTCACCTAGCGGTATATTTCTAGGGCTAACTAGGATTTGTTTGTGGCGCCATCGGGTGGTATATTTTTAAACTAGCGAATGTTTTCCGTAATAGAGGCGGCGCTGCCTAGCGGTATATTTCTACGATTAATTAGTGTTGTTTGTGGAGCCATCTAGTAGTGTATAGACTAATGAACATTTTCTGTAATAGAAGTTAATCATGCACGCCTCTCTCTCTCGTTTATCCGTTTCTCTCTCGGCTCTTTCTCAAACAAAACAAATCAATCTCAATCAATCTCAATAAAACTAGAGCATGCCTTACAGTTTGCGAAAACCAACTTACAGTCCAAAAATACTGATTTGGTTTAATTAACTACAGCTTGCTTGCTCAAAATCAGTCACAGTTCAAAACACCAAATTCCTGTAACGGAAATAAGACAAAAGGTTTTAACGGTTTAGTATTATATCTGAATCAATAACTGCAAAGTACGTACCCGCATAATGTTATTAATTCAATTAATTAAAAAATAGCGTAACACTCACACCTTTAACTAATTTACTAAACAAATGACTAGAGATCGAGCCTGTAGAATAAGAGCTGATGCAGAGTTGATTGGTTTGTGACATCCTCCTCCTATAATAACACATTAAAATCTTTATTGGCATTTTTGTGTAAAATATTAAGTAAAATACATATAAAAAATAATACGCATACCTTCAGAAGTGTTTTTCTTTCGGTTGTTCTAATAATAATAATAATTAAGCCGTTCTGTGCTTTTACTTATGAATAGTTGATATAAAACTGGCAATTGGCTTTCCCATCATTAAGTAAGTAATTTTTAGACTGTAAATATACAAACAAACCTGATTATCTCTATCAGACTTAGTACAACTCGTATTTACTTTTCCCTTTCGCAGACTGCTTTGAGCGACCTTATATGAATTTGTATAAAACGATGTTTGTTATTTACAACATACGTTTAAAATGATTTTATCTATATGATAAAACTGTTTTTACGGAATGTAGTTATTATTATTAAACAGTTATACAATTTCATTATGAATGGAAAGTTGCAATCAACCGGTGACATCGTGTTAATTAATGTGTTTACAAATATTTTTAAATTTTGTTGCTGCAAAATACATTAAGGTCTAAATTAAATATTATGTGAAATAATAATAATAATTTCTACCCTAATGCAATGACGCTTTTTATATCTACACATACCAAAAAATTATACCTGATTTACTTGCATGTTCAATTACATACACACACACACGCACGCACTTCACGTTATATTGGCTTTTACCAGCACTTTTAAATTTTCTAATCGGGAATAAGAGACGTAATTTAGCTTATTTGAAATTTCATAGAAAACATCGGTATTATCAAGATTTAAGATACATTTTACCTCATTCATCTCATCGTTTTTCATCTTGAACGATTGTATTGTAATGATTTATTAACAACCCGAAAAACATTATAAACAAAATAAAATTGTTGTGGTGAAGTAGGTTTAAGAAAATTTAAATGGCCAGTATAATAACAATAATAATAATAAAGTGGTGATGTAATTTGTACATTGAATAAACGCCAAATGTAATCTCTAAATACAAATTTTTAACAAATTGAATTACTAACCTTTCACCACTAATTACATGCCGTCTCGTCCACAATCGGTTGATTAAATATAGGGAGGGTTCTATTATATTGACTTGTTACACACCTGAAATGCGGCTTGTTTCTCACCTGCTTAATTATTTTCCTTTCTCTAATTAATAAAAAACCAATGTAAAAAATTATAAAAAAATATATAATTAAATGTCTTCTCGAGCGCCATGTTATCTTTGTCCAGGAATAACAAAACCTAAATAATGAACAATAATAATTTTCTATAAATATCAAAAATTAACAATGTGCAATTAAGTTTATTTACCCAATATATGGATGGTTAAGGAGAGGAAAGAAAAGGTTTTAAAGCTAAGCTTAAAAATATAAAATTTACCACATAAATACCTCAGTATAATGATTTTCTTATAGACAGCTTCCGGTGTTTAATTATGGATGCGGAACGGTCAACCAGTATGAAAGCGTTTCTACATCTTCCTTGCGTATTCTTGTAACAACGCGATCAACTAGGTATTTGAAGGGATTTTCGATCCACTAAACTTATTGTGTTCTTGATGTTTTATTGTATTAAAATTGCATTTTAAGATGAAATTATTTGAATGAAGAGAAACTTGTGTAAATAAGTAACTTAAGAGCCATTTAAAATATAAATATAAGTATGAGTAAGTAAGTAAGCAAATAAGTGCCTTAAGTGAGTATAAGGGAATAATATAAGTACTATAATGAGTGTACGTGAATGTACGTAAGTGTACGTTAGTGTACGTAAGTGCCACCAAAATTCTGATGGCACCAAAAATAAAAATTAAGTAAAAACCATTATAACAATGTCTTCTGCTTTAACATTCAGCAGCAAGTGAAGTAAACAATAGAGGCTTTCAGAAACGCTTCTGTAAGTGCCCCCCCTCAAGAAGTGGTCACGCATTGCGCGAAATACAATGATCGGAGTCCAATTTTTAAAAGAAAGGGAACTATAACTATTTATATAATATTACACCCAAAATATATGTTCTATGAAATGCAATTTAAGTTGCCTTTCTCAATTTTACATGTAAATAATTAAAAACTCCTCTAATTTTACGCCAAATAAATTAATGATCTTAGATTAACGTATTTTTTAATACAACCACAAAAAAAGGTTGTTACAACATCTAATATACCTGATGCTAGTTCATAATAATAATAAAGCTCATTCGATAATGGTTACACTTTTAAACACTTGCAAAGGATAATATACAATCTTTATTTACTACTATTATTATTACACAAATGTAAGATTATTCGTAAATTAGCTGTCTTCAACACGACCCTGGAAATACTCCTCACGCTTTCAAACCTTCATCATCGTTCTCAGAAGCTGTACCGTATTCATCTTCTTGAATTTATCTTTACCCGATTTCGAGCCAGTAGTGCGTTTTCTATTTTATCTTGAGATGTTTTCTATTGTTAGCGAACCACTAATATTAGCACATATATAAAATACAAGGTATTTGAAATGACCCTGTATTATTGATATTTTGTAGAAGCGGTCGACCCTGGCATTTTTAACTGTTAATCAAAAAAGACAGATATAGGAACTTGCTCTGGGACCTTCGCACCCTACCGTGGCCCCCATGTCTGGCTGGAAATAGTATTCTAATCAGGGGTCCTAATGCTATCCCATAAGGCAAGTATAGGAGCTTGCGTTAGGGTCTGCGTCCCTTGTCCTGGCCCCCTGGACAACGCTAGAAAACGATATTTTCTCTCATCACATCCTATCCTAATTGAAACCGACGCCGAATCTCCCTCTATTGACGTACCACCTAAATGGAATTTGAAGAAGGCGAACTGGGATAAATTCTCGTCTCTAGTAAAGAAAATATATCAACATCAGGATATAAATGAGGGAATTAGAGATATAAACAGTAATATTAAAAATTCTGCCAAATTAAGTATTCCTCAGTCAAAAAGCACCCTGGGAATACGAAATGTGTCATGGTGAACCAATGATATTGCAACAGCAGTTAAACACAAGAAAACTGTATACAACAACTTTAAACGTCATCTTACCGCAGAAAACTGCATAATATTTAAACGGTGTAGAGCGGTGGGACGTCGTTTAATAATACAACAGAAGAACAGCTCATGGCACGAACATGTTTCCTCAATAACCTGTCATATACCAACAGATGTCATATGGAGACAAGTTAGACAAATTGCTGGACACAACTCATATTATATTCCAGCAGAACTGTACTATATGGGTCAAAAGATCTCTGGACTATGTGATATAGCCGAAACCTTTTTAAAAGATTTCGAAAAAGTGAGTAGTGATGAAAGCTCTGATCTAAACTTCCGCCTAAATAAAGACGTACGAGAGGAAAAGCTAGATTTCAACACGAGTGAATGTCTATCTTATAATTGCGATTTTACAATGCAAGAGCTTAAAGCCGCCCTGCTGACATGCAAAAATACATCACCTGGGCATGACGGAATACCATATGATATGATAAAGCACCTACCTCAGCATGCTATGGAATCGATCCTAACATTGTACAACCGGATCTGGCACTCGGGGAAGTACCCTGAAGAATGGAAGGTCGCCACGGTAGTTCCCATTCTTAAACCAAACAAGCCTTCGGAACTACCAGAAAGCTACAGACCCATTTCACTAACGTGCTGTATGGGAAAATTGTATGAGAAAATGGTCAACTCAAGATTGATGTGGTACATGGAACGAAATAGCCTACTGTCACCTAACCAGTTTGGTTTTAGAAAACCTCGGAGTGCATTAGATGGCCTATTACTACTTGAAGATGCGATTCAAAGAGGTTATGCGTATCGAAAACATACCTTAGCAGTCTTTATTGACATCGAAAAGCGTATGACTGCACGTAGAAATACAATATAATAAAAACCGTACATTAATGGGGTATAAGGGGAGAACTGGCGAACTTCATAAGACTTTTTAAGCTCACGTGAAATCCAAATCAGGTTAGGTAGCGCTATTTCCTCACGAGGACCACAAATTAAAGGAATTCCATAAGGATCGAACATCAGCGTAACTCTATTCTTAATAGCGATAAACGATTTAATTCCGAAAGACGCAACAGAAGCTAAAGCACAGCTGTATGTCGATGATTTGTGTCTGTACTATACCACTGAGCCCTCAGAAGACCTCAAATAGGTCATGCAAACCGAATTTGATAACGTAATTCAAAAAGCAAAATCGATTGGCTTTGGATTTTCTCCGACCAAAACAATAGCTATGCACTTCTGTAGGCTAAGAAAATGTATTTTTCAACCAGCTTTACAAATGGTAAATAATGCTATAAATACGCAGAGAGTAATAAAGTTCCTGGGTATACTGCTGGACGAGAAATTGTTGTGGAAAGAACAAATTAACAGTCTCTTGGCTAAATGTAAACGGGCGCGGAACTTAATAAGAGTGACTTAATTGGGGTAGTGATAGAGAAAGGTTACTCACATTACACAATCTGTTAATCCTATTACGGTTAGAATATGGAGCAATTGTGTTCTATTCAGCGTGTAAAACCATCATCAGCAAGTTAGAATCCCTTTACTCTCAAAGCATCAGATTGGCAATTGGTGCATTCCATACAAGTCCGCATACGTCCATAGAATGCGAAACAGGGCATGAACCGCTCCCAGTAAGAATAAGCCGTCTACTACTATGCTACAGTGCCCGAATCTACACGCAACCAGACCATTCTTTATATGTTTAATGTATCAGTAGGTGCAATATTTATAAATAGACCAACTATTACACGACCGGCTACAATAAGGTACCATGAAGAACTAAAACGATATGGAAACAAAGCACCAAATTGCTTCCAATGTCGAATAAGGGAAAGTCCACCATGGTTCAGAGCAATAAGTTCTATGACACTATACCTTAAAGAACAAATCTCTCCAATGATATACTACCAAAACTTTCTCAAAATTCAAGATTTGTATAGGAACTATCAATTCATATTCACAGATGGGTCAAAAACTAGTAGTGGAACGGGATCTGCATTTGTCACTCAAGAGATAGTATCGACGTTACTCTTACCCACTTGGGTAAGTGTGCATACAGCCGAACTCGTAGCAATTAAGCAAGCACTACTTTTTTGCGAATACAATAAGCAGCATAAAAACTACATCATATGCACGGACTCTAGAAGCGCTGTGGAAGCAATTCGTCGAAGAAAAGAAAATGACGACTAAACATTCTTATATCCTTAGTGGCCCAACTATCGGAACAACAATACAATATCTTAATTACGTGGGTGCCAAGTTACAACGGTCTTACAGGGAACGAACAGGCAGATCAAGCTGCACAATTGTCAGCTAACGCCTCTGAACCAGATGTAACTCCTATACGTGCAAGTCCAGGTTTAAGCACTCGGCACCAATGTGAAGCGTAAGATGCCCCACAGGGCATTTGAAATATTTGTTCACATCGGGGTATAGTGAACAAACATCCAAATACCTGATTTGCACATCTTGTTCTGACTTATAATACAACTTAGCCGCTTTAGTATGACTTATTCAGCACGTTGGTTGTGTCAACAAAGTCTCTTGCGGCCGGATTTTGCATTAAAAATGATTTGAATTCACATTCCGCAATTTCTATTAATTCATAGTTAAAAGAACGTATCCTGTATGATGTTGTCGTCGCCTTCTTACGACTCAAAAACACTGTACTCTTCTCGCGTTTACTATCACCAGTTTGATCGGTGTAACATCTCTCACAGCCGTGAAACTGGTATACAGTGTTTGTGTCGTGAGAAAACCCATCAATCAGGATACCTTCCCTTAACCTACTCTACGAGCGTTCTCTGCGTGCTGAATACGCCGGCCTTCAGAATTCTCGAGCCAGAGAGGCCACTATATGGCAATCCTTGACTACTTGTCACCCAATCTGTAACCACCGTTTGGAATGAGTCCTATAGTATGCTCACGAATAAAATTTCTGCGGAAAGCCCGACTACAGGTACCAGCGATCGTGCAGCATTCCCTAAAGGGATCGACCTTGTTTTTGTCGACAAACTTCCTACCAAACTCAATTCAGGATTTTCTAAGAATACTCACATCTTGCACACAATATCGCACTATTTCGTTTTTGAAATTAATTTAAACGAATACCCTTTGCAATTTCGTCATTGTACCACTTTATAAAGTTTGCTCGAGCGTCGGAAGATATTTCGTTGACACCGTAAAAGTGCATGGCTGGTGAGGGAAGTGTCCTTTTGAGCCGTGGAAATTAAAGGTTTTATGGAGTTTGGATAGGGGCCTGGGTAGGAAGTTCAGGCTATCAATGAATTTTACGTTATTTCAGGCGAGTAACATCATTTTAGTACCGTTAGAAATGATTTTGGGATTCCATGAAGAGGGATTCTTTAAGATTTCGTTAAGGATAAATTGACAGTCGTAGGATTTGGAATTGTTGCCTAGGACTGTAATGATTAGGTACTCGTTTCTTGGCGAGCTATGAAATGTAGGAAAGGAATTCGTATACAGGTGAGGTCGTATATATGCGTTGACGTTGCCCACAACGCCCGCAACCCTGCTCAATATCGAAATCGGTATTAATACAGTGGTTGCAGACATGCTAAGCAACACACAACATGGGAATATTCACGAAGGTGTTAGTGTTGTTAGTAGGTGTATCTTGGCGACACTCGAAGTCGTAAAAAAAACAAAAATATAAACTTTCGCGAGTTTTTCCGAGTCCGCCGTGCTTTTGGACATGTAGCAAAAATGACGGATGGATTTTTCGGATTTGGATGCAGGACAATATGCAAAACCGCATTTATGAGGCATCTTACCCTTCCATGCACTCACTGAATAAGTCCGACATCGTTTGAGTTTGCTGCAGAGACCACTAAGTTTATACTGATGTAGACATTGGTTTCCGTGGAAATCCCTATTGCACTCAGCACAAACAATAGAGTCAGCAGCCTGGCAAGGGGGACTGTTAAGGCAACACGGGCATGTGTTAAGACAATTCTTGTGGCGTTCGTTGTGATTGGTTCTATACCTACAGAATTCACAAAAATACTTAATTGAAAAGACACTTGTTTAACTAGTTATCAGATTATAATGTTCCTCTTCAAAAATTAAAAATAAAACTTTACGCGTAGGACTTCTTGGACCCTCAAAATAAACTGTTTTACCTAACAATACATGGTCATACACAACTATTGTGTAATTAACTAAATAATTTTGAAATTGTTGTACCTGTGTTCGATACTACCGCCGTTATTTAAATCGACAATTGCGCAACACATCCGATCCAAAATAGCACGAGCTTTTTTAATGCCTGACAATTGAGGATCCGTCTCGGCTACAGCTGTAGCCACCACTAAAGCCCTGCCTAAACATAAGTTATCCCTATTGTTGATAGTTATAATGAGAGGCCACGGGCCCATATCCACATGTACGTACCACATTTTAAGTGTTTCAAATAGCTGTTAAAAAATAATAGATTGTTATAACGTAACATACTATTACAAACAAATATAAAGTGGGGGTTTTACTTAAACGTGTATATTTACCTTTAAAGTATTTATAAACTACATACATATATGCCTTTTTTAACTTTATCCATACAATTTCGAAAATGTGTTCAATTGAATGATATTCACGTTTTTATTTAAATTACAGTGATTATCATTGAACATTTCATATAATTATTTATAGCACCATACATTTTTTTTAGGTTAACTGTATTTACAAATATTTTGTTATATTGTTTATACTATGTTTCCATTTTCAAGCGTTTTTAACGCTCACTTACATTTATATGGTAGCCCACCACCAACTTCAAATGAAACTTTAGCCGAAGATAATATTATTGACATCACTTCTGTAAGAACTTTTGAAATTGTGTTATTTATAAATTATATAACTATTATTTTAGCATGAAACGGAACATATTACTGGTAAATCTCAAAGTTGTAATATATGTGGACGCGTTCTTTCATCAGCTTCAAGTTACTATGTTCACATGAAAGTGCATTCAAACAGCAAACCATTTCAGTGTACTTCTTGTGCAGCTTCGTTTTGTCGTAAACCCTACTTAGAGGTTTTGTATTTATTTAAGTTTTTCATTATTTAAAGTATACATTTCAGGCACATTTAAGAACTCACACTGGAGAACGACCCTTTCAATGTAACTTCTGTGACAAAAGATTTACGCAAAAATCAAGCTTAAACACTCACAAACGTATGCACACAGGTGAACGACCTTATTCTTGTGATATTTGTGAAAAAAAATTTGCTGTTAAAAGTTACGTTACTGCACATCGATGGACACATCTGGGTGAAAAACCGTTATCATGTAGCTACTGTAGTTTAAATTTTACTTCTAAACATCAATTTCTGATACATTCAAAAACTCATACAACAAGACAAACGTTTAATTGTGCAGTTTGCGGACGATCATTTGCGAAGGATTCATATCTTATTAGACATCATAACCGTGTTCATAGATATACTGAAGTAAAACGTGAACCACCAAATGATGATGGATACATTCACTAATATATATATGTTATAATAGTAAGCTTAATGTATTTATATTGTAGATCTGTTTTATGCTTAGGTTTTTAAATTGTAAAAATATATTCTTGAAATGATGTATACATGTTACGAGAGATGATCTAAATTGAAATGTCATTAAAGGTAATGATTTATATTGAACTGGATAAATCCTGCATTCTTAGATTGATCTAGTCTACATGTAATCTTAACATTTTTCCTAACCACTATTACATGTTTATCATTGTTCAACACTTGGTATGATTACATTTTTTACCTGTCCATGGTTCATTGTAAAAAAGAAAATTGCGGGAGGTATCAAGGTAGGATAGCTACTATATCGCAATACGGTCAAGTTTATCATCTTTTAAATTTGGCTTTCTATTCTAGTTCTTTTGAGTGTTCCATATTAAACTAAAGATTTTAAACCATTTACAAGACTAAATTTAAAATAATATGTCAAAATATATATGATATTTTATTACATAATGAATATAATTAAATGGCATTGTTTATATTGAATAATTTACTTAGTGACAGTTTTAAACATGACCTTGATAGTGAGAATGGGAGAGGTTACTTAAATTGAATTTCGCGGTCAATTATAATGTTGGTAATATACATTCCCTGCGATTTGTGAAGGTGCCGTGTCATAGAATCTCATAGTGCGCATGCTCTCTTACCTCTTTCGGATAAACCCATTCTGATCACATGTGAGTATTAAAGCATTTTTCGCTTATTTTCACTTTAAAACTTGATAATTATTAAATTAAATTGTGTAAATTAAGTGTTTGGTTAACGACAGTTGTTCATTGAACTTAAACTTATTACCTCATCATATAATTGTTATAAAAAGTTAGTTGATTCTGTGTTCGCGCCATGTTGCTGCAGATTTCGGCGAAAATACTGTTTTTTTCCAATTATTAGTCATACCGGCATAGTAATAAATAAAAATAGATAACCTAATCAATTTGTAACAATAAGGTGCTTTAAGTGTAATGTGTCAATATTAATTATTAATTACAAAAGAAGCAAAGTGTACATTAACCACATGTTCAATTAAGTCGCCGCGTGTACAGGATAAAAATTAAACCTAACCGAAATCTGCAATTTCTCAGTTGATTTAGTCTCATTGTTTTTTTTTTCATTTTAGCCTTGTGTGGACATATATTTATTAAAAAAAAATAACAATGGCTGATATCGAAGAAACTCATTTCGAAACTGGAGATTCTGGAGCATCAGCTACTTTCCCAATGCAATGTTCGGCACTACGTAAAAATGGTTTTGTTATGCTTAAAGCTAGGCCTTGTAAGATTGTTGAAATGTCCACTTCTAAAACAGGGAAGCATGGTCATGCTAAAGTACATCTCGTAGGAATTGATATATTTACTGGTAAGCTAGTTTTGACCTTGACTTTCATTCAGAAAAGGTTACCAAATAAATGTTGCTATCATGATAAAGATAAGATTTGCGTTACTAAACTTCAATTTATAATTTAGGTAAGAAATATGAAGATATTTGTCCTTCGACACATAATATGGACGTTCCACATGTTAAACGTGAAGATTATCAATTAACTGATATTTCTGATGACAATTATTTATGCTTAATGGCTGATAATGGTGATCTACGAGAAGATCTTAAAGTACCAGAAGGTGAAGTAGGTATTCAATTGAGAAGTGAATACGATGCAGGTAAAGATATACTTTGCACTGTGCTCAAGTCTTGTGGAGAAGAAGTAAGTAAATGAGGATAGTTTGTGTGCATATTCACTAAACTTTTTTGTATAGGTTGTGATTGCTGTAAAGACAAATACTGCTCTGGATAAATAATTCTGGCTACGCATGTGGAGGATCGTGCTGTTAATAGTTATAAATCATTCAAACCTCCACTGAAAGCCCCGTTGCTATTATACTTGCAGGACCAGTTAAGCTTTCCAGCAGCTATTAAATAATACTTTGTGTCAACATTTTGGAAATCTACCTTTTTGTTGAGATTCACAAGTCATAACAATAAATTAAATTTTGTTTTTAAAAAACAATGCGAGTATACACTTCTTCCTGTCCACTGTATTATAAACTATCAACCACTTAATATGGTTTACTTTCATATATATATATATACATAAATAAATAATTTCATTTTTTAATTTTTGTATTTTTTTCCATATAGGAGGTAGATAGTTTTAATGTTATTGACAAATCTTGTTGAAATAATTCTTTCAATAAATTACTAGTATATTAAGATTGTTTGCTATTGTTTAATTATTAATTTTTATATCGTGAACAAAATAGTTTTTGCAATAACTTCTTTTGGAATAAATTATTAAACCAACTTCACTTTTCAATTTTTAATATGGATTTATATAAACCTTTTGCTTTTAAGTATTGTAATTGAGCAATGTATTTTATATACCATTACATAAAATTATTTAATCAATTGTGTATAAATTAATAGAATGCTTTATAAATTTTTAAAGGTTTATCTTTATAAACTTAAATTAAAATTGACTATTATAAACAATAGAATTGCATTATTCATGAGTTAAAAGTTTTTTAGTTTTGTTTATCCCACTAATCAATGTTCATTGGTGCTGTGTTAGTGCAAAATTTCTGTTGTGTAGAAAGTGTTTTTTGCTTTAAATAAAATGGAATTTAGTAAGAAGGCTGTTGTATTAAAAGCTTTTGGTAGTTACAACTGCTTAGCGGTATGTATTAATATTTAAAACAATTAATTAATCTATAACCTAATATCATTTCTTGGGGAAATTTAATTTTTAGTTGGCAGCGCAAACCGCCAAATTTAAAACTGTTTAATACTTGCAGATCAATACATTTCCTTTACCTCCTCTAGATGGAAATGTGGAAATAACAGTAGAATGTTGTGGTTTAAATTTTGCTGATTTATACACAAGGCAAGGAATGATGCAACACCATAAGCTTCCAATAGTTTTGGGAACTGAAAGTGTGGGAGTGATTAAAGCTCTCGGTTGTACTAGTGACAACTTAAAGGTACATATTACAAACCTATTTTTTTAATCCTACTGTTCTGAGTGGATGTAACAACGATTAATAACAACAACACGTTATTCGCCAGAATAATTCTGCCCTTGTAAGGTAGAGAGACCTACCTGCATACCTCACAAAACCAATAGTTTTGGCTAAGAACAATTTCGTGAATTGGTACTTTTTCTTACATTGTAATAAAAATACTAATTGTTTTTTAACACTCTCTGCTGCTGTTGATCTGATGGGCGTTTATGGGTGTTAAACTTTATTTTGCATAATACTTTGTTGACACTTATGAGTAGGAATAAAACCAACACTCTTTTTAAAGTTTCGCTATATTACTTAAAAGTGAGAATTGTTTCGACAGCACTGTGTCTTCATAAGATTGCTTATTTAAACAAAATTTACTTTAATACTTTTTTATACAGTAGTTAACGGGTTATTCAGAAAGTTGGGGGGGGGGGGCAAGAACGGTGAATTGTATACATCTACTTGTTGGTTTAATAACTGACCTGAATATTTTCTAATAAATCTAGTTTTTTATTTTTGTTCTACATAACATAACCGTCACGGCGTCATTCCCTTATGGGGTAGGTAAAACAATCCCATTCCTCATTTATTTTTCATTTACAATCATTCTCCATGTTTTCCTATCCCTGCATACCTCCTTAGCTTCTGTAAGATATACTTCCAATCGCTTTCTTTCCAGCATTGACCCGTCGTCCAATCTGGCCATCCATTGTACCATCTGCAGTGTGAACATTCTACCCAGATATACTAACTCGTCCACTTGTTCCACAATTTCATCATACAGGGTAAATACTCTACTCTCCTTTTCACCTTCCCTATTGAACACCACAATCTTTGTTTTGTGCACGGTTACCTTTAGGTGCATGCTCTCACAGACTATACCAAACTTCCTCAGAGCCCTTTGTAGCTCGCATTCTCGCTTAATAATACTGTGTCATCTGCATAAACCAGAACTCGTACGTTTACCTCACTAACCATTACACCATTTGTTTGGGTGCAAGCTTGTCTAACACATTTATATCCATGTATACATTAAACAACCACGGTGGACATTACAGAGCCTTGTCACACTCCTTGGTCAATATTAAAGTATTCACTCACACCTCCTCTCACCCTAACACATGCCCGGCTACCGTTATATACTGTCCTTATTCTGTTTATTAGACCCTTACTTACGCCCCATACTCATTTAATATTTCCCACAACTTCTACCTATTAACTCGATCATATGATTTCTGCAGATCTACAAACGCAGAGTACAGTTTCTTTTTTACACTTAAACACTTTTCAATCACTTGATGGAGAGCAACCATCTGATCAACACATCCACTCCGTGGCATGAAGCCACCCTGCACATCTAAATCTTAATTTGGGTGGTTTCACGCACTCTTATCAATCAGTACTCTTCAAAATACTTTACCAGGTACACTAGGCATACTTATTCCTCTGTAATTTTTGCAATAACTCTTGTTCCCCTTACCCTTATACAGTGGTACATCAATCGTGCTCTTCCAATCACACGCTATTTTTCCACACTTAAGGCATACGTTGAATAAATCTCACAATTTCATCTGCTCCTTTATCGTTTTTCAACTTTCCTACCGTTTTCTTTATCTCATTTAACCCAATATCCTCAGTTTCCTTCACTATTCCTTCTACATTATCCTTATTAAACTCTTCTTTTACTCACTACTGTACAGTTTTCCGAAATATTCTTTCCAGCATATCCTCTCATCACAATCGTCCCATACTATTTCTTTACTCCTATTCATCACTCCTGCAACGTTTGTTTCCCTCAAAATCTTTCTGCATTTTCTCTCCTTCAACTGGCTTTACTTACTCTCACTGCCTTCTTCCCTTCTTTGTTTCTTAATCTGTACAACTCATACAATCTCTTTCTCTCAGTCTCATTTTTTGCATCAATAATTGCCATGTACGCGTTTTTTCTTACATACTGCCTTTTGTGCCGATTGATTCCACCAAGCACATTTTTTCTGTCTACCTATAGTCGCTCTTCCACGGCACAATTGACTACATAGTCATTCAAGCTTATTCATGCACTTTCAACGTCATAGTTTTTTTTTTCGTTCCACACTGCTTCATTCACATACAACTCTACTCGCCGCATCTGCATATTTCATTCACGCACCATTATCTAGTATTTTATCTACCATAATTCTGGATGTTCGCATTACGTGCGATTTCCTTCTCCAGGCCCACTTTTGCCCTAAACACTCAATACAACCAAATAGTGGTCCGGTTCGGTTCACACTCCGGTCCGCACATTACTTTTGTATCTCTCGCCAGGTTTCTAAATCAATCATACACGATCAAGTCAATGACATGTATACATAATCACATTTTTATGCTTAAACCACAGGTTTCTCTCCACACAGATGCTCACCATTCTCATTGACTCTTTGGTTTCCGAACTTACCTAGGGCGCGTTAAATAAACAATACGTAGAACGAACTCAAAGAAACCTCAAAAATAGAATTACTTCCCATAAAAGTGATATTAAAAATAAAAAAGAATCATGTGCATTAACGATACATTCTCTAGAAACTAGTCATAAACCAAATTTTAATGAAGTAAAAATTTTAACCACAGAAAATAATTATTTCAAACGTTTATTTTTAGAAATGCTTTATATTAATAGAGAACCTAACATATTAAACAAAAAAACTGATACTCAAAATTTAAGTGTTATATATTCAAATATTTTAATAATTAACAACAGATTGCATTGTTAACAAACAATTTTATACGTATTCCCTTGTTAATCGTTATAGTTACACTTTTAGTTGTCATAATTATATTACATTTCAATGATATTTAATTTTTTGTGTTTGCCAATCTCATTATAATCTAACATACAGTAAGCAATAATGTTATATTCATTTATTATTGTATTTATCATTTTAGTTTTGACTGAAGAAGGAATAAATATTTCCGAAAGCTTTCAAATTGATGTATAAATGTCAATTTAATTTAGGCTGCATCCCTGTTATACTAAAAATTATATATATATATATATATATATATATATATATATATATATATATATATATATATATGTATATATATTTATTTCCTCCTCCCCCTATCTCTCTCTCTCTGTGTCTCTCCCTCTCTGGCTCTGTCTCCGTATCTGTCTGTGTGTATGTCTGTCTGTCACACACACACACACACGTACGCACACACACACTCACGCACGCACGCACGCACGCACGCACACACACACACACACACACGCACACGAGTACACACACACCACCTGTACGCACACATTACTTACATACAGTCAGACACACACAGCGCGCGCGCAGACACGCCACACATACACAGACGCACGCACATGTAAATGGAGAAAACTAGATTTAATCTTGTTTATCCCGCCCCCTTCCCTCTACACTTTCCCAATAACACGTTAAATGTTGTATAAAATCATGTGCATTTTAAGTAAATTTAGTTTAGTACTCGATCTGATGAAGACAGTGTTGTCGAAACATTTGTCATTTTAATCACTTTATAAAGTTTTTGTTTTATTTCTACTCATGTGGTATGGAGTTTATTAAGTAAAGCCAGTTCAATCAATATGCAAATTTCGTACGTTGACCAAATTTTTGTCGCGTACGCTGCCATGATTTTCCATTGCAGTGCTACCCAACTTGTATAAACGCCTTATGCAAAGTGGGAAATAATCGCAATAAACAAGTAAATTGAGATCTATTGCAAAAATTATTATAGCTACCACATAACTTTCTTATGCATGTGCCGTGTTACTTTAGCATATGGGGGCAAGAGATGGAACGTTTCAAATCTGCGCTTACTTTATTAATTAGTGCCACAGCTTTACAGCTCAAATTGTGGAAGGCGGGTATGGGTTCTTTTATAAACACATAAATTAGCTTCCTGTTACCAAGCCGTCGAATAAACAACAAACTGAAAGGTTGTATGCATGTATTGCCTATTATATACAAACTACTTTATAATTTCAACTTAAATATACAAAATACATTTTATAAATTACAACCCTGTGGGAAGGGTTTTGGGTAGCTTCTGGATAGACGGCCGAGAAGATTCTTTGCGATCTCCTAAGACTGGGATAGCTAGTTACTGAGTGAAAATTTATTCGTAACGCAAGCAAACGGTAAATAATCATTTAGGGAAAACACTTTTTCTGAATCCGTCTAACGAATAGGTAGCAACTGAAGCGGGACCTTCAATGTGACATTCTATCGATTAGAATGGTTTACGCTTTTCATTTAAAGGGAACATTTTTTCAATGTTATTAGCTCGTATAGAAGTTTACTCTGGGTCAGGCTTATTCAGAATTAAAATCGATATTTTTACGCTTAGGTTTTTGCGAATATTGTCTTTATTTACGGTTAAAACTATTTTTAATTGCTGGACCATTTTAACGGGAAAATGTATTTCTCATATTTACAGGATGGATATGCTAATTACTAATAATTACAGAATTATCTTCACGAGGTTAGTTTAATTCTAATTAAATTATGTACATGGTGGCCAGATTTCGTGCAAATTGTGGGTAAAGTATATGAAGGAATACGTAAACGCTGGTTAAGATGTAATAAATCGGATTTCAAAGAATCCCTTCTGTTGCGCGGTTTTTGACTTATGGCACAAACTTGTATTTTTAAATAGGAACTATATGCCATTTCTGCTTTTGCGATACTGTTATTTTCAATAACTAGGAAGTTACAGAATAAATATTGCAGTAATTGATATATTTTAAGGCGGTTTTGACGACTCGTGTTGCTGTATCTAACCAAAGGGTTCTTATGGAAACAAACAGACACATACAGACCCACACGCATGCCACGCCTGCACACACTCCACACCATACGCCAAAGGCGCACACGCACGCACGCACGCAGCCGCACGCACCCTCACACACACACACACAAACATACACGCACGCACGCACACACGCACACACACGCACACACCCACGCACGCACACATACACACACACGTACACACCCACGCACACACGCTCGCACGCACACACACACACACACGCACGGCGAAAGTTTGTGAAGCGTTATAAATGAGGTAATAAGTTGATTTTGCAATAGTGTGAGTTTTGAGAATTGTGTTTGTTTAATAGTGCCATTATTGGTGTACTGTTTAATATTCTGGGCAAATAAATTAAAACTCCGCTTTTTCTGAGCATTAAACATGTAAACGGTGCGGTTTGGAAGGCTAGCTTCCTAAATTGTACCACCAGTTTCTTAAATCGCGCGTGTTTACAAATGATGTGAGGAATTGAGATTAAAATATTTTTTATGAAAATTTCCTTATACGACAAAGGAATTTACAGGCAAAAGTCTCAAACGAATTAATACTTGAGTCTTTTTTATGTTACTTGCACATTGCCCATCACTTCTGACATACTTCGCGAACCAACCATTTCTTCCACTTATGTTTCACCATAAAAGAAAGATTCATTTTTCTTCATTAATAACTATTTGAATATTTCTCGGGTCTTTCGACTTTTGCTTCTTTAATACCGTGCCACTAGGTCCAGCATCGTTCAAATTGCAATCCGCGCACTTTTTTTTATTTACTGCTTATTAGTAATCGTTTTGCACTTACTGGTGGGTTAAACTCTATTAGTTGTATAACCAGGTAGCAGAATCAGCACCCTAGATTTACTCTTCTAAGGTTTTGGAATGGGTCGCATGACCGTCTAAACTCAAGCATGACCTTTTGTTGAACTTTGCTTTACATGGACTATCTCACTATATATGGAGAATCAGAAATCTCAGGCAAACTTCCCTCTGGAGCACCATTAGAAAGTGAAGGACGCATCCTTCTTTTTTTTAATATCACACGGGGAACAAATGTAGTACCAGATAAATTTACACATATTTACTGCACTCTCCCATTGTACAATGTACCTGGTTGGTGATTTCCTCTTGACGCAAGGCCTTTCTTCTGATCTGTGGTAAAACCCGATTTGTAGATATGCGAGTTATCAAGCTTGTTATCAGGTACAATTTGTTCTAATATGTCGGACAAATTTTGCCCACTTAGCCCTTCATCGTGCCAGTGATACGTTTTCTACCTGACGTAAACTCAGGTTCGGGTGCCATCGCATAACAGAGTAACATCACTTCTTGCTTGTTATTTTAGTTTTTTACTAAATGTATTCTTTAGAGGTGAATTTTGTTCTGAAATTTTAAAATGTGATTAACTAGTTCTTGCTTCGTTGACTTTAACTGGTGTCGTAAAATGGGTCTTTTTGTATTTCGCACTTATCGCAACATTTATTCTACGGTTACACGATCAAAACGCGCTAGCCTCGTATAGCGCTTATAAAAATAAGCATTGTGCCGGATCACTACAATGAAGATGGGCAGGTTCGAGATAAAACGCAAAATAGCTACAATTTGACTTCAAACAAATTACATTTACCTTAAAACAAAGTTCTAAATCGGGGATAAATGTCGTAAGAGCGCCACCACGATCTAGATTTTTTGGAAAATTATCTTATGCTGAGGTGTTGATCTTATGAGGTAGTGGACCTGATATTTGCTTACTACTCACTGCATAAAATTCTAAACTTACTGTATAAACTTTGTATAATTCATTTTGAATGTAATCAATTGATTACATTACATCAAGTACGTAAAGTAATTACTTTACGTACTTTCTGAAAATACGAGACAAAGAGGTTATCAATTCTAACTACTCTTTGTTTCACCTTCTTATTAATATTTATGATTACCATCATTAATCCAAAATAAATAAATGAATAAAGGACTAACACCGAGATAAACAGTCACTGAAATGAAGGTCTGTATACTATGTTCGATTGATTTAATCAACAAAATAAAAATTAAATTTTGTAATTGGCTTGTCTAAGATGAATATAATTGTCAACCCAACAGTCATAATCAGCCAAAAATAACAAAAGGATTATTACCGTTGTGGTCGTGTAACTTTACACATAGAAAACGAGCCACAGAAATCTAACGAAACACTATTAATTTGCACTTAAATTGACTTTTTGCTTTAATCCAGCCCCAAAATAAAATTGTTGGATATCTACTACACTCCAAATAAAAAATGAGTTAGATAATTAACTATATGAATTGCCACTTTTTAGGATAATCAAGCTTTCACTACACGACAATATACAAATTGGTCTTACTCCCACTTTAACGGGGTTGGGCTCCTTCAATTAATCCTTATAATTGTGTACACTCGCACAGAATTGGCCTCTTGATGTCAACCACAAGACCGTCGCACTCTAGGCACTAACTTAAATGTTCTACGTACTTACGCCCTTCAACACTTGTATCAATTAGGCAATTAGTTTACTGTATGCTTTCTTAATACTCGTCATAGAATTTAATATTTTAATACACTTCGTGACTAAATTCTTAAATGGCTATAAACTTAATTGTTTTAATTTCGTTAACAAACACACGTATTTACATTAGCATTGACAGTATTTATATAAATCAACTTGTAAATGTTTTTAAAGTTCCACCCCCCGAAATGAGTTATGTCAGTAAACACGCAATATTTTAACTGCATTACTAAATGTTATCACATAAGTTAGCACAGACCGTTATCTACTTTCTTTTCTGAAATCACTTGCGACCGCTTCAACCGAAGATTGGCTGAAAAATCTCCCTCGTGCCTATTGAACGTGCCCTTTTATAGATGCCATCTTGAAAACGTTATTAAATATCATTCCGCTAAATTAAGGTTTAAATATGACATGACTTTGCCGAGAGAAAATCTGAAACGACACCAACAAAAAACGATATGTCCTCTAACTACACCATGTTGAAATTTTTTAGAAAAATGTAATATCTTTGTGAACTATTCAAGTTACATATTCAAATTGACTGAATACAACATTCAAAACTAAACTCAACTTTTTATGTAAGTTTCACGTATACATGAAATATCAGTAGATTTCAATTCTATAGCAGTGTTTTTCTCGGCGCATTTGATTGGCGCATGATCAGAAGCAGGTACAGAATGTCACACAGAACTGTCAGTTGAAAGTCAAATTTTTATAATTTGTTAAGGTTCTTTTGAGAACGCAATTCAAAAGTCATATTAGTGTTAAGATTTGTGAAAATGAGTAGCGAAAATAAGAAAAGTACATCGTTTAAAGGAAAAGGGTGCACCTGGTACATCTGTTTCCAGCAGTTGTACTTTTGTTACAAGTAATGAGGAAGCCATATTTCTGAAAAGAATTAGATGAATGTCTGTGTTGAGAATTCAAATAGTCCAAGTAGTTGTAGAATAATTGTTTATAAAATAATAAATAGTTCAAAATATAGAAAAAAACGTCTTTTAATCTTAAATCCATTTGCGATTTAACAATCTGTTTATCTACCGAAATATCTTTTGATGTAATTAAACTTAACTTACTATTATTTAGGCCATAAAACCTCTAATCACTTCTAATGTGTTTTAAGTTTCTGGTTTAGGTTAACTGAAATTGATAACTGACAGACCGATCACGCGTCAAAACTGTACCCACCAATGCGCAAGTCACGCGACAAAAACAGCCCTATTTGCCCTTGAATCAAACATACATTTTTCCATTATGAAATCGTGATTCGTTACTACGAATAAAATACACACGTTATTATATTTAGTACTAAAATACCATTAATTCGCTCACGCCTTCCGTTCATAACATTCCTGAAAATAAAATAGCTACACAGTGGCACGCATTATCGTCTCTATAGGGGATTTACCTCGATATTATTTTTAATCCAAATTTAATTCTTTCAACTCACAATCTTTTTATACAACATTCAATTTCCTTTTACGTAGCATTCATCGCTTTATTGATAATTATAGTAGCGTAACAATTACATTAACACACTTACAAAAAATTCTTTTGTACAAGCACACGTTCATACAATATCAGAAATGTTTCGTGCGTACAATATAACACTAAAGATACCCAGTAAGTCAAAATAATCTCATACTATTTTCCTTTTTTTATATTCATCCATTGTATTTATCATACTGTAGCGTTCCCCAGGTACCCTATCTTGAAAAGCGTAATTTGAACTTATTTGCAATAACTCAAATGAATTGCTTGCCTTACTTTGACTTTCCTAGCAATTATTAAAACATTAGGATTTATTTACAAATCTGATATTTAATTACTTGCAAACCTCAAATCTGATCAAACGAAGCGGCCGTCTAGTGGTAGGTACGTTGTGCTATCTGAATTAGATAGGCTGGATGAGGTTAGTGTTGCATCATGAGGGGTAGGTAAAAAAATGAAACTACTCAAATTAAAATCAACGAGCTTTGCGCAACGGTGGTTCAGCCCGTTAATATACTATTGTGGGAAAGAACCGCCAATAAACCCACTTTATTCATAAATAAGTATTGCACAAGTACATTAATAAATCAAATAACACAAAAAAAAACAAAGAAAGGGTTAAATATATAACTAAACACCATTAAATCAGGTTAAAGTGCGTACAAAATTATAACATTAAGAGAAAATGAATAAAAAAAAACAGTTTAGTTACACAGAAACACAATAAAAAAAACATATGTAGTCGCACTAACAATTGGGTCATAACTGATCAAAATAAAAATCATAATACCAAACATGTGGCCCTTTAAAACCAATCATGCCGGCGTTTAAGTAAATAAGCACATAAAACAATAAAGCAAATTACGGTACATATAAAATACAACAGTAAAATTCCGCAGGCGATAATAAGGTAAAGGTAAGGACAAAAGAAAATAGACAAGGAATTTACACGTACACAATTGTTTAGTGACCACTAAAGCACAAAATGCCTAAGTCCACTGACAAGACATTACATATAAAGTGAAATTAGTTCACAGGCAAATAATTCTACTTCAAAACTGATACAAAAAAAGCTCATTAAAACAAAGCTTTACAAGGGTAAGTTATAAATAGATCACCACATCGTGACCGATATGTAAATTTGAGGGCGTTAGAAAAACACAGCGCTCCTATCTCAGGTTTCACATTCATCCATACAATAATAAAAACAATAAAAATAAAATTCGAGGTGTTTAATGGTTATCTGATCTCGGGAGTGTTACCCACTTGGTAATTGCCTTTTACAATTAATAACCAAAGCGGTATCATGTACCCGTTCATCAGCCCCCCACTACACAAATATGAATATAAACAACAACCATCAATGCTAATTCACACCAATACCAGAGTGTGGGAGCCCTGTACTGTCTTTCATTTTAACAGCTTTCAGCTTAAGCAGCCCACGTGCGAATAAGATGCCTTTGCAAGGCAATGCTCGATTTTTAATAGGTTATATAGGCTTGTACAATCATTTTCTGCCCGCTTTAATATATATAAAAATACCTACTCACACTTGAATTGATCACAGACACAAAGTGTTAACATGCGCGGGTTAACTTCAAAAAGAGAGACTGTTGTTTATAGATTAATATTTGAAAAACACATGAAAACTAACACACAAAAGAAAAGACAAGTTAGTGTTGGCTAATAAAAGAAAATGTACACGCCCGAAATATTTTAAAGACAAACGGTTTACAATGAAGGTATTTAATTAACTCCCAATCAATCTGGCTCGATTGACACTCTAACTGTAACTAACTTTCCCCCGATTTCAAAACTAACTATCTTTACTCCCGAAATCAACCCCCATTTTTCAAAGGTAATATAAAAACAAGAAACATTAGTTTACGTTGGAACAGTTTCATATTAATTATTGCACGACATCTTAATTTTAAAAATATGCGTTCCTCCGTAACAACCCTACATTTACGTCTCGGGTTTCAACGTACCAAACAAAGATATCTTTTGATCGCGGTTTGCACCGACACAATTACTTATTAAACTAGTGACATTTTTACATTAAGAATCGGCGCATAATGATTCGTTACGCCCCTTCTCTAAAGCAGTTTTAAGCGTACACCTGCTACTCACACCCCAACATGTGTTTCTCAACCAATATCAGTTAGATACATTCTCACATTTCTTACATAAAAATATATAAATAAAATATTTTGAAAACATTAGCAAATTACGACGTATTATCAAGATATTAAAAATCCACTAATTATCTTTCCTATCGCGGTAACAATAGCGATTTGACAAACGTTTATTACAATAATAAAATTTTCGCGGTCCGCTACCTACAATATCTTGCAAATAATATAAAATATGAAAATTAAATGATACGATTTCTCAAATCGCACCGGTACGATTTAGGAAACTTTGTTGACTTTAGGTAAGAAGGTGATTTTAATATCAAAGAAACACGAAGTGGCATTGTGATACCTTTGAATGGCAAATAATCGCTTTAATTTCCATTGTGTGTATAACGTTATTTCGTAATTAATACATACAGTGAAATTAAAACACTCACACAAGTATATCACCTGCAAGTCTACGAACTTTCATGTTTGAGTTCCTCAGTGGATAGTTATACACATTTTGAAACACAGCAAACATCTTTTCTACAGTTCATAAAATATGTCTCAAATATTCGTTAGTTTCGTATTAAAAGTGTTGGTGCGGTTTAGAAAACGGAGCTATATTGGCCTGTAACGCCCTTTTCTTTGAACGAAATTGACTTACTTTAGTTCGCCTCGGAACTAACTCAATCGGTTGTTGATTCTGCAAGAAGAGGGTGGTTCGTTTATATCGGGTTACTTACTCGATTAGGTTGGCCCAATACTGAACCATAGACGTATAATGGTTTAAACGTATATTGTTCTTAGAATATAAAATACCAGGAAGGAGTTTTTGTCAATTATATGTGCGTCCGGAATGGGTGTTGCGTATGGCGGAAAACAAGTTTCCGGTTAATAATACATAATAATGAATATATACATATTTTAAATTATTTAATATTTAGAATATATTTTTAAGCTACGATATAACTAGTCATGCATTTATTCAAAAAAACATTTACACTTTCTGCTACAATAAAGTTAAAAATATAAATTATGACATTTTTAAAGTTAAATCTTGCAGAACAATGGTCGTTAGGCCTATGAATTAAAACCATAACCTAAATTTAATCTTGAAGTTTATAATAAAATGGCGTGACTAGAGGCACGTGAAATTTGTCGAATTATAACCTCAATCTGTCTAAAAAATGGAAATAAAGAGGAAAATTAAAATCTACGATAACCTAGATGGGTTGTAGAGTAACGTAGCTTGGATCCTAGGTTACCGTAGATTTTAATTTTCCGTTTATTTCTATTTTTTTAGACAGATTGGGGTTATAATTCGTCAATTTTCGCATGCCTCTAGTCACTGCCTAATAAAACATTTCGAATAAAACTAAAATTACTTTGTTAATTAATATCGAAATAAGTAAAATATTATACAGGATACTTTTACAGTGGCTATCAGAAGCAGGAAATGTTTTTGGGCCGTTATTGAATACTGGACAACAGGTGCCAGGGGATAAGATAGCGCAGGTCGTTTGCTCCGTATACCTGCGAAGGCCTTTTAAAATAATTAATATTTTAAAGGGACTAGTTTATATGTGAACAAGAAATGTGTATTTTAGTTTGCCTTCATAAAATAAATGCTGTTTACGGTTTGATTTTATATTGAAATGTATTTATTTAAGTACTAAATTAATATGTACCAGGTTCATATATTCTAATTTAATTATTTACACGAGGTTATTAGTTATTAATTTGCTCTAATTATCTTTAGTAATTCTGGGAAATTATATCCAATATTTATATTTTACTGTTTACTAAAAGCAAACGGTTTTGCAGTATTATTTATACGAAATGTATTTTAAAGTGGACTAATCTTAATTATTCACATTAGATTTATAACTACGGTAACGGATTTGTTCTAATTGTTTAAAACGAACTAATCCTATTATGTACACGAGATTTATAACTACGGTGTCGGATCTATTCTAATTGTTTAAAACGGACTAAACTTATCTACTGGATCTAATCTAATTATTCTTCCGAAGGGTGAACGATTAGGACGGCGGTGGTTTACATATTCTAATTAAAACGTATTACTCACGTGCTACCTACGGGTAGCAGTCAATCTGCTACTTCCTGCACTTATATGTGTGAGTCTATGTACTAGGTGTAGGTGGAGTATCATTTACAAGATTCTGGGCTTATACCCGTTGCGTTGTGAAAATGATTTCCTTGGGTTGACAGAATTTAGGCAAGTACCTTTCCATTCAACGGAGTAAATAGAAGATGACCACGGGCGTTCAGCCCGGCGTGCATCGTTCCATCGGCGTATGTGTAATGTTGTGTATTTTGACTTGCGTGTATTCAGCTTCAGATTTCAGCAGCTCTGAGCCTTGTTATACGTAGGTGGCGGTGTCGCGTTTAATGAGAAACGTCGGTGCAAGATGATAACTATAACAAGCGGTTCGGCACGTAAAAGGGTCGGCAGATCGGTGGAACACAAGCAAGTAGAAGTCGGCGGAACGGATCGGCGCACAAGTAGCTGCCAGCGGAACGGATCGACACGCAAGCAAGTAGCAGCAGTCGGCGGAACGCATCGGTGCACAAGTAGGAATCCGGTAGGAAAAAAAAAGGAAAGGTCACGTATTTCATTCCCTCCGCAAGGGGGAGGGTGGGCTGTATGAGCTTTCCAAGCTCAGTTAGGGTTTAGGGTTCTGAGGGGAAAATACAACCGCAGTATTCGCCTAAGTAGCCATGCCGCTACAAGTTTATAACGAAGATAGATGGTAACGGGAATCGAAACCATTACCTCCCGAATGCTAAGCAGGTCGTGTCACCACTAGTCTACCAGCTCGGTTAGTCTATCAGCTTGGAATCCGGTAGCGCATCTCGCGGTTTTATAAGATATGTGAATATTAATAATTAATTAAAGCAGGACAATTAGCAAATAATTAATACAGGAAAATTTTCCCTTAAAGGGATAAATCATTCGATTTCTTTCAGGTCTAAAATATTCAAACAGAACAGTGGGATTATAAATAATGTGAAAATTTTATTATATTGTTAATTTGCAGATTGGACAGAGAGTTATATGTTATGATTACAATGGTGGCTTATTTCAAGATACAGTGCGCATTTGTCCAGAGAAATGCTATCCGTTACCGGAAGATGTGACGAATGAACAAGGAGCAGCAATTTTTGTTAATTATCTTACAGCGTATTTTGCACTTTTTGAATTAGGAGGTTTAAAGCCTAATAGCACTGTTCTAATATTATCGTGTGCAGGTTTGCATTTTTAACATTTAAAACTATATTTAAAAGTATAAATAACAGGAGGAGTTGGTTGTGCTGCTACTCAGCTGGCAAAAACTGTTCAGGGCGTCACAGTAATTGGAGTAGCATCTGAAGGAAAGGAAGAAGCAGTTCGTGCTAATGGTGTTGATCATGTTATGTACTATAACAATTTGGAAAAGGGTATTTCCGAAATATCGTCTGAAGGTTTTGATCTAATTATTGATAATCAATCTGGTGGTATTTACAACTTTTTACAAACACAACTTAAACAGTTAGGCAAGATTGTTTTAATAGGTTCGTAAATTAGATTCAGTAAGTATAAATTCAGATTAATGTTTTTAGGTGCAAATACGGTAATGAAAGACGACCAGAAGTTAAATAGTTTGAATCTGTTCAAGTTATGGTGGAAAACCAAATATGTGAATCCTAAAGATCTTGTTTTAAGTAATAAGTGTGTTGCAGGATTGCATTTGGGTATATTAACTGAGAAAGAACGTGGAAAAGTTTTAGTTGCTTTGGAATTAATGTTCAGTTACTTAAGGGAGGGTAAAATAAAACCTGTAATTCATCATGTATGGCCTATTGAAGAAATTGTTTCTGCGTCAAAATCTCTTGCCGAGAGAAAGAATGTAGGGAAAGTTTTATTGACGATGTAAATTGTTTTGGTACTATTTTTGTGTATGTTCAGAAATAACAAATTAATAAAAAGGTTTACCTGTTTAATTGCTAATATGGCATACCTACACTAAAATAGTACCAATATTTCGAATCTCATTTTGTACTTTTTATATGTTTTTTATAATAAATAAATTGTAATAAACAAGCATGAGCGTTTGTTATCTTGTGTTATGTATGAATCCGCAAGTGAGTATAAAATATCAACATTTTTTGTATTCAGTGTCAGTGTCATCAGTACTACTACGACTTTTGCGACTGTCGCGTACATATAGATATTAGGAGAAAAGGTGTGGTAGATTTATACTAATAAAATTAAGTCAGATGATTGATGAACCTTTATTTAAAATCATATCGTGGAAAGGTATTTTTTGTTTTCATAAAGTTGATCATATTGTGTTGCAAGCAGGGCCGCCGCTGCCATGTGTGCACCGCACACAGGCGGCCGAAAATAGGGGCGGCCAAATGGTACTTGGGACTCGACTAGTAATTATAAAAATTATTTAATAGAAAATAAAATTCATAACACGATTATTTGGATGTTCCGTAATAAGAATAACAAAACTTTAGTACCTACTGTATATCTTTTATTTACATTTTCCCAATTTAACCATAATCATATGTATTTTCCTAACTCTGCCAGTTACCGTAGCTACAGGTGAACGGTCATTTTCAAAACTGAAAATAATCAAAAACTATTTACAGTCTTCGATGAAGCAAGATAGGCTCTCCGCTTTAACCATGTTATCTATCGAACATGAAGTGCGTGAGACATTAAATCTAAAAGACGTTGTCAAAAAGTTTGCCGAAACTAAAGCCCGAAAAGTACCCATTTAAGTGTTGATGTTAATTTTTAAGTTTACGAAGATACTGTTCTTATACTTTTATTCTTGTGTTTTTGTTTAAATTTATAGACACAGGAAATTTTGTTGAATGAGTTATTACTACTGCAAGTGTTTGGGTAAGTGTCTATATGCATACTTATATTCAGTATTAACAAATATGTTACGGCATGCAATACTTTTTTTTTATATATTTCGTTATATTTTCGTATTGTATTCTTAAATTGTGCCCGACAGGGGCGGCGAATAGTAAGTTTCACACGGGCGGCCAACACCCTAGCGGCGGCGCTGTGTGTAAGTCAAATCGGGTAGTATTTTGGGCGCCACCCTGCCTTAAATCCGATAAAATTACACTGGAAAACAGTGATGCACTGGTACAAAGATGGAAAAATACATGAATCTGCCTTTTCAGCCTTCTGCAGGTTGTACGGAAGCTATCCCCTGAAGTTGAATCTGTAACGTCAAGCTTAAATAACACCAAAATGTAGCTCCCATTTCCGGCGTTTTCAAAAATGAATAAAACCTGGGCTCAGAAACAAAAAATTAAATTCTAAGTTTCTCAATCAAGATTTGATTTATGTTCACTTCAAACAAAACTTCCACCGTCTCTATCTTAGCTGATCAAATCAGTCACTTTGAATTATCAAACATGGCAACCTTTTAATACCTGTACACTGTTCCTTTACAAATAATCAAACGCATAAAGAATCCCAAAAACTAACTTTAACAATCGTCGATTGAATCGACTTAAATAGTCTATATACATAATAATACATTTTAAATCAAAAGTTGTTGTCAACGGCAAAATATACAATTCAAACACCTCTTAAATTATCTACTCAAATTTTACCTGATCTCTTTTTTATACAACAAAAGGACTTTCGAGAGATAAAGAGGCGGTACATGCCTTTTCGGTGAATCACATGTTACGGACATGACATGACCGTAAAGGTAAAATACATGTTACCTACATAGCATAGTGGTAGGGTCTAGGCTCAATCTAAAAAAAGAAAACTTGTTACAACTCAACAAAGTCACAATCAGTAATAAAATGTCAAACAGTCGCCACCTGACTATCAATTTTTAAGTTAATCAGGTCATGAACTAGGTGGCAACGTCCGCATAAATCAGGAACACCAACTGTTCACTCAATATTCGACAAATTTGCATAATCTCCAAAAACTCCTCGAGTGCTCGAGCCATCGCAACACTCGCCTTAATGTCTGGCTCAATATGTAGATTGACTAGAAACTTCTCTGTTAAAATTCGATTGTTAAACGCTCTTTTAATTTTCAGTAACAACTTTTTCCATATTAAAATGTTATTAAAATCTTGAAACTCTATTACTTAAACTCAACAATTTACATTAAAATACAATAAGGATCTCTTATTATTCAAATTCAAAACAAATAAATAATCACATCTTTGACTTAGTAAATCGCAAATTATTATTCAGCCAATAAAGGTTTTAAATCTGAAAAACGACGTGCTCTAATTTCGAACTCATAATCAAACGCAAACATTGTTAAAATATATCAATTTAAAATATACCTATACATACAAGTAGTAGTGGGACACCTTCCGTCGCCATTTTCTTTTTATCACGTCATTTGACCTTGAGACTCACCTCTGGGCTGACTTTGATGCCTGGTCTTGGAATTGGCCTTAGGGTAGCCAAGGTCAGAACCAAATCTACTTTTTAGTCATGTTTAGAACCTAACCTACTCGGCGGGAAATTTTAATTTGAATAAGGAGCCCTAACCTTGCAAGACAGGTATAGATAGCGTAAGGTAAGTCTAAAATTAATTAAATATGAAGAATCGGATGGCCTTGGTATTTTTAAGTTAACATATATTTAAGTCTTTTATTCTCTACCTGACCCGAAGTTTAAACGTCATTCTGACTTAGATAACTGCTGCATAATTATCCTAGAAAATATTATTAAAGTTATTACATTTCTTTTAATTTCTATTGCAAATACTTTTTACAATCTATAACTTAAATATACAAATCTAATCTAATGATCTCTAACACACACTTATTGTAATTTTTTTTCTATTCACATTTCACATTAATAACAAGTTCGGTAGTGTGACCTTGCCTGCTTATATGAATTTTTATTTCTCACTACAGGTTTTGTGCATAGTGTATGCTCCTTGTTTCTGTAACCACGCTCTAATCTCTTCCCTTGGGGCATGTTTATAAATCTAAGCTCCTTTTTTGGCAGAGGTACTTCTGCAAAGACAGAACTCGTATGTGAAACTGTCTTATGTGATAGTATAACAACCCCTTATCGAAAAAAACTCGAAAATTAAAAAAAATAGTATTCTAATAAGCACCCAGCATACTTAATTATAAAATTTAAGGCCCATTTTGTCAGAGGTATTTCTGATAAGACAGACAGACCTTGTATATAAGAATAATATATAGAGGCGAAATCTAGCTTAAAGAATAGGAAGACAAACATTTCGTTGCATACATCACAATATTGAAGATCCTGTTTTCGCTTTAGAAAACTTACTACTGCCTCGAAATTGGATAAAGATAAACTCAGAAAGATGAATGCAGTACAGCTTCTGAGAACAAGGAAGAAGGTTTGAAGGCAGGTGTAGTATTTCGGCGGTTGTACTGAAAACAACTAATTTAAGAATAATCTCATATCTATGTAATAAAATAGTGGTAAATAAAGATTGTATATTATCCTTTGCATGTATTTAAAGTGTAGCCACCATCGAGTGAGCATTATTATTATAATGTATTCTCCTGTTTATGAGCCAACATCAGCAGACATTAGAGAGTTTACTGACTTGTTAATAAACTATTACAATATAACCGCTCAAGGTGAAAACGATTAAGTGGATGAGGTGAATGTATCTCAAATCCAAGATTATGGCGATGACTCACAGAATTTCAACTTTCTACAAATTCAAACACCACAATAATGAACATTCGATTGGAACCATGTTTTGGCTAAAAAAGAAGGAAATTAATTAATTACTCAAAAACGGTTGAAGATAGGCATAGGGATGTGGGATACCAAAATAATTTAAAGGTAATAGCGAACCCAACAATGTAATAATATACAGGACGTCTCATTAAAAATATCAAACGTGATGCCACTTTTCCACATAAGCGACAACGTCGCAACGCTGAAATATTTTAGATCGGTAGATCCGAGCCAGCCATGCAAGTGACCAAATTTTCAAAAAGATCCCATGTCTCGTTTTCCGTAAACGTCTAAGGTACCATCGACGTGAATCACTCTGTGTATATATTGGACAAAAGTGAATCAACTTTTGTGACAAAATGTAATATTTGAATGTTTAATAAAATAAAATGAGCCACCGTGGAAATTAACATTTATATAGTTTAGGGGTTCATAGTAGGCTGCTGTCATAGGTGAAATGGGATTGTTTCCAAATGTCAAATAAGTTAGTAGGTATGTAATAATACATTTCAACAATTTTCTTGATTAGAGCGACAAAAGTATAGCAACTTTTTGATTTGGTCTAAAGAATAAGGGTTTATGATAAAGGTAAGTTTTTTAATGACATTTTGTAGGCGAATTAACCTGAATGGTTCTTATGTATCTTCGTAAACGCCTTTTTAAAAGTAACGAGTAAGATTGCGATTTCCAAACATAGTGTCCAAATATAGTGTGTCAAAAATTATTTCATGTTATAATAAAAGAGGACGTGGAAAAAATACCGAAATCAGGACCCAGAAAAACTACATTTTGGGTGGATAGTTCTACATACATAAACACAAAATTTACATCGATTGGGGCTTGAATCTCGATAGCGCAGTTGGTTAGCGCGGTACTCTAGCAAAGTACAGGCCGTAGGTTCAAATCCTACTCGAGGTAATCTATTTATGTATTTAATAAAATTAATAATAATTTTTAATTACATATTTACCTTTGAACTTATTCGTTCATAACAAAAACTTACAATAATTTAATATTAGTGAAGTTGCTTTGGTATGTGTGAATCCTTGCAATATTGCAGGCTCACATTCCATTAATATAAGTAATTTGATTGTAATCTCATATATTTAGAATTGACATCAGTTCTACATACATAAAGACAAAATTTACATCGATTGGGACTTGAACCTTGATGGCGCAGTTGGTTAGCGTGGTACTCTAGCAAAGTACAGGTCGTAGGTTCAAATCCTACTCGAGGTAAACTTTTTATTTATGTATTTAATAAAATTAATAATAATTCTTAATTAGTGTATAACCTAGTGTATAAGAGTGGACAAAACTAACAATGTTAGTGGACCGGATGCCATTTCGATTGTGCGTATATTAAGGAATATTTCTAAAATTTGTTGATGGGATGTATTTTCACTTGCATCACAAAGTTTATACAGGGCATTTTTTAAATTGAACCCCCTGTATATTATTGTACTAGCGTAGACCGGACGGTAAAATCCGAATTCTCCTTGTGTTTGTCATTTTAGAAAATTTCAATCACGGTCTAGGACGTTTGGGCGCGAGAAAGGGTCAACGGTGGGATTTAGAAACACATTAGGTGTGAATAATTTAAATTTGGCATAAATTAATAAACATTTATTAAATCATTATTTATCCTAAGAAGTTAATGTAATTAATTATTTATTGAAACAGTTATGAGATTAATTTTAAATAAGGTACATTAGATAAATTTGGAAATAAGTCAGAATAGAAATAAAGAAGGTAGTACATTTGGTAAGTGTTAAGTAATTCTGAATACATAAGAAAAACAGTATGTTACATATGAAACATTACCTATAAACTACTTGTCCTCGAGCACAAATGTCTCGCGCCCAAGTGGCCCTGCGCCGAAGTGTCTTCGCGCCCAAACGGCCTCGCCAAAATGTCCGACTCCGTTTCAATCAATTGCATCCATACTTTTTTTGTCATTTTGAAACAAGTATATTTTTCTCTATTCAGTCATAAAATTTTGCAATTTTTGAGAAAAATATAAAAACAAAATATTTATTACCACTCAATCACAACTAAACTAATTGAATTCATAACACTAAAATTTGGAAAAAAATAAATATTTAAACAGTAACAAAGGTATACTCAATACAAAAAAAAAACAGCAATACTAAATCAAATGTTCAAACTCTCGGTTTACTGCCAAGCAATGACCTAATCGGCCTTTAAACTCTACAGCAGCACCTTTAAGTGCGTGATCTTTGTTTGAAACCATTTTTTTTTACTTGACCCCACATGAAAAAATCTAAGGGCGTCAAATACGGAGCTCTGGCAGACCGCTCAATAAATCCTCTTCTGCCGATCCACCTGTTTGGAAAAACATTATTTAAGCACTTTCTAAGCAAAATGTGGAGGAGCTCCATCGTGTTGGGAGAACATTCTTTTTAATGCCTCCATTTTGATCCGGGTATAATGCGGTGATCGCAGGTATGACATGAGTTTGAAGGAGTTGATAATATCGACAGAGTTAAGGGCTTCATTAAGAAAAATGGTCCTATGATATGCCCTCTTATAATGCCCGTACACACATTTACTTTTTGCGGATTTTGTGTGTGTGTGTGTGTGGTTCTTGCACCCAATGTGGGTTCCTTTTGGCCCAATACCGACAATTATGTCGATTTAACATGCCGTTTATCATAAAGGTCGCTTCATCAGGAGAATATTTAAAGCAAAAGTCTCATCTGCATTACATCGTTCCACCATTTGCTCACAGAAATCTATCCTTCTATCAAAATCATTTTCATTCAATTCTTGTATTAATTGAAACCTGTAACTATGAAGTTTTTCTTTTTTTTAATTCTAAGCATGGAACTATGGCTAGTTTCTAAATGTTCTGCTTCTTTTCTCGTTGAATCTTGTGGCGTTTCTTTAATTGCCAGCAGAACAACTAAAGCTTTTTCCTCACTTGTTGCCGGTTTTGGTTTGCCAGTTCTTTTCACGTCTTCACCGCTACCAGTTTCTCGAAATTCTGTAATTAGTTAAGAGATTGTTCCTTGAGATACCGGAGAATCTGGGTAAATCCCGTTGAATACATTACACACTTCGCTTTGGGTCCTCTTCCTACCTCCGTACCCGTAAATCTTTAATATTTCAATACGTTGTCTCTTCAGAATTAATAATTTGTAAGAATGTTGAACAAAAACTTTGCTTTAAACCAACAATAATTATTTATTGTTCGTTTGTATAAATTTAATTGTCAAACTTCCATGGAATTCTTTACCAAAGGTAATGTTTTTGTTTAATAACTGCATGACTTTGTCCATAGCATCCTTGATTAGATGTGAGGATTGGTCGTAATAGATATTTTTGTTTCGCTTATTATTTTTTTTTTTTCAAAAATTGCAAAATTTTATGAGTCGATAGATTACAATATGCTTATTTCAAAATGACAAGAAAAGTAAGGATGCCATTGAGAAAAAAGTTGGTTGCCATAACAGCAAAACAAAAGAAGATACCAACTAAGTAGAAAACTGAAAACATGCATGGTAATGAACCAAACATTTATATTGAAAATTTTTTTCGTAACTTTGCAAATAACAAAGTTAGTCTTGATACTTTTGTTCCACCCTGTATATTTATGGCGCCTATTAATTTACTATCACTTAACAAATACATGACAAGTGCAATAAATATGGAAAGATCTGCTTCTTTAGAAGACTTAATCCAGATAAGCTTTTGTTGATTTAAGAAAATGCATGGCTTACTAGATGTTTGTAAAAAAGTAAAATTCTCCAAAATGGTTTCAGCGCTTTAATTCGTTTATTTCTAAAGATAGATAAAAATTGTAGAAAAATTTGTAGATAATTTTGTGCCGAATAACGTCACCGTACTAGTGTTTTAATTTTGCTTAGCATTTTAAAGTTATAAAGCAAATGTGAATTATTCTAAAACCATAGTTGGCTATGACATTTTAATAGTGCATTTTTTCTGATCGTAATGATGTTAAGGGTTGTATCACTTATTTTAATAAATAAAAGCACAATAGACGTTTTTCTAATATTAGGTTTAACAAAAATCATATCTTGCCATGGAAAACAAAAGTAAAGCAACTGTAGCGTTGTTTATCTTCATCTTTGACAGTTCATTTGTAACAAAAACAGTCAACGAGCGGCCGAGCGCTATTTTTTACTGTATTTTGATCGCCCTCAACCATCTTTAGACACCTTCAAGAATTTATACAACAATTTAAAAAAGTTTGGGAATTATGTGAAGTCCAGAAGTAGGGGTAATATTGATCCTTCTACATCAACACGGCAAATTGCACAAGACGCTGCAATCCCACAAGGCACAGTAGTGAGAACTTTAGCATAACATAAATACCATCCTTATAAATATTCAGTTGGACAAACTTTGCTTACTGGTGATGATAAAACAAGATTAAATTTTTGTAATTGGTTCATAAATATGTGCCATGAAAATAACAACTTTCCGATGCAGATCTTATGGACCGACAAACTGTGGTACGTTCAATTGCCATAATGAACACCTGTGAACCCAAGCAAATCGTCACCGTTTACAAGAAAGGCGCCCTCAGCTTAAGTTTGGCTTTAATTTATGGTATGGTGTTATTGGTTCGCAGCTTGTTAGGTCATTTATTTTTAATGGGCCTTTAATTGGAAATCGATATTTGCAATTTCTTAGGGAAGATTTTAACAATATCCTAGATGAATTAAATTGACAAACCCGTGCAAATATATAGTGGTCTCAACACGACGGTGCCCCACCCCACTATCAGGCGCAAGTTAAAAGATGAAATTTTTCCAAACTCGTGGATAGGCAGAAATGGTCCTGTTTTATGAGCTAAACGTTCTTTTAGACTTTTTTGTATTTGGAGTAATAAAAGTTCTCGTATATGTACGATCATATGCAACCCAGGAGGACTTCAGGAAGCTGTTATTAATGCGTTTAACAGATTAGATGGGCGTAAAATTAGGAAAGCTGTTCTGGGTTGAAAAGGTGTCACATGTGCGTCGGTGGACATTTCGAACACTTACTGTAAATTTCTTTTGTTTTCCATGGCAAGATATGATTTTTGGTAAACTTAATAATAGAAAAATGTGCATTGTGCTTTTATTTATCAAAATAAATTATACAACCCTTACATCAATACAATAAGAAAAAAAAATGCACTATTAAAATATGTTATAGCCAACTATAGTCTCCATTAAAAAAAATTCAACTTTGCTTCATAACTTCAAAATTCTACGCAAAATTAAAAAACTAGTACGGTGACGTTATTCGTCACAAAATTATCTACAAATTGTATTCGATTATTTTTATCTATCTTTAGAAATAAACGAATTAAAGCGCTGGAATGATTTTGGGGAATTTTACTTTTATAGAAATATCTAGTAAGCCATGCATTTTCTTAAATCAACAAAAGCGTAACTGGATCAGTCTTGTAAAGAAGCATATCTTTCCCCATTTAAGAAAAGTTTATGGTTTCCGAGATCCCCATACAAGTAATGAAAAAAAAACTCACCCTGTATAAATCAATCAACTAACTCCATTTGCCAATAAACTGACGACACGTGAGTTTTGTCGGTTTCCCATTGCTTGAAAAGCTGTACTTGGGTAACAGGGAAGTAGAAATTGACGAAACATTAACTGCTACCGCAGATTACTATTAACGCAGTATTAAACTGTGAATATTAAATGTGCTGCTGCTACTAGCTACCACTAATTATTTAATTACTCATTATGTATGAGCTTATCTATATCAACAATAATTAAATGCTTAATTCTTGTAATCTTTTACTTAGACACATTACTTAATACATAGACATAAAGTTGTACAGTTATTATAACTAGCTGTTTTATGACTAATTAAATTTAAATATATAAAAATTTATAGTTTTATTATATTTTTTTTAATTTTATGTAAATTACAAAAAAATTGTTCTAACACCGACAATACCAACTACATGAAGTAACCGAAACAACTTCAACTAGACAAATTTTGATTAGTGAGTTGCTCCATAGTTACCAATAAGTTACCAAAGACAAAAATTTATTGCTGCATAAATAAAAAAGATATAGGGTGTTTCACTAACTTCATATGAACTTAGTGAAACACCCTGTATATTTTTCAATAGTGAAATTATCGACTGATTTATTTGGTAACTTAAGAGCAATTTATGTAAGGATTGATATGCCACATCGTTTTTCTGAATCATGAAACTTTTGAGGGTGTGTTTTGCTATGAAGTTAGCGAAACACCCTATACCTTTTCTATTTATGCTGCAATAATTTTTTTTCTTTAGTACCTTGTTGGCAACTGGAGGGCACTAATTAAAATTTGTTTAGTTAAAGTTGTTTCGCTAACTTCATGATGGTGACAACGCTACGTTTTTGATACTAACAACGCGTCGCACTAAAAATATTAGTTATAGCTACAAAAACTACTGTTTTGAATTTTGATTGTTTAAAAATTGATATTGTAAACAAATCCAGAATTCCTAATGATAGAGGGCAAATAAGTATGAAAATATTTATTAAATTCTCGTATAAAACACATACATGTACTTCCGATATATTGCTTAAAACTATACCACCCATCTATTAGGGTTGCATAAAAGTAAGATACTAGAAAATACAAAATTGTTTTTTGAAGTTGGATTACATTGTAGTAGTTCATTTTGCTGATATCCTAATCACAAATCTCAAATAATTTTAACATAACACAACCAACACACAAACCAAAAAATTTAACAAAAATTGTATGTATAAATTAATAAAATTAATTTGAGTTACGCATACATACACATCATGAATTTTTTATTTTGACAGAATTACAGCTTCATGTAACCATTGATTGTATTCATCGTAAATGGTATAACTTTAAGAATCGTAAAACATTTTTATATTAAAATTATACTTATCACTAAACTTTATTTTCTTTAACCGTGTCTATAAGATTCGATATTGATTAAATCACACAAACGCCTAATAAAAGTCGCACGAAATTTAGAAAAGTATGGTAAAGATGTCCCTTAACTTAGCACCGCCTTCACCATGTATGGTCACTATTCTTCGTTGATCAGGAATTTCACAGTGCCTCTAGTTGCTAGTCTAACTTTAAGCTGAACAAACAACTGCCACAAAAACATCTTTAGATATCGAATCATGAATAAATAAATACTACAATACAAGTTTGTGCTGATTAATTGATTAACATGTTACCAAATAAAAATACAAATAAGTTTGTGTCAATTTCTTTATTTTATTTGAAAAGTTTTAACTTTAGCATGTAATTTACAATGTACAATGTGTAATTGTTTCGAATTCAAATAAATTTTATTGGTGTCAATTAGCTTAGTTAAGTTTACATCATTTTTCGAACAATGTTAATAACTTGTTCATTGCTGTACTAATACCATTGAATAAAATATTCAATTAGTATATTCTAGAAACCTTCATATCAAACAATTTTAAATTAATGATCTAGAAAATTTGTCGAGTAAACTCCTTTCCAATTTATTGCTTTTTAATTTTTAATTTTAAACACATTGGACTTTAATTAACCTAATAAATGCACAATTTCCTGGTGGGGTTCTGTTTTGATACGAGAATCAATTTATTGCTGAATGTCTTATGGTAAATTATTTTTCATTACGTGCCTTTGAGAATTGCATTTTTATTTACTTATTCGATATCTAAACAACAAACATACACATTTGAATATAAGTGTGAGTAGTGCCAACGTTAATATATTACTCGATTATCCGTCTACCACTACAATCAGACAATTTCCTGCTAACAGACAGAAGCAAAAAATTGATTACAATTATGTAGTACGTAATAAAATACTATTGTGAATTGTGGTGGTAAAACTGGACACAAGAGCGGGTCTACATTACACTTACACTGCTTCAGCATAATATAACCCCCCAGAATTAGGGCTCCGGTACCGAAAACCCATTTAACTATTTTCATTAAAGATAAATCATAAAATTGCAGCAGTTACTTAGTTTATTGTGCGACGGTACGTAGTTTTAGTACCATCTAGAAATATATTGTTCATGTTAGGTGCTTTAATAGTAGGTATATTAGCTATTAAAAATGGTAATGGTTACTTACTAGTCGTAGACTGTAGTATATTAAGTTAGCTAGATGTTAATTATTTTTACGTTTAGGTTGGTTACCTGAAAACATGTCTTCTATGTATTTAACTTTGTAAATAAAGACACAGAATTCTTCTTATTTATGTTATGCTACGATACAACATACACAATGTTTGGAGACTGAGCAAAGAGAAAATCTCAATATTGTCTGAGACTGGTTAATCCCCTAACGTTCATGTTCATTATACTATTTTTTGTCTGATGTCTTTTAATTTTTTGATTATAAGACAAAATCTTAATGCACTGTAAAATAGTACTTACAATTATTAACAAAGCTATTTCTTTGTTAGATTTGACTTGATTTTTAATTGTCAAATTTCTATTTGTGAATGCTTTTATCAGTTTCAAATTAAAGTTTGTCAAAGCTTTACACTTGCATAACCATTTGATTAAATTTTGTTCAAGTTGCTCTTTGATTGTGGCATTTTTCACTGTTAGTTTTCGACTGTTAGAGGTTGTTAAAGTTTTCATTTTTCTTGATTGATAAATTTGTTTCAAAATTGTAAACAATTCCAAAAGATTTTATTACTACTGAGACCGTTAACTGTAAATGTTACCGAAACGTATAGATTTGTGTAAAACATGAATGCAAAAATATACCTACCTTTAAAAACCCAAAAAAGATAGGTGTTTTAGTTATACATTATTTTGTTTTTATATTAAAACGAGAATGTGGATGGTGATGCTTAATTTCTAAAACTTTAGATACCAGAACGCATGTGATAGAACTCTCTGTTCACCCCCAGGTCTTACTGAAGTTTTTATTTATATAAGTCTAAATTAAGGAATACGTTTCCACAATACAATGTTGTCTTCATTAAACACTTTCTCACGTCGTTTTTTCGACTGTGTGAATACTTTCTCTATGAAAATAGGTAACATTATAAAAACAACAATAATTTATGTTACATAGACGTTTAAACTTTCATATCAGATAGAGAGATTAATAGGCATCTAGATGTTAACTTTAAAAAATTTCCAAAGCTATCCACTTTTATAAAATATCGATACATAATGCAATTTAAGCATTTTAAATCTTATTTAATTAATTTTTAAGGCATATTTGGCTTCGAATTAAGAAACTTTATAAAGAAAGTTATTTAAAATTAATTTATCTTTAAAAAATATGGCAAAAGTAACAGTGACCAACAATGTGTGGCACAAATTTGTGGATGGTCCAGAATTACACCTCACTATATACATAATTAAACATTCTTTGTTTTAAATATAGAAATTCTTATACTATAACAGTGAAAAATGGTAACAAAAAAATTGAGTAAACCTGAACTTACAAAAAAACTGTAATGTGCAACTTGGTATTAAATGCATTTCAAGACATAGAATCTTGGCTTCTTATACAATTTAGTGTAGCACTATACTTTAAATATATACCTACTATACAGGGTATTTCGAAAACCAATTTGTAAAACCTACATTTTTTTAAATAGAACATTATATATTATACCTTCAAATTCAAGGTTATAACCTTTAACTATATCGAAAAAATTTTTATTGCTTAATTTAGCCTTGGAATTTTACAAATCTGTAAATATTTAGAAAACTACGGAGGATATAGGTATAGGAACAATAACAGTTACTTACCTTTATTTGACTTGATCTTTTCAAACTTGATAAAAAATACAGTGTACCATTTAACAAATGTAGGTTTGATATAAATTTTTTTTTTGAACATGCTGCATGGCCAAAATAATTTTAAAGTACAGTCCTATTGTCAGGTTGCGTTGACGCACCCTGTATGTAGGATGTTATAATGACATGTATTATGTGTTTTAAGTACGAGTGTATTGAGTTTGAACGAAAAAAAATATTTTTTGTGTGTATATGCATAATGTATGTGGGTGTATGATACGCCACTGGAAATGTAGGAGAAATATAATTCTGTATGTAGATACGTGTATTTGAATATTAGAGAGACTTTAGTGTTGAAATAATTAGATTCTGATGAATGTAAATGTGAAGAGAAATTTGTCGATGGGACGATAATGTATCGCTACCGTTAGAAATGGAATGTTTGAAGATAGATGAGTAATCTTGGTCAGAAAATGTGAAGAATAAGTGTAGAATGTTTTAGAAAATATGTAGAGAAAGATTTGGTATGTTTAAGTGTTAATTATAGAAAGTTTTTGTAATGTTGTGCAATTGTTTTGAGAATATGTGTATGTATATAGGATTTGAGACCTTAGACGGTACTTATTTGTGTAAATGTTGCGGAACGAGATCGAGCGCAGGTTGGAGATAACTGTTAAGTATAACAAAAAGTTGGAGTTTTGAAACCTTAAATTATTTACGAATGTCAAATACTATTCAGAAGTGTTATAAAAAGTAAATTAAATTTAAAAGATATCGTTCATGTTAAGAATTTTAAAAATTAATTACCGAATATTGGATGAAGAAATATTTTATTCAGTAATAAGTAGAAATTTAACGTTGTATGTATACGAGGGATACGCAGAAAATATTCAGTTACCGTATTATAAATTTTATTTTGGAAGTTTTGGTATACGAGGTGTATTCAAAAAGTTTTTAATAACCTGGGTAGTACTACATATATTGGAGTTTGAGTTGAATTGTTTGGGACGAGTGTTTGTTTTAGAACCTTCGTATAGGAGTTTACCGAGTAAGCACAATCCTACTTTCCACAATCAAGTAGGGTTAATTAACATCCAGCTTAAGACAATTATTTTAGCGAAGTGTCGATTGTGGTGGCGCCTAGAGACATATTTTCCCGGACTGAGCTGTTTGAGTGTAGGTGTAAGGTGTTTGAGCATATTAATCATTCATTTTACTTATTATTTCGACCACGCCCATCTCCCTGTTAGCTGGCTTGGCAACCCGCTTACATTAGTAAGCATGCACGACGCCTAGTGCGGTTTGGACATGTAACACTATACAGCGTCCATATTGTATCAAAAATTATTCAAATACGTAAAATGGTTTTCTAACGGTAGACCGCGTCGTACATTGTAGGCCACACTGTATATCGTATTTTAGGTAAAGCAGCAAGTCTTCTATAACCGTCCTGGGTTCTAATAATTCTGGTATACAAATTTTTTTAAATGATAGACAAAGGTAGGTAGTACTTATTTTTCTCTTGAGCAGTATTGATTTTACAGCAAATGCCACACTTTTCTTCCTTTATTTGCACCAAGATATGGAAGTAGAGATAACTCCCCCATCTTCTGCCCCTCTCTCTATTACATACCATGGCCATTCGATAAAATGCGTCTACAATTTGATGGTTTCAGTACACCTAATCGTGTCATTCAAGAATTGTAGCGTTTTCGACAATAGCCATTTGACAGCTCTGGAGTTGCGCACGGAGCAATCTATATTTGCTGGTATAGTTTGGCTTAATGTACATGAAAACTATACTAACGGGTTACTAAAAATCCGGACAATTTTCTAACAAGCTGATTAGGTCAACAAAAAGCTACACCGTGAACCATTTTATGGCAGAGGGGATCCCAAAATCAGCAATATATGGTACCTATATTACAATCAAGACGGAAACCAGGATCTGGACGCAAATCAACGGTACTGGCCACACTGAATAAAAAACGTTTAAGAACTGCTTTTTCCAACAAAAACATCTGTCAGAATGATGCAGCAAGGAAATCTAGCTGTACTCAACAGTATATATCCAAAACATTAAAAAAGCTTAAAATTAACGTCAGGAGGAAACAACGGTCTCCAGATTACAAACCAGCGCAAATTTCCATTTTAAAAGCCAACTGTCGATGGATGTATGGAAATTATCGGGGGGAAAAGTGTGATTTTGGATGACGAACGTTATTTTCCCAAAAGTAAACCTCAAATGCCTGGAAACGATATTTTCTGCACTGATGGCTTATCAGATACACCGGCCAATATAAAGTAAATGGTGTTTCAAATTGCCCGTTTTTTTTAAGAATAAGTAAAATATAGATGGCGCACTGAATTCGTCTAGGTATTTTGACATTTAAGAAGTGTGATTTATGACATTTATAAAAATGGCTTCGTACACGATACAACAACGCGTTCAAATTGTTGAATTATTTTATGAAAATCAACGTTCTGTGAAAAGTGTTTTTAGAAAATTACGTGAATTTTATGGTTTACATAATCGTCCATCTGAAAGCACTATTAGTCGAATGATTAAAAAATTCAAGAGACCGGTTCGGTGGAAGATAAAAAAAGTGAAAAATACAGTCGTAGCTGTCGTTCACAAGAAAATATTGGTTTGGTTCGTGAAAGTGTTGCTGAAGATCCTGAAATGCCCATTAGACGACGTTCACAACAAGTTGGACTTAGTGGATCAACAACATGGCGTATTTTACACAAGGATTTAGCTCTGAAGGCATATAAAGTTCAAATAACACAGGAACTAAAGCCATTAATCATTTAAAACCATTAAATTTCTGTGTATTTGTGAAAGTAGTGCTAGTGCAATACTATAGTACATTTATCAGAAACGCATAGAATCCAGATTTTAATAATGGTCGGTTATGGAGACCGTAAGAGGACACAGCAAAGAAGTCTGTAAACTTTTTAATGAAGTTTATCAAAATCGAGCACCAATTACTCAATCCGCAGTCAGCAAAATAGTAAAGAAATTTGGGAAAACAGGCCATGCCAAGGATCTTCCAAGATCTCCCACCAAACGTGGCAACAAACGAAGATAGATAATTTGAGGTACTGTTAGAGATGAAAAATCCACACACTTGAACGCGTCAGCTAACTGTAAATCATGACTTAAGTAAAGGTTCCATATATATAGCATACTGAAAGGGGAAAAACTGCACCCATATAAACCTATTTTACTGCAGGAATTGTCAGAAGGTGACTATAACCGACGCGACGTGTGGAATTTTGTGAGATTATGATGGAGCGTATCAATAATAATCCAAACTTCCTCGACAACATACTATTTTCGGACGAGTCACATTTTATTTAAATGGAAGGGGAAATATACATAATTATCGCTACTGGTCGGCTGAAAATCACAATTATTACCGCCTAATTCAATAAGAAATTTTATTCGTTGCTTTTATGACCGATTGTGGCATTGCGCCGTTGTTAATGGTGAACGTTTTGAGCATTTGTTGCGTTAAAACGAAATGTTTATGTTAAAAATATCAATTTTAGTTAGTTACCTTTGTATTTTTCTTGTAATAAAATTTATGTTTTCTAACTTTCAAAAATTTTCTTATATATATATATATATATACTGTGGCCCAAAATAAAGGAGTGCATTTTTTAATTCAAAATTACTTTTTTGTTTTTAGGCTGATCTATTTTCTTTTTACAGGAATAATAACCCAATGTAACCTCAATAAGACGGCAAGATGAGATAAGGAACTAATTTACAGGACTGGATTTTTTTCTTTAACAGTGCATTTAAGCTCGTTGCAAATGAAACTTGTTTTAACTAAATTTAACTATCCAGAATACTTCAGTAAAAACAAAATTCTCCGAATTGATCGTTTTTGCGAAATATTATTTATTAATTGAAATAGGGAAATAACACAACTTTGAAAAACAGGTAAATAATTTCTAATTTAGAGCAAAATATTATGTATGTGCCACCATAATTGTTTACCACATCTTGTATTCGTCTGCGCCATAAATTGATAGCCTCATTTACTGTACTCTGTTCAAAATTGTTCCAAACAAACTGCAATCTTTCTTTGAGCTGCTTGATTGTTTCAAATTGTTATCCGTCATACACATTTTGTTCGAAAATTCCCCAAATTGAATAATCAACAGTATTTAATTCTGGGCTGTTAGGTGGTCAATCTCTGGCTCAATATAATCCGGGAAATTTTCATTCAAGTACATCCTTATACTGCAGGGAATGTGCGACGGAGCACCACCTTGTTGGAAAGTGTAATTGTCACAAACATCTTCAATTTCAAGCAATAGGTGTTGCAAAATATGTTACTGGTATGTTTGTGAATTAAGTTTTACACCGGCATCAACAAATATTAGATGGAATTTTCCCAACATGGATTCTCTAGATAGCGGACCGCGGAAATTTTATTATTGTAATAAACGTTTGTCAAATCGCCATTGTTACCACCATAGAAAATATAATTAGTGGATTATTAATATCTTAATAATACGTCGTAATTTGCTAATGTAAGGAATGTAGGATTGTTTGTAACTAATATGTATGTAAAACACATGTTGGGGGGTGAGTGGCAGGTGCACGCTTAAAAATGCTTTACTGAAGGGGCGTAAGGAATGATTGTAATTTCTTATGTGCGCTCTTGATGTAAAAATGTCATTGCTCTAATGATTAATTACGGCTGAACGGACCGTTTGTTACTTGAAACTTCAAGAGAGCAATGTAGTGTTCTTACGGACGAATGCATATTTTTAAAATTAAGATGTCGTGCAATAATAATATGAAACTGTTCCAACGGAAAGTAATGTTTCTTGTTTTTATTGCTTTTGAAAAACGGGGGTGGTTTTTCGGGAGTAGATGTAGTTAGTTTTGAAATCGAAGGGACGGCAGTTACAGTTACCAGCCGAGATAACACGAAATCTCAGCTTTTCATGAAGTCGCAGTAATAAACATTTAAATGAGACTTTGCCTTTCAAAAGAAAAAATTGAGGGAAAGCTGATTTTTTTTCCTGTATTTTACCACAGTACAAGTATCATAAAAGCGGTGAGCCCCCCTCCCATGGATGCTACATGCGCCATCTTGAATTTAAGATGACGGATCAGTAAAATTTTAAAATGTAATATTTTTGGAACGTGTAGTCCGATTTTAACGATCTTTTTTTTATATTCGTGGTTATTCTTGGTATTTATAAAAAGTTACATTTTTCTACTTCTAAACATTATATCGTTAAAAATATGCGCAATTTTTTTCGTTTAAAGAATTGTAGAAAATTTTATGCTGAACAATGTAATGTATTACATGTTATGGTTACCTTTAAAAGTGACAGTAAAAACGATTCTAAAAGATACCGCGACGTCCGAGAATAATAGCGGGCGGACTAATTACGGACCTGTTACATGACATATTCGATACTAGTAACATCATTTTACTCAGACAAACTTTAATTAATTTTCCAAATAAAACGCCAATCAATAAGGAATGCACAACAAAAATTGGTCTGGCATATTGTCTGATATATGACTATTGAACAAACCCTTGTGCGTTCAATGAAGACATCTGGAGGATTAACGCATGGAAGAGGTATCCTAGTATACTTGCCAAATGGGTTAAATCAACACCTGTGTCGGAAAAGGTTTGTACTGTGGTAGCGCTCAAGTAACCACTCAATCTGGTGAACAACATATAGAACTTAGAGAGTCCAGAGTAAAGACTGATCTAAAGGACTTAAGTACCATATTAACATGGTTTGAATAGTATTTGCGTTTCTACGATGCTCCTGCTCATCTAATTTCACAGGTGTATCACAGGAGGCGATAAAGTGTACGATGTAGCTTCTGTATCTCTTCAGGAACCAACAGGCAAACCTTTTTCAGAATTTCACTTAAGAAGAAAGTTTAAAGTTCAGACGCTGAATCAAATAAAAAGTGTATCCACTAGACAAGATATACACGAAATCAATTCACAACAGTTATTTAATAGAATATTATGCACCATAAAAAGACCTAAAAACATTTTTTCGTCTAAGCAGCTACCCTATGTGTCTGTTTAACAATGGAAAACTTCGTAAGGGACAAAAGGCTTCTTTAATATATTGCCTTGGAAAAGACAAAATAAGAAATATGACTCCATGCTTTATATGTTACACTCTGATTCAGCAAAGTCTCCCGATCTAGACATTTTAAAATTGCAAATTCATTGCCAAATTATATATTAAATAACATGCTATTTATACATGCATTTACTGTTTGTGACATAACTTCATATCCATATAAAATGGGAAAGAAACCCATATTTAAGATATTAGAAACCAATTTGCAGTTGTCAGAAGATATCTTAATATTCAACTGCAGTAATACTTCAAAAACTGATTTATGCAACGTGGGAGAGACAATTTTTCTTCATTTCTGTTCTAACTCAGTTGCAGACAACCTAAACGAAGAAAGATACAATTGTTATAAAAGAATCATATTGAAACAGGGATTTATGAGGGTAATTGTCCATTTTCTGCCTATAAATGTAGTGGTCTCTGCAAATTTTATAAGGGTATGTCTTGTCGACATTCAGTTCAATCGGAATGTAGTGACTTGGAAATTAATGATTTATAATTTTTTTGTAATGTAATTATACGCATTTTTAGATTTTAATATGACTGTTATTTTTTTGTAACGGATGGGTTCAATAATGAAGTTTTATTTTTTATCTAATGGTTTTGTTTTCAATCTTATTTTGTGTAGGTATGCCAGAAATAATATAATATTAATCTAATCTACAGAAATAACCAAATATCCTCCGTTTGGTAACATTTTCCATTAATATAGTAATAAGCAAAATCAAAAAGCTATTCATTCTTTTACATTAAAAATAGTACATTCTTCCACGAGCCTATAATGATAGCTGTTATTCACGAGGATAAAGTTCAGGCCACTACTCGCGAAGCGAGGAGTGGCCTGGTTATCTAAGTGAATAACAGCTCATTATACAAGAGTAGAAGACTATACTTTCTCTATGACTACAAATAATAAATATGTTATTAAAAAAATATACAATTTATGCGAACTACATCAATGAAAATTTATAACTAAACAGAAATAATAGATAATTAAACAATCAAAAACATCAATTCTTGTGAATATTGATTGTAATATTACTACAATTAGTAATGTTCACAACTGGTGAACCTGAATTATGACATATTTACTGCACCCATTGCACTATTCGATAGTATATTCGAAGAAGTAGTTGGCTCCATTTTTATTGATTGGAGTATTTTCTTCGCAGTGTTCATTTTATTGGTCATGGAATCCTCTATGCACCCTTCAGCTACTGATGTGGTCTTCCAGCCGCCATGCCTTTTGAGGGCTGTAATATCTTCCCCCGCATCTACTAATATAGTAGCTGAAGTCCTACGAAAAGTATGTCCGGTGTATAATTCAGCACTCGGCAAATTTAAATAAGTGGCTATTTGTTTCCCATGAATCCTAATTTATTAATGCCAATGTTTTGCACAGTGCATTTTCCATGTTGGTAGTTTAAAAAAAAAGATCTGTTTGCATTAGCTGGACGAAGATTGATATATTTCTTACATATGCCGTAAAATTTGCCTGTAATGGTAAATTTTCGTACAATTTTTGTTTTCGTATTTGGTATCGTAATTAAATAGGCTGATGCAAGATCTTGGATATCATCAATATTCATAAAACGGAGTTCCATACTGCGACATGCGCCCATTATGCCCATTATCAATGCAACCTTAAAAATATTTTATATAAAAATAACGCATGGCAAATTTGAAGTTATTACCTTCAGCAAGATATATATTATTCGGTGCTTCACTAATAAATTTATTTATCTCGTTAGGAGTAAATGGTTTGGATTTCTTCGCGCGATAGCCTTCCGACTGACGTTTCAGGAAAGCGCGCAGTTTGGAATAATGTTGTATATTTATTTCGTTATTTACGGTTAATGTACTTCGTAACATTGAGTATATTTTCCAGATGGACGAAGTGGTATTTTTCAGAAAGTTGTGTAAAGTATGCTAATAGAACGCTCTCCGAAACGAATTTATCTTATTAATACTTCTCCATTCCATAAATCTGTGATACGTTTCTTTATATTGTTTCCTTGATTTTTCGGGTAACAAATTATTTACTGTGGATTTTGCCGCTTGCAGTATATCAGGCGGTGTACATGTTTCACTAATGCTGCTTTCGCCATCCCAATTCATTTTGAAAAGAATGAAAGACAAACTGCGGAAATTTAATAATGGCGTCGTACAATTTGAACTTATTTATCGATTGCTAGGAGACGATGCATTGCTAAGGGGATGTGATTGATTTGATTAATATGCGCCCATTGTATTCCACAAATGCAACAATATGATTGGTGTTCAGGTCGTGGATTCCAGTTGAGAATACAACGAGCGTGTAGAATTAATATAATTATTATATATGATACTTTCAAAGAATGCCTAGATAATTAGACTTAGACACAAATCATTCTAATCCAACTAACCGCTCACACGATATTCAAGCATCAAGCTTAAAGTTTTTATGAGTTCGCCATCTTGAAATCAAGATGGCCGACGAAGCAAGAGACGGGGGAGAGGAGACTGCAGTTTTTTGTTCCACATTACTATTGACCTGTAAAAAATTGAACTATCCCTCAATTTTTTCTTCTGAATATGCTAACATGACTGTACAAATTCTTTCTTATCCTTATGGATAAGATTATAGAAAATAAAATTTGACGGTGACTATAATTTTTGTATAAAAATGTTTTACGTTTCGTAAAGAGATGACTGAATGAAACCTTTCTTTCTCAAGCAAATAAATAAATTGTGGTTGTTTGTGCGTGCGTTTGGTTTGCATGATGTTAAATTATTTTAGATTTATGATTAGGATACCATAAGAGTGAGCTACTGCAACATAAAAACATGTAACTAAAATTTTTATAGACGTTTGGTACCTTACTTTTATGCGACCCTAATACATGAGTGGTACAATTTTCACCAACATGTGCTCAGTGCTGACAGGGACGGCAGAGCCGCTTTTACATTATGAACCGTTTCCTACTTTTTATTTAGACTTTATAACAAGAACCTGCATTTGTTTAAAAACTACTAATACTTTTCGTAAGTATTTTTTGTTTTTTTGATGAGCGGTATTAGAATATAGAATATATTATATTCTACGTAGTCAGGGGTTTGTTTAAAAGTAGTTTTAAAAGGCAGAGAGTACCAAGAACATGACAATGTGAGTTACGAACAAACTTTTTTATAATCGTTTATATAAAATTAGAAGAAATATAAATCTGTAAATTTTGGGATATTTACACTTATGCCAAACGTCAATTTAAATAATTGTAACATTTAATTATCTACCACTTTTCTGTTTATGTGCTGGTAAGAGTAATAAATTAATTAAAACTGACTGACAACATTCACAGTTTATACACAACATTTATAATTATGTTGCGATAGTAGCCCAAGTTACACCGATTTCTATTTTCCTGTTATCGAAGTTAAAGCTTTTTAAGTAATGGCAACAGATACACAGTCACGTTTTGTTAATTTGTTGGAAAACTACATAATTTCTGCTACCAATGGAATTTCTTTTTGGGGTGATATGTGCAAGATAGTATTATTGAAATTGTAATTATCATTTATTTATTAGTGATGGTAAACCCTAAATGCAAACAAAACAGTTTACATGCGATTCAACAGCACAAATAACTGGATGGAATAAACAAATCCCCACCCACACAAGTTGAGAATACAAGATTCCTAGGACTAGAAACACACATAAATAATAGTATGCGTAGATTATCACCAAATATTGGAGTAATGAACAAAAGGCAACTTGCTTTACACTGAGTACTAAACAAAATATTTACAATCGCCTAATCCAATCACACTTAACGTACTTGGCACAAATCTGGGGAATAGCAAACCACTCAATCTTGAAGGATCTACAAGTACTACAAAATAGAGCTGCTAAAGCAATACACAACTTACCCTACAGAACCAGCACAGAACTCGTCTACAACAAATTAAAGAAATTGTCCAACTTAAAACTACGATACATTCATGAAACTTGTAATGGTTCAACTAACTCCAACATGCCAATAAATAAAAATAGTGACCGACACACCCAGAATACCACAACCAAACCTAACCTACAACACCCTCAAAATTCGGAACCAATAGCATAAATACCGTGGGAATTTAAGAATATAATAAACTACCCCCAACATTAAAGAGCTGTAAAGTTCACTGATTGCAACAAAAAGACTGACGAAGTGATAAGTCTCGAAGAAGCAAAGTGTTAATACTTACTAATTACCTGTAGATATTTACTACATTATTAGATCATTATCAATTTTACATACCTCTTTGGTTTGTTACTTTTACTGACTACATTAGCCGTAGTGAGACACCTTCCGCCGCCATTTTGTTTTTGGTAACGCCACGGGGAAAAAACACTAATTAGCCATAGGCCACGTCCACGTGGGGACGCCCATTTCCCACCCTTTTTTACAGTCGCCTTGTCCGGCGCCATTTTCAACCACTTGATGACATATTTAGGGTGCTTACCTATAATTAGGGTACTTTCGGCAGTATTAAAAGCCTTTTTGGCAGTACACCCCTGGAGGGTAGACGAATGCGCACGCATACAGTGTTCTGATTGGTGGTCCTAAGGCTAGACCACACCCACTATCAGCTGGCTGGTCGCACGCGCGCGTACAGCCCCAGGCCGATCGTTTTGATTGGAGGACCTAGTGACAGACTGCGCCCATCTGGATTCTGACTGGTCCTTAGCCCCACCCAGCCTCTTTGCTCTGCATCCTGCTTTGTCACGGTGGGAAGTTTGAAAATGATATTCTAATAAGGAAGACCTAATGCTAACTTAGAGTAAGACTGGTATAGGAACTTGTTCTCGGGCCTTCGCCCCCCTTGCCGTGGCCCCCATGGCTGGCAATAGTATTCTAATAAGGGGTCCCTAATCTGGAAGGAGTGTGCCCTACACCCTTAACCCCTTGTGTTCGAAATTGATTTGATTGAGATTGATCTGCTTTAACAGATCAGGAGGGTGATGACGTTGCTGATACATGAGATGTAATCCTAAAAATATTATTATTACTTGTAATAAATTATTGAAAACCTCTTCATCTTTTTTATTTGCAATGCTTTTAATTATGACTCATAATTAAAACAATAAATATTTTTATTATCGACCATCGAATTCTATTAAACAAACACTATTTCAAATTTCTCACGATTTCGGGGCCCTGCATGTACTTTTAAAAATATACCACTAAGTGGAGCCATTACAAAAAAAACATTCATTAGTCCTAGAAATACACCACTAGATGGCGCCACAAACAAATTAAAATTGCGCGCCAAGAGGGACACGACAGTAGGGCACAAACCCTAATACAAGTTTCTATACCTGTCTTACAAATTAGTATTAGGGGCCCCTTATTAGAATACCATGGTGCAGACCCTAACACAAGCCCCTGTCCTTGCCTTATGAGATAACATTAGGGCCCCCTTATTAGAATACTATTTCCAGCCATGGGGGCCACGGAAATGAGGGTGAAGGCGCGAGAACAAGTTCCTATACCTGTCTTACAAGTTAGCATTAGAGCCCCCTTATTATAGAATACCATTTTCAAATTTTCCGCCGTGACCAATCAGAATGCAGCGCTTTAGGCCTCCAATCAGAGCACAGAGGCTGGGTGGGGGATAAGGACCAATCAGAATCCAGAGGGGCGCGGTCTGCCATTAAGTGCCCCAATCAGAACGATCGACCTGGTGCTGTATGCGCGCGCACGACCAGTCTGCTGATAGTGGACGTGGTCTAGCCTTAGGACCACCAATAAGAACACCGTATGCGCAATTAGTAATTAGTTATCTATAGTTTAAGCCATAAGTTATCACTTATATCTACCATCACCCTCATATTCTTCCCTTCGGCTCTCTCTCTCCATCTCGCTCTGCTGCCTCTCTCTCTCTCTTTCACTTACCTTTAGTTAACTTTAGTTTTGTCTAAATTTGGCCTAGCCTTGGTTTTCGGTTTGTAGTATACACTCTAGAGTGAATTGTACCTGTTTATTTGAGTGTTCACCTACGATAAATAAATAAACGACCAAAAAATCACTGCTATGGCGCAGCGAGGCGTTCTCGGGCCCTTTGCAAGCCCATTCCCGTAACCTTCCAAACAAGAAGAAAAGTTAAATGAGTACGTTTCCTTTTTGTTGTAATTAAAAAGAATTGAGTCAATCGACTCAATTAATAAAAAGCGAGTAATAAAATGTAAAATATAAAATAGCTATATTAAATTTAATTATAGTGTAGTTTTCTTAAATACAAATGTTTATTGAAAAAAAAAGTTTACCCCTTGCCAAGCTCCAACCGGTTTCTATATTCTCCTATTGTACGTTCCAGAATATCAGAGAGTAATAAATCAGCGCTTATTAAAAGTCTGTAAAGTATATCGACTTTTCGTTTTCTTATATTCGCTTAAAATATTTAAAAAATATATACTTGTAATTCTAATTGTGACCTATTAATACATACAAAAACAACAAAAATTAAGCGATTTAATATCTAAGTCTTTGTCTAAGTAATCAGCAAGTTTTTTTTTTATCAAACCATATAATGTTTGTTAACGTGCATTTAATCTGTTTCAAGTTTCAGCAGAGAAACCGTTTGTAACGCCATTATCATGTTTTTGTTTAAATTTTGAGTAAACCAATTGAGATTGAATTAATACAAACGTCATCTTTACTGAAGGAGATAAAACATTAGTTATTGTACAGGATAGCGAAGATCGTCCGAAATTCCTAGAGAATATGTATAAGGTTAGAAAGTACTCATTACACTATTATCTAATTATAAGTAAATTAGAAATATGACTCACTTAATGAGGAATGCATTTATTATTTCAAAACAAGTACTTTAAAATGCTCAGTTACTTTTGAGTGTTGGCTGAAAACGGTGGTGAAAATGGCATCCTCCGACTTTTCTCTAGCAAAACGTTTGAAACTTAGTTCACTCTCTGGGAATGAAAAGATTATCATTCCGAATGTATATAATGCCTTAAAGCATCAAAATCCGACAAATAGTGTAGTAGAAAAGTGTTCTAGATTATTAAAAGAACAGAAAGAGCGAGTTTTTAAAGAACTGACTTGTTCAACAGGAAGAAAAAAACGTTTAAGTAAAGAAGAAAAAGTTCATAGAAGAAAAATCCATTCCTTCTACTTAATAAAGAAATTCCTACACTCAAGAAAATAGCAGTAGTACTGAAAGAAGAGGTAGATGGAACACAATTATCTCGGTCGCCACTGCACAGGACACTGCAGAAACTTAACTTTTCCTAGGGAAAAGTGAATCGAAAATCAATGCTAATTGATAATATCCAAATTGTTTCTTTGAGACCTTCGCAAGATGAAGAAGTTTCGTGCCGAAGCACAGGAAATTTTTTGTCTCGATGAAACCTAGTTGAACGAAGGATGTACTGTAAAAAAAAGTTGGCAAAATAAAAATCTTATAAGTCGCCATCAAGCAGTTCTGGAGGGTTGATCAACTGGAATAAATCCACCATCGGGCAAAGGTTGACGACTAATTGATACACGTATAGGTAGCGCTAATGGATTCTTAGAAAAATGGTTTACTTGTGTTTGGGCCAAAGTACACGAAGATATGAGCGCAGATGTTTTTGAAGAATATTTTGAACAGACGATTGCAAAGAAGTGGAAAAAGTGTGTTGATCATGTAATTAAAGAGGAACAGCGTATGTGGGAACTTGATGTGATAATGGAAGAAACTCTAGAACCCGTTATAATATCCGTAAGACAAGATGACAACTCTTCCGAATCGGATGAGGATGATAAGAATTATTGTTAGTTACATAATTATCACGTTTGTTTCCAAAACCTACTATTACGACAATGTTAAATGTAAAAAAATTATGTAAACTACATTTATAATTATTTTATATTAATCAAAACACCAGCGTTTTGAAATAGCCAGATTTAATACAAATGTTTAATACTTTCACGCCTTCCATTTGTTGGATAATTAATCTACAATTTTTAATACACTGGAATCCCAAGAACACGTCTACGAGTTGTCTGATCTTCACGCTTAAGTCGAATTTTAAAGGATCGTCTTTTGTTAGCCGTTTACCTAAACCGTCTTAATTTAACACAATATTTTGCAAGCGGAACAGTCACAACATCTTCGTTTAGATTAACTCGGTTTGCGACTGATTTCTGTTGGTCGCTTGCATGCAAAAAACAACACTATTTCACTAATAACAGAATTTATTACTCTCTGATGTTTCGGGACGTACTTTAAAAGCAATATCATTTAGGCGCAAAGCTATATACCAACTACAAGCTGGTACAACCAGCAGTCAAATATGTTTCATGGCAGCTTAACGTAAGGTGACCATTTATGTAAAAAGGAAATACAGGACATGGACGCATCACCCGAAGAGTCTGAGGGGTACCAAGTACTCCTTGGTAAAGGGAAGAGATGGGAGAAATTTCTTTTAAATTAGATACAAAATTATGAGTTTTTATGCTCTCTAATCTACATGACAAATGTAGTGGTTGTTTATGATAAGTTTTCGTTCGTTCCATGTCATAATACAAGTGCCAAAAAAAATAAAAAAATCTTTTTAGTCTTGTACTTTATTTCGGTTTCTAAAAGTACATAATTAATAACATTCAATTAAAAATTAAAAAAAAAACCGACACAAAAAATTCTAATTTTAAAACCTCTAAAAAGAAAACTCAAATTAAACACACGCGATCAAAATAGTTATCCAACAGATCTTGATCATAAATTAACTTAAAAGAAAAAAAAACAAACGCAAAGCTAAATGATCGGTATTGAAAAACTCTCTTAATTTATTGCGTTAACAAATGCTCGATTTAAAAAAATTAACGCGTCACTTCAGATCATGAATTTGCCATTGGTTCACTTTCAAAACAAGCAACATTTGGTAAAATAAACTAACCTGGACTTAAATCATATTATACTTAAATTTTGACATTTCAAATTCCGTCTTAAGAGCTTTTCACTGCGGTCATACCAAAGGTTTTGGACAAGACGTGGATTTTCAGTAAGTACCAGATGAAAAAATTATGGCAAGATAACACTGCATTAACTGCAAGAAAACAGGTGAGGGTTCAAGATGTATCATCGTGTATGCAGGAGAAGAGGAGGGTTTTTTTGGTCTAAAACAAAATTACTACTAGAGTGGGCCGTGGCCAAAAATATTTATATTCAAGGGGAACTTATGAAGTACCAAATATGGAAAATTATAAGAACTAGTTTACCAAAAAGAGAGTATTATTTGCACTGTTATGCAGAAACAATGGGTTACAAAGTTTTACATTTACCGCCATATCATTGCCAGTATAGCAGCATTGAAATGCTTTGGTCAGAAAGTAAGAATCTACGTTCAAGGAATTATAAAAACTAATGGATCTCCAAATGATGTAATTCAGACGTAGAACGAGACACTCCAAAAAGTTAGTAAAACCCATTGGCAAAATTACGTGGAACATTGTGACAAACTAATGTTGAAAGACTGGGAAATCGAAAACGTTATAGATACTTCCGATATCGCTCCTCTCATAACAACCGACGATGGCAGTTCATCACAAGAATATTTTTTGGACAATAAAGACAACTGTTATTTGCTTAATCTGTGTTTAGAACCGCAGTTGCAATTTTGTTTTTTTATTAAGTATTTTTTTCTGACGGAGGCCTTATATATTCAATAGCCTTTAGCATGAAAATCTTTTTTTATTAAAGAAAAATATATAATACTCTGTTTTGCTTTATTGTACACTAAAAATATAAGAATTAAATACAAGCAATACGTCAAGCTAGAGTTAGAGCTTAATAAAATGCTGTTTGTAAGAGAATAGCTTCTGTCTGAGTAAAACATCCTATGCCTAGTTCTAAATAAAATAGAAAAAATTTGTGACGAAATCCCATCATGATTCATGTTTATCATTGGATACCTAATAGATATTTATGTATTAAGGGCATAATCAGAAGATTATGGCTCGAGGGAATGTTAAAAGCCCGACGCGAAGCGGAGGGCTTTTATATTCCTGAGAGCCATAATCTACAATTATGCCCGTGGTACATACAATGTTTTATTTTATTTTGCACCATGAAACTGGAACAAAATATTAAAAGATTCAGTATTTTCGGCAAGTTTTTAAATGCAAATGCAGTGAAATAAAGTCGACAGTAGGTTAATTTGTTGTTATTAAGATACTGTGATATTGCTATTATATATCATGTCATGTGTTTGCTGTCAATCATGCTGCTCAGCATCAATGACATTTCCGTGCTATAAAGACCACATTACGCCCGCATTTGGAGGCGTATAAAGAACATTATGGTGGCAAAATAAAATAAAACAATAAAATGTGTTTAAGGAAACTTTACGCCTTCCCTGATGAAATAAATGTCCAAAACAACGTTATTTTTACATTTTTAGTTAAAATTGTAAGGTATCGCCATCTCTCGATAACTTAATCAGTGATGACGATAATTGACAGGCTTGACAGCAGTTAGCAAAATTTGACATTTTAGCTATTTATTAATGTTGGTTATCTTTATAAATATCACCCGTTGTTGAATTTACAAAAAAATAATTTGATATTGTTTTAACAATACTATTAAACTGAACATTGTTAAGGACTGTCTATTTGTTTATTTAGTCTCTTTATTAAAAACGCAGTTATTGCAATTCTAACATTTACATTAATAGTACAATTTTCAACATGTGAAAAAAGACCTGGAATTAGCTGAGTGGCATTTCCACATTTGTTGTCGGCCAAAAAATGTAATACAAGTCTCGTGCGTTAAGGATACAGTGCTCCAGCTAATGAGAAACTCGCCCTGCGGGCTCGTTTCCCAAAAGAAGCTGTCGCACTGTAAAATCCACTATTAACGCACTCAACTGTAAGTAATTAAACCATGAGTTATGATTTTTCCATATTCTGTAGGTCCATTTTATGAAAATCTTCCACAACAATAGGCGCCTTGACCAGTACTCAGCAGCTGATACTGCGATTAATCGATCCCTCGAAGTCTGAAATTTTACAACCATTGACAGTTCAAAACCGAAATAATAATACACATGCATTTTGTTACTAGATTTACAGTATGATCAAATGAAAGGACTAGCGTTATTTCCTCGACTTTAGGTAGAAGTTAAAAGACAAATAGTTACACCCTTCCACACTTCTCAATATAAAAAGTTTGTAGTTCTCTGTGTATATATTTGTCTTACGAACAATTATATACTTCATATTTTTTATCTTCAAGTGACTAATAACTTGTCATTATCACTGTCAATTTCGGTGGTTTGTTACCTTTTATTTGTGTATTATTCGAATCAACCTAATAATGAGATTGATGTTGAAACTAATGATGAGGCTAGGACAATGTGATTTTGATAGAAAAATTCAGATAAAAATTAATAATGAGACTAGGAGAATGTGATTTTGATAGAAAATTTCAGATAGAAAAAATCTGTCAGAATGATGCACACTGTTCATCAGTCATCAATCCAAAGGATACTTATTAGTCTCTTGAACATAAAATAGTATATTGCGTTGGACGTGTAGTTTGATCAATATTTCGCTCAATTTTGCAAAACGAGCTCAGTAGTGATCAACTCACACGTCTTACATAATAATCTACTATTATTTCATAAAACGACGAGTTCTATCGCCCTCTATGAATCATGATCCTCTCTCTCTCTCTCTCTCTCTCTCTCTATATATATATATATATATATATATATATATATATATATATATATATATATATATATATAGATATTTATTTATTTATTTTATGTAAACCCTACATTATGAGGAGAATGGCTTCCTTACTACGCTGGCGTAGCAATACGCAATCAAAAATTTTGAGCTTTATTGTGTTTGTGATACCGGTGACCATTGAAATTGTTTTGATATACTATTATAAATTATGTTGCTACTTAATAATGCCGTTGCCAGATTTTTGATAACTATTCTGAAAATTCATTTTTTTAAAGAACGACTTTGACATTTTGTTGGTTGATTTGATTTTCAAGTTTTAATAATTTTAGCCGAATTAAAAGGGTGGGAGTAATAAAATAGTTTTTTCTATAAAACTTTCTTCTTCTTTTTTAACGATCTTTTCGATAATATCTTTTTCTACATATGGTGCCATTTCAAATTTTGGAGACATTCTGGAGAAAACTACTCAGGATGCCGACTTTTCCGAGAAATAATATCACTATTCGATTCTTTATTATGGGGTTTGATATTTTTTAAACCAACGCTTTACGACTTACCGTTATTTAAAAAAATACTGATACGGGTGGTCTCATTCACCCGATATATATGTATACAACGTCTCTACCAATCACACGGCGTTACCAATTTAAATTTAGTGTTTTAAGAATTTAATTCAGTTATGTTGGTAGCTAAAGGTTACATTTTAAAAATGATAACCCTAACCATAAAGTTAACTAAAACATACAAATTATATTAAGAATATGTCTGATAATCCTAAAAAGCCGACAGTTTTATCAAATAAGCTATCAGGTGGTCCCTTGGGTTTAGGTAAATAAAATCTAAAAACAAAATGATAACTGCTATAAGCTTAATTTAACCACAGGAGACCCTGATGATAATTCATTGCGAAAAGTTGAAATAGAGGTTTGTATACCTAAAAGAATGCGTGATATTGCTAGAGAAGAAAAATGTGCTGATCAAGTGAAACGCTTTACAGATTGTTGCAAAAATAACAATGTACTTATGGTTATACACTGTCGTAAAGAAAATACAGCTTTAAAAGACTGTTTAACATATTGGTATCAGGATGAAGATTTTAAAAATAGATGTAAAAAAGAGTACTTAGAAGAACGTAGTCAATATAGACAGACAGGTGTTAATAAAAATAAAAAGAGTACACGCCTTCCCACTTCTATGTAATATAATCTTAGCAATAAACTTAGTAATCTAAAACTCGATTTTCTGACGGTATCCATCGTCGCATTAACACTTCACTTATTTGTAGTTTTTGTAGGTCATTTAATTCGATGGTCTCATTTTCAGTTGGCCACAGAATCTGGCAAATTAATAATTCCTAAAAATAAATGTTAGTGATGCACCAAAATCAGCAAAGCCTTACCTTTCCTACAGATTCACATAAACGATTTAATCCTATTATGTTCATAACATCCATCGATCTTCTACAAAACTCTGTTTTACGTGTTAAAGTTTTTGCATCTAAAATATCTATAATTACCAAATATGTAGCGTGATAAAATGCTGGGCCATTTTTGTAGAGCACTAGAAGCATATAAATTATTTGAGGGTAACGAAATTGTAGAACTTACAATAATCACCACCAAATTTTATACCTGGCTTTACTATCCAATTTTTAGAACGAAAATAATGATAAACTGCATAATTTTGTATAAAATATTTATCAGTGTTTGAGAATAATGTCCACATTTGTGATGGTGTAATTATATTGTTTTCATGATAAACATCTAGACTTTTACAAAAAGTACTAAGAAAGTATGATTCTTCAAGTGATAAGTGTAAAGATTCTTTTACAGCACTAGAATCTGTATTATATTGAGGTGTTAAGTTGATAAAGTAATCATTTTCTGAATCACTATCTGGTAGGACAATTACTTTTTTTACAGGTGTTAGTTGTGTATTTATTTTTTTTCTGTTGTTAAACACTCGCTTTCGGAGTAATTCAGGAGCATCACCTCTGGAACATGGATAGCTTCTTGATAAATTACCTTTGCCAAAGCACCCAGTTATATATAAATCTTTAATGGATTGCGCATCAGTAATAACGACCGAATAATTATTAAAGTGTCCTGTATGTTTTTTTAAATGCAGAAATGTAGAAGATTTTAAATTTGTGAATTTTGGTCGGGGTTCTTTAAGCTCCATTTTGAATTTCCCGCGCCTCTATGGAAGGCAGGCAACATAAATATTACTCTTTCTCTCTCGCACTAATTAATGATAACACGTAAAAAAGGCACGTGAGCTTTAGTGATAATTTGAAAAATCACGAGATATTAGTGCAGCTGGAGTGATCAATCGCTTTCTGCATAAAATTTCAAAATACATTAGTTTTAAATATGTCTTCGTCGCAAGTCCCTGCCGGAGCAAATCCGAAAATTAAGGAGATGATCACGTCTTTGGATGATGATAAAATTGGTACGTAAAGACCTATCTAAATAAAAATTTTTATATTCACCGCCAAAATTCTTGTTTTAAGACAAATTTGGCTACTCTTCCTCGTCGGTTTATTTAAAAGAAACAATTTTCTATTTTTAAGCTCACTAACACTAACAGATCACATGATTGCTCATAATATACGAGGGCGTTAAAAAAGTTTTTGTTATTGACTTTTAAAAAGGAGTTTCTAATAAAATGCTGGCTATTTCAGATATGTTAGCAGCTACCAGTGTGCTACAGCAACAAGCAACTGATATTAGAACCCATCATGTCAATTGGCAATCATACTATCAGTAAGTTGTCTTGTCTTATGCGTCATGTCAATTTTTATTATCAACGTAACTTTTCAGATCACAAATGATTTCACAAGAAGACCATAAATTTATAACTGCCTTTGATGTTTCTGATAGTGCTGCACGTGAACAACTCTTAAATAAAGACCGTAATCAATGTGCTCGTACATTTTTAAATTTGCTGGGCCACGTTTCAAAAGATCAAACATTGCAATATATACTCATTCTAATTGATGATATGCTACAAGTTTGTATTAATTTTATGTAAATTTTATCTTAATGTGATTAATGTAGGAAGATCGTACACGAGTGGAAATTTTTCACGAGTATGCTATTAAAACAAAAGAAAGTGTTTGGGGTCCATTTTTAAATTTGCTTAATCGACAAGATGGTTTTATAACAAATATGACTGCACGTATTATTGCTAAGATTGCTTGTTGGGCACAAACGCCTATGGAACGGTCAGATTTAAATTTTTATTTAGCTTGGTTAAAAGATCAGCTTAAAGTTCAAGTAAGTATATGTGTGATCAGTTTTTATTCGCAGGAACAGCATGGCTTCAATTGTGCTTAATGCTTCTTATGTTTAAGAATCTTGTAGCGATAACTTAGATTAAGTATATTTGTATGTACGTGCATTTTGTGTAAGTTCGTCTGAAAAATAATAACCAGGCTCTAAAATTGGAGAAGAGACCTGAGGCCATTAGACAGATAACCATTATTCCATAACACGTTACATACAGGTGTACATGAAAAAAAAACTGACTGAATTTTTGTGTGTATTTTTTTTTTCTGTCACCACATTTATGTCTCACCGTTCTTAACTTCATTCTTATTCGTGTATGCTATTTATATCATATAAAAATATTCATGGATGGGTAGCAAGAAATTTTCACATAAGACGGCTCACTTTCGTGTTCCCATTTACTTAGAATTACAGTGAGAAACTATGTTGCTGTCTTGCTTAATATTTGGTGTGAGATGTTATTGTTATGCCTCGTCTTTAGGTAAACTAGGTAGTGCGGCATTAGTTTATTGGGATCCCGAGCTTAACGTTACAATCTATATTTCTAGACATGAGGTTGCTTTTGGAATTAGAAGTGTAAGCCAAGATCTGCGAAGAAGGTAGTGCAAAAAATAACAAACAAGTGACTCACTATTTTTATTGCTAATAAATGGTGCCACTCTAATATGTGGTCTACATATAGATTAGTGTTCTACGGTCTACGATGATTATAATTCCTTATGTAGTCTAGTATGATTTACATTTTTCATAATGTGGTGATTAATTGCGTTGTACTAAATATAATATGATAAATCTAAATAATTATGAATAACATGTAATGGAATGATCATAAACAATCTGTGTTATTCTGGTATGTATGTATAGTTAAGGGACCAATAGGGCAATTAGAAAGTGTCCACCTGTGATTAAGGAACGTGGTTGTTGGTTAATTTGTTTAAAGGACCACAGTGGCATTTTTAAGAAGACATCAACTATGGGCAACATCAACCAAACAGATCTATATGCAAGATGCTGTTCGGAAATGCATATTGTACAAGTACATTTCAGAAGAGTATTTTAAATAAATTGGGTTTTTTATTCATTACGATCACATGATGTAGACTTCATATTGGAGTGGCACCTGGTTGGTTATGTTAGGACTAATTATGATATTTTTATCTTTCCAAGCTGTTCGTTTATTTTTTTAATGAAATGAGTCAATCAGTCCACTATGAGCCATACAAAGATATTTTTATTTCAAATAACATACTATTTTATCTTGAAACATTATAAAACCATAAAAAAAAATTGCAAAATGCTGCAATAAATAAAATTGTGTATTCCATATTAATGTTAACCAAAGCCTGTCTGACACGATCAATTTTCTTGTTCAAGATTTTGTAATACATATTTTGTAACGTTGCATACATAATCTTGTACAACATTTCTTGTACACAAAAAATTCAATACAAGAAAATAGGGGTACCTTTAAACTCTTGTATTAAAAATGCGCATTGAAACATAAACATAGTTATAACCTCAAATGCTCAAAAAGTTTAAGGTAGAATCTAGAGCCACGTCATACGGTAACCCACCAGCTGTATAAAATCCCAGTTAGACGGTAATCTACTGGTTGCATAAAATCCCTGTTATACTGTTTAAATAATAGCTTCAGTAACAAAATGGTACAGCACTTCTGGTCTAGTGATAGTGGTCGCCTACTACATGGTTGGTATGGGTTCGATTCCTGCCCAATGCAATTTTTTTTAGGCTACAATAATTTTGTTTATCTAATCTAATTCTGATAGATTACAGTAGTTTTGATTATCTAATCTAATTCTGCTAGGTTACAGTAGTTCTGTTTATCTAATCTAATCCTGTTAGGATCCCCGTCTGACGGTGACGGGTCTCTAGATTCAGCCAAAGTTTAAACGTGTTGTCTTCTATGTGCAGTAAGGTAATTTCAATTCAATTACCGATGATGATATAAGAGCAACAGCAGAAGAAAAATTACTGAAGTACTTTTTAGAAACTACAAGATTTTTCGAAATAAGTATCACAGTATAGAATAGCATTAGGTCATAGGTGTTAAGATTTATTTTCATATGTATAATATATAATAATCAATAATTACATTTCTTAGTTAATAATAGAATTTTCTTGCCACGGCACAGAACCTTGTGCACTACAGAAAAAATTCTTAAACTCTTCACAAACTTGTAAAGCATGATTTGAGGGCCTATTACCTGTTTGCCGCGTTAGTGTTTCTAATTTGTTACTTACAAGGTCTTCTGATGTAAATTCTACATATGAAACGTTGTGGGTTGCCAAGAAATTATGCAAAACACATGCTAATGTTAGCAGCTCAGTCTTCTCAGCACTTAAATTTAATTGGATTTAACAGAACTCTGGATCTATTGCCCAAATTCCAAAAGCATTTTCAATTATTCTTCTCGCCCTCGACAAATAGCTATTAAATATTCTGCAATTATGTGATAACCCTCTCTGTGAATAGGGTTTTAGTAGATTGGGTAACAAACGAAAAGTATCGTCAGCTACAACACCCAGGGGTACTCTTAATTCTCCGCCAGGTAGTGGCATTGGAGCAGGAAAATTTAATTTGTTTTCCATCATTGCCTTTGACAATTTACATTCTCGGAAGACACCACCATCACTTATTCTACCATTAACCCCTACATTAACATACAAAAAATGATATTTAGCATCAACCAATTCCATTAGGACAATGAAATGTTCATTTTTGTAATTAAAATAATACTGTCCATCAGATCGTGGCGGTTTGAACTTGATGTATCTACCATCCAATGCTCCAAAGCACTGCGAAAATTGCCAATTATTATAAAAATCGTTAGCAATTGTTATCCATATTTCAACAGATGTTGCAGTCTAACAATTATAATATTAAATACTTTAAAAATTATTTTAACATGAATATTACAACTAGATAATCTGGAGTTAGATGTTCAAAAATTACTTTACATACTATAGGCACAATTCTAGAAATACTTCTTTCATGTATGCGAGTCAAATACATTAACCCATTATTGGCCAAGCTATGGAAAAATAGGTTAAGTAATTAAATTACAGTTCAAAGTCATTTATTAGTATATCAAATAAAAGTAAATAACACAATTTTTTTTATCATAATACAGGAACATACACAAATTTACAATTGCGTGAGCGCAACGTTGGCTGAAACACTTAACTTAAATGGTATTCTTCAAAACAATCGGGGTGTATATGAACTTTACAACTCCTACACATATGTCCTGTCTGACTGTGACAAGATCTGCATCTTCTTCTTGTAGGTTGTTTAAATATTAAATGACCCGACGAATATCAGTTGGTATGTTGCTAGGAAATGAAGCTGAAGCCCTGGAGGAATTCATTTTCAGCAAGCGTTATGCCACATTTGATTTAAAATCTATTCGGGATATCTTTGTGTTGTTTATGAGTTTACTAAGATATTACCAACAGTATTTGTAAATAAAGGCCACCACCATTTTTTCCCTTTTATACCAATCCTGCAATTAGCTACACCATTATCGTGTAGATCGACGCCACCCATGTAGGAATTGTTTTTATAGACTCTACATGATAATGTGTACTTATCAAGATAACAACAGAATTATCACACGATCTAGCCAAAGAAATATAAGTATCCTCGTCAAAACAACTATCGTACGATCCCCGTTCTCTGTTCTTTTTCATTATTTTGGATGATTGTAACGGATCATGTTGAGTTCTATCTTCTTGAATTGTTGCAGTAGCATAAAATCCTTCAGTTTTTAATTGTTTGAATAAGTTGTAGGAGGAGGAAGAATTGTCGAAGAAAACTTCATGATTATTCTTATTGTCGACAACTGACAACTCTTAAGACAACCTGTGGTCCTAAACCCAGAGTATGTTTTACTTTTTAGGTGATGCTCCTGCATAAGGAATAAATTTAAACATATAACCTTCACTTGACGATAGGTACCATAATTTAAATCCGAATCCGACTGGTTTTCCCTTTATAAACATTTTACAGGAATGTCTACCGAAATAGGGCACCATTTCCTCATCCACTGCTAACTTGTCTGAAAAGGTACCAAACTGCATAAACTTCTTATTGATTATGTCAAAAAGGGGCCTGATTTTAGAAATCTTGTCATCTTTGTCCAGCTGTGTTATCATTGAAATGTAAATTCTGTTTTATACTCGGAAATTTATTCCGACTCATACACTGTTTTACTATTTGAACACCTTTGTCTTCTTCTGTGGACCAGTACATATCAGTTTGTGGTAAAACGTGATACCCAGATAGCACTAATATTCCAATAAAATTTAGTAATTCTGATTTCAACAGCAAAAATTCATGTCAGTTGTTCCGTTGTGCATATGCATTAGAATAACTCCATCCAGTGGAGATATTCCACCGAGGTTGTTTACCAAATCTTCTCTAACTTCACGTTGTTTAGACATCCGAAAATTTTTATGCAAAAACTCACCTTTTCTCCAATTTACTTTCTGTTCTTGGTTTCTTTTGCACCTCTCTTACGTTTTGCTTAGTTATTCTCCTGGCCTAATGCTGTTTCTACCTCAATTTCCTCTAAATCTTCCTCCTTTGTATGAATTTCAAAAGAACCAGTTATATCCATATTTTGTAGTTCATTTTCTGTCATCTCCTCGGAAAACAACTCTTGGTCGGTCAACTCATCAACATCGGGTATATAAACAACATCAATTCGTTCTAAAATAATTTAGACCGTACTAAGATTTATCAAGATATGTATGCACCTAATATTTATTTTACCACTGACACAACCGGCTTACCTTGTTCTTGTTCAAGACCCGTAACTATTTCTTCTAATGCCAGTTCCAATTCCTTTTGTGTCAGTATTTTCGACATTTTTCACCAGAATAGTCCACAACAGTTTTTTATATAATTATTTCCAATAAATGCTCATAAACCACCCGTTTTACATAGAAGCACACAATAACTAACTGAACATCTTACGATAAAGAGCAATTCAACAGGTCTGTACGTGTCTAAACAACTGAATCATATTGTTACTTATTATAACTCAGAATGTAATATTGGTTCGAAAAGTATCTGGCTCATAAAATTGATAATTTACCCGTTTTCAAGTAAACAAAATTTTAATTAGTTATTCATAAAAAATGCCTAATTTTTTTTACAGTTTTATTTAACATTGCTATTCACAAAAACATAAATATATGTTAGGTAAGATTTTTTACTTACACGGAAAAAAAAAACTGCGGTGTTGCGTGTACGCAACAGTGGCAGGTAATGGGTTAATAAATGATAGCTTTCTACGGTTGCTATAAACTGGAGAGTAACCTTTAGATTAAAATGTAAGGGGTCAATTAACAGTGAATGCAGCTGCATGTAATGATTTTACCGACTTCATGCCGAAATTCTCTCACTCATCACAGTGCGTTGTGTTGTTATGTTAGTTCCTATCTTAGAGAGCAACATATCAAATTGTTCGCTTGTTAAACGAAGAAAATTTCGATAACTTGCTGGATCTTTATTTACTTTTCTCCGTTTTTTAGGGGCGGCAATCACAATGCTAACAGCAGTAGCCAGAAGTAAAAAACTCATATTTCCCTTCTTTACACATATTTAATGAGGCTCACACAAGCTGCTATTGATTATATTTTGTTTAGTTAGGTGCTACATACAAAAAACATGAAAAATTGAAAATTACGATTGGCGACTTCTCTTGGCTCGTTATCAATCATCTCCAATATAATATGCGCATCATGTACTAACTTTTTTCTACAAGAAATTTTATGGTTGCATTCATGTAAACATGTCATCCTAAATATCAACCAGAATGTTATGTACAAAAAAATATATAAATAATCATGTACGTAAATCTTTACAAGAAAATTGATCGTGTCAGACAGTCTTAATAAAGAAATGCTTGACTGTTTTGTAACATTAATTTTTTTGGTCTTTATGAAGGTAATTTCTTATTAATACTGCCATTATATGTGTCAAATTTACTTTATTAGCGAGGACAGCTGCAATTGCTATCAGAATTTACAAAATATTGTAAACATTCATATAATATACGATTTCTCATTTTAAAAATAAGTAAATTTATTCTGAATAATAATTGTGAAGGTTTTATTTTTTGTTGCTAAAAATGGTGGCTGTTAAATTTTGTATATAATATACAGGGTGACCCGAACTTAAAATGGTTAAAATGAAAACAGCCAATTCCTCTGACCAAATGAAACAAGAAGTTGTTAATAAATGTAGGGTCTATTATTACCGGTTTTCAAGATACAGAGTTTTTTAATTTTTTCGATTTCGCAGAGTTACCATAAAACTGACCTTGTATGTTCCAAACTAGAGGAGTTACAGAAATATGCCCAAGGAAAAATTTAAAGAACACACAATTTTCTTCCGGAATCTTGAATCGATTCAAAACAAATTCATTATTCACCATTTTTAAGACCTGAATTGATTTCAAAATAAGATTTTTTCGAACATGACGAATTTCCAAGAGCAATAGTCCTTTATGGGGAAAAGGAAAAACTTTTGTATTCTGTAAGCTTTAACTGAAGTCAGAGGTTAACACACTAGTTTTCGAAATTATGACACACAGGGTTAATTATGATATGATAATCAAAGCTACCAGAAATGTTCAAATCATTGATATGAAGGAAATGGATCTAATATTTGACATCACCTGTTTGTTTCTTCACCACGGTTTAGCCACTTTTTGAGAAAAAAAAATACTTTGCGCTGGCGGGATTGAAACCCACAAATTCAGAGCGATGACAACTGGCAACCAGCAGACCCTAACCACTTGGCTACCTAACGAATGTTGTTACTTTCCTGTACATGAATTGTTTTGTTTAAATCCATGGCAACGAATTGTTTATAAACACAAGAATTTTCATAAATCATCTTTAATTTTAATTTTGGTTTGGAACATACAGGGTCATTTTTATGGTAACTGCAAAATCGACAAAATAAAAACACTCTGTATCTTGAAAACCGGTAACAATAGACCCTACATTTATTAACAATTTTTTGTTTCATTTGGTCAGAGGAATCGGCTGTTTTCGTTTTGATCGTCGAGTTCAGGTCACCCTGTATATTTATAAACGCTATGCTTATGTATCTTTATGGTTAACAACAAAAAACGTTTTTCTATTGGCAATATACTTATTAGTACACTTTCAGCATCAGTAGAATCGTGGACCAAGGTCTATATTATATAAATCCGTAACATGTTCACGGACAGTAAGGGTATTAAGGTGGTTCGCAGAATCACACATCTATAACTTTTGAACCCGTGATCTAAAATCAATTTTATGTGTACATATGGGTTTCTATTGAAAAGAATAATTGTTTTTATGTGAAAAAAATACAGATGTGTATAGACGTCCTGTCTCAACCTATAGAAAGAATTTATGTTCTGGGATAGGATGACGTAACACATCTTACTGAAAAAATGCTTTATTTAAGCAAAATAACACATTAACTAATGAGGATTGTCAAAAACTGAAATCCAAATAATTGTCAAAGTTACAAATTCCTATGGACGGTGTGTCTATGCAAGTTTTGCACATCCTAAAAAAGAGAACTTTTTAGTTTCCACTGGAGCCTTTGGCAATTTTTCAATGAAGTGCACAGTGGCGCGCAAAATTTTGTACCTCTGGATAGTTTACCTTCCGTTCTTTACCTCCATTCATTAGTCCATGTTTTACAATAAGCCTTTCATCATTTATATTTTCAAGAATACCAAGAAGCTGTATCACTAACGAATCGCGAAAATCTAACAGTGTAAGTGACGCTGGAATAATACTTTTTTATATCAGCGGACACTTTTCCTGGGCGAGAGATAATAGCTTGCCATCTGATCATTTCTATGCACGCCGGACATATTTTCGTTATAATAAGCAATTTCTACTTGTTTCACTTTTATTCTTCCATATGCCTATATTAATACCGCTTATATCCTTCCATTTTGACTAGGTGATTCCTTTTTGCTAAATCCGAATATTTAACACGTATCCATCCGTGGTGCATAACTCGTATCTGGCTCGTTTTTCTTTAATGTATTGACGGAACTACAACCTGCCTCGACAGACAAGTAACGATATGTCAAGTGATAAATTCTCGGGTAGGTTGTAGGCCTTTTGGAAATTACGTGACGAGATATTTAGCAATCTTATTTTCTTGAGTTTGCCAGTTTCGGCAACATTTTGACCATAATTGCAGCTAAAACAACGCAATAGCTGTTCAAATCTTCTTCTAGTTATATTATGATGGAAAGTTGGATGATAATATAAAGGATGGTAGGTGAACATTTTTTTTAGTGTAGGAAAGGAAATTTTATTTGTCCTTGAAGGACGCATAGACCCAAAAATTCTTTGGGCGGATTAATTTCGATTGACTTTATATTGGTTGCTCGGCAATCCTTAGCATGAGGACGGGATGCGTTTTGGAGAGATTATGTATAGTGATTCGTAGATTTAGGAATCGTCGTTAAATTTCGATATTCCAGAAAATACTGAAAAAATATATTTCAGATTGTAAGTCATTAACCTCTGCTGCAACTCCTACAGTGGCTGCATCTCTTACAGTAGCTGCGTCAAAATGAAAGTTTGGTATGCATGTAACATCATCACACCACTCATCATCGCTATATGGATTATGAACAGGACTTTCTGGATCCATAGCCTCCGTATTTGCTACTGGACTCATAGGAGGATTAGCTTCAATCTTATTCTCCAAAGAAGACATTTTGCTTGGAATGTTTGGATCGCGGATATCATCACTGCGGGAAGGCTCCTCCTCATTCTCTGCTTTACCAGAACTAACTTCATCCATTAATTGACGAAGTCTTGCTTCCTCGTTTGAATCTTAACATTATTGTGCTTATTTGTTCTGGTTTGACAAATGGTGAATCAGTATGTTCAGTTTGCAGAAATACATCTTCTTAATGATATTGTAAGTAAGTGTGAATACAGCACCTGTGCCATACTAGCGCCCGAGCCAAAATGCGATAAGTACTTACGTAATATTTTTAATTTACAAAAAATATCAGGAGTATTTACAGTTAAACATGTCCATTTCACGTAAAATTTAGAATTGCACTTTTTGTGTCTTTTCTTGGGAAAATGTTACTAATTCACCCAGATGAAGTGCTGACGTTCAATTGATATGGTTGCTAACCCTTCAACTCCTTTTCCACCATTGTGGGACGTAAAAACATTTGAATCATTCTAAAATTTCGAAAAACTTTGTTTAACATTTGTCACTGAAAAAGGAAGTGTTAGAAGAATTCTTAAAAGCACGTAAATATTCGGCACGTTATTCTCAGACAAATTGTCTTTTATTCCTCCTGTTTCTACTTCTATCTCAGTTTGGAAGTATTTCTACTTTGCTATTTTAGTGACATCTGACAGAATATTTTGACGCACTGGTTATATTTAGTGTTATATTGTGCGTACGGCGCATTTTTGATGTCGTCTGAACGTGTGTTTGTACGAGACGATATTTGAATGTTGTACAAAAATATTGAGAATTGAAAGAATTAAATTATGTGAGAAACAATAATGGGTGCTACTGTGTAGCTATTTTATTTTCAGAAGTGCAGATTCAAAACTGCTATGAACGGGTCGCGTGAGCAAATTAATGGTATTTTAATACTGTAATAAAGTGTAGGATGAAAATGTATTTGTTTTATCAGTATAAAGAGTTGGGATTTCATAATGGAACATTCTACGTATTATACAAGGGCACAGAATTGAAATTTATTGAATTTTTCGGAAAAAGATTTCGCAAATACGTGAAATTATCATAGAAAGTTTTGTTTGATTTTAAATGTTTTATTGAGTAAATTTGAATATTGAAATTGAGCATTTCAGGAAGTTATTATGCTTTCCTTAAAAATTTTAAGATGGCGTAGAAGGAGGATTACTTGATTGCGGTGGTTCCCTTTTTATGTTTTCATATTTTCTTATCGGCAAAGAAACGTGATTTTTAAACCGCTTAAGAGTGGTTGATTTTGACTTGGCAGGATAATATTTAGTGACGTTTCCAAGAGGCTGTGTTTGTACAGTTTAGAATCATCTGCCTAAGTTTGCACCATTTAAAATTGTTTGTCTTGTGACACTGGCTAGCGGCTGGGCGGATTCATTTCGTCTGTTGACTTGAATACATAAGGTATTCCAAGTGATTATTTCCTAAATAATAGTGTTCATAAATATTTAATTTTTATCTCACTGGCGTTATTACAAAAATGGTTGCCAGATTTTCACGCCAGAGTCCCATTGTTTTCCCCCCACCTACAATAAACCAAGTATCGCCTCCATCGAATTACGCGTCGTAAGCCGAACCTCGTGAGGCAATACACACTTATGTCTAGTTACCCGTTACCACCGGCGATTGAAGAGTACAGAAGCTTGTGTTCAAAACTAAAACCAGGTTCATACTTCGATGTAATATGTCATCAAAATCTAATTTTTAAGTCCCGTTTTGGACGTGAATAGTATTCTTATTCACTTAGTATAATGTTTCTTGCTTTAAAATAATTACTTCTACACCAGATAGAAAATCCAGTTTACCTGAACGTATCCGCTTAAAGCAATTTTCCTGTTTGATCATTTTCAATCGATAACATCCCGAAGTCGCTGAAATCTTAAGCCCCAGGAATCGACCAAATCATAAAAAAAACTAATCTTGTTTCAGTTTCACGGGCTCGGTTTATGACGAGTAAACCCCTAATTGATCATTTATCATATATAATTTATCCGTACCTTTCTAGATATAACGATTTACTCTAGTATATTAAATTAACCCCCGTTTGTGTCTGTCAAAGAGATACCGCTCCTTGTGCTAGATTTTCTCCCGAAGTGCGTAAATATTTGATCTCCCTGTATTAGTAAATACACGCTGCTTACATATAATTTCCTGACGAGCTATCCTGAAGCAGTCTTCTCATCCGGCCTAGACAAAGCAGTTTCTTGATAGAAAAGATAACGTCGCGTTAATCCATAATAATCTTATCATTGTCACCATCAAACACCGCCAACTATTTATTCTTGACGAAATTAATTAATGTAATGTAACGTTATCGGAAACAAAATACGTTAAAAACTTCCTTAAACCTTATGTAAATTATGTTACAAGAAAATATGTTTTTACATAAAAGTTAGTGACTGAGACCAGCTATAGAAAAGATATAAATCGCCCTTATAATTATATTGTAACATAGAATAAATTCATCTGTATTTGCATATTCTCACGTAGTAAATCTTCTTGCTACTTTACATTTCAGAGACATATTGTTATATGATGAATTCGCCCTAAGATTGGGCAGCGTCCGCAGTAAGTCGTTAAAGTAGCTGAAATAATACTTTACACACCTTACATAAAATAATCTCATAGTGGGAAGAAAAAATAATTGGCGCCACTGTGATCAAAATTTGTTGGTAAAGCGTCTTTGAACGTGGTGTTAGAGATCCTGACTGATCTCAGAAATCAAGATATGCAACAACTAAGTTCACATTCCTAAAATCTATTTTAAATTTATATATAATGCGTGAAAATGTGGGTAAATAAGCCTAATCATTTTAATTAATATGGAAATAATAAATACACCATATTTAAAGAAATTTTGAAAACGATAAAGTTTAAAACTATTAGCAACGCTAGCTAATATTAGAATGAGATAAGAATAAGGGATAAAGTGCAAACGCTGTTACTTTGCACACTTTGCTTTAAATCTTTACAGTACTCTCAGATTTGTATAAATGTGATCATTCAGGTTAATTGAATTCAGAATAATAAACAACTATTTCTTAATTAAATTTTAGAAAATTAAAAATTCGTCAAATATAGTATCTGCGTTGCCTAATAACCTTTACCGATAGACGTGCGAGGGCGTGTTTGTGCGTGGAATCTTGTTTTAAGTATATCTTACGAAGTTTACGTCATTGGTATGCCTAACGTATGTAGGGCGCGTAAAAATTTAATTTCAAACGAAAAATAGAGCCAAAAATATTACGTGCGCCTTTGGTTTTCACACGACTATGATCGCTGTAGATTTGGCTACTAAGAAATAGAAGCGCCAGGCGGGTGCGCTGCACATGAAAGCGCACAAACGCCTTTACGATTATAATTTAGAGTTATGTAAAGGAATTGTACATAACAATTTCAATGCATATAAATGAAATATTTTCAATTTAAAGTATTGTGACGTTCTATAGGGTTTAAAACTGTTTTAGTTTGATGTTCATTCACGTTTATGTAGTTTTACAATGATTTCGAACTTAAAATTATAACGAATTAAACCTTTCGTGGATGATAGCAGAATGTATTGTGTAGATTTGCGATTAAGATTGGGGTTATAGCTTAAAATCATTTTGATGATCGTTTTGAGGGTAAAATCATGGGGGAGAACTTCCACCTTGCTTGTTTCGTACCCAGAGTACCATCTCATCGCATCCTATATAATATGGGGACAATATAGATTTTGATCGCATGAGATTTGATTTTTGTCGGAATTACGTTATTGTTGTAGAATGTATCGAAACTATAAAAGTAGTAGTTAATATGAAGCGATTACATATTTCAGTGCGGTAGTTAGAAACTAATTAACTACCGAATCTGCAAGGAATTTATAATATGTAATTGTGCAGTTTTTTTAACGCTTTAGTGTAGCAAAGTTTTAGGAACTATTTATTTTTGAATAGTAGTGGCAAGTTCACATAGAATAAAATATAGCAGTAGTAGTACGCACTTTGAAGCCAAGAGATCAAAACCGTTTGGGTGCAATTAAGGTCAATTTGTTCATAACGAAACTCCCCAGAACGTAATTAGACGTAATCACGCGTACTTTTTGCACATTAAGGGTTAGAATTAATTACTAGATTTTTGGATATTACTCAGAACAAGAGTGCCCTGTTTACACCCTACTGAATGGCGAATAATGCGATAACTAGTAATTCTTATAGTATTTTTGTTGAGTTCAGAACATGTTTTTACAATAAGTTAGCAGCAAGTATTAACCGGGTATTGACTTACAGAAGGCCATTAATTTTCGCCCTAACCGCATCGTCTACCTCCCTTGAACCGCTTACGCCATATGAAATATTTATCTAATTTCGACGTACGTTCGGCCTGTTGGCAGATGACTGCTTTCGCGGTAGACGGAATTGTATCAATTCTCCAGCAACTTTTCGATTTTCGTCTGCTACTCTTATTTTAAAAGGGAGAAATGTTAATTTTTATAGCCAGTGCATAAATATCTTTGCTACTTCGTCAGCCTTCCGGGGTGTTTAGTACGTCTAGACTGAGCAATTATTTTATTCCTTTTCTTCCTGTGAGTAATCTCCGCCGCATTGTGGTAAAGGCTAGTGGTATCTCCATTTTATTCATTTGCTCTTTTAAGGCCAAACTGGCTCCGATTATTTAAAGTACGGGTTCATTTCTGTTGCTATCTCTCATGTCTTAACTTCTTTTCCATTCCTCACTCAGCCAAACGCTTAATTTTGGACTCTGGACTGCCATAAGTCAACCTATTGAAACTTTGGTATAGTTTGTAAAATTAAGGTTTCGGTTTCGGATTAGCGCCTATTTTATACTACTCGTCACACTGCACATAGTTCCCATTCTAACACACGCCATTTGATGTAGAACGTAGCTTTAACCATTTTACGTTACCACCTGCAGTCGCTACGTTCTGCCTCAAACGACAAGTCATAAAATGAGAAAGATATGTAGTCTGATGAATTGTATAAATATATGCGCTAATCCGTAACTGCAAGTTATTCATTTTATGAACTATATTTGGTGATTTATTAACTCTTGCTGATCGTCTGACACGCCTTACTCGAATAAATGTTTGTCCCGAATGGTTTTTTTTATGATTGTGGACCTGAACAGGCTAAATAAGGCCTATCGTGCTAAGGCACTCAGGAACACTTAGGAGGATGGATAGAGGGATAATGAATTGCCAATAGATGCCTATGAACAGCTACCTTAAATTTTCTCATATCATAAGTGAGAGGAAGACAGGAACTAGGGAGATCATTCCAGAGTTTAGAAGCCGTGTAGAAAAATGTGGATTGCGCCCGTTTGGTACGACAAGTGGAGATTTGTACTGCATACTGATGATGTGAATGAGCGAACCGAGTGTTTCTCGCAAAGATAGCCGGAGATGGTATCAAAGAATGTAATTCACCAGCACAATAGCCGTTGTAATAACAATAATACAAAGAAAGAACTGAAACCATCCTTCTATGCTCAAGGGACTGTATGTGAGAAGTTAAGGACGGGGACGGGTCATTTATAAGCCTAATCGCTCTCTTTTGAATACGATCAACGATATCGAGAGCGTATTGGGGAGCACTAACCCAAAGGTGAGAATTATATTCCAGATGAGGCCGAATTTGGGCCTTATACAGCAGAAGACGTTGTCGAGAGGTAAAGTACTGCTTAGATCTGTTCAAAAAGCCTATTTTACGAGCAGCTGTTTTGGTAGCTGACAGAAGATGGTCAACCCATGAGAGATTTGAAGATACAGTCATACCCAACAGAGTAATAGAGTCTGAAAACTTAAGAACTGAGCCATTCATACTTACAACAGGAAATGATCGATCTTTTTTGGCGGATATAAGGCAACACCGAGTTTTGTTAGCATTAAATTTAACTAATAATGTGGTGTTGAGTGCCAGAATATCTTCTGTTATTTTATGCTCATTTCTGCACTGAGAATGTTATCAGTTACATCAGACTTTCTTTGACGAAGACGAGGTTTCCTATTTGTTGCAGCTTTGAATAAATTTATTTTTTGGTGTAATAATTAATGAACTAATCAATTCTTCTTTTAAAAAGTGAGTAAAACAGTGGAGGAAATGCAAGGGACACCACGACGTGCTCAGTCCTACATGTATTGCAACTAAATAACACTGAAAACAGGTTTTGAAGTTCCAATAATTCGTACCGTTTTATACGTTTATTTACTATTTTTTACTAAATGGACCGTATCAAAATGATTCGAAAGCCGGAGATGGCCCCTGAACCATTTTTTTCCCATCGCTAGTCTATGTCAAGCACTCCTTAATTAGATTATACGGCCTGAATCTGACCCTATTAAAGTGTTGTGACACGTTTCATTGTGGAGTGTAGCTATTGAGATACCTAACTTGCCAAGGAAGTTTGCATGGGTGGGAGAGAAGATATTTTCAAGGGAGGGGTATGCCAGTGGGTTAGTTAACTGGCTGCGGATACCAGATCCCGGGTTGGAATCCCAGTTCGGGGATGGGCGTTTTTTAAGTGTATAGTGAGGTTAAGTGGGCGAGTAGTCTTTGGCTAAACTTTACCCACTATAAAAGTAAAGACAATACAAAATAGGAAACTACGTAAAAGTAAGTGAACTAGAGGTCAAATATCTAAAAACATTCAAGATTATGTAAAAAAAAAGAATTGTGAGAATGCTAAAGATAAAGTACTGGTTAAAGATATCTAAATTGTTGAAAATTGTTCAAGGTCTAATTCCTATAATTCTGAGTGGGGTTGTGGCCGTCTAAGCTATTGAAAGTATTCAAGATCAAATTCTCATAATTTAAAGTGGAGACCTTGAACATTTTTCAATGACGAATTCGATAAATCATCTCCCAATTCTATCTTTAGAGATTCATGGCCTTATGTCTATTTTGAGGTGACCTATGTCTATTTGTAAATATACGACCTCTAGTTTGTTGCCCATGGTCACGTTTTCTAGGGATTTGACCTTGAATAACGTTTTTTCATGTAATACCGTATTCTAGAATTTGGCGTTGAACATTTTTTATTTCTGTCGCTCCCATGTAAATTCCCTATGTGCGTTAGTATCCTCATAGTGATACTACTATGTGTGGACCATTTCCTTGTTACCTGGCGCAATCGGGTTTTCTGAAAACTTCTGCCTTGTGAACAATACGTGCAGCAGTTCTTGACTTAAACAAGACTAACATGTCATTATTGAAATTTTGCCCCAATTATGCACAAGTATTGTGAATATAGGTAGTGTTAGCTTGATATTGAATTTTGCACCTTATTGTATACTTTGTTTCTATTGTTTATGTATTATATTGTAAGTGAGGTAAGTGGAAAATTCAAGCCTATATTTCTTTATGCCCATTATGTTATGGTTTTTTTATAGTTTGTAATATACTGGAGGCGTTCAAGTTCAAAATGCACGTTCATTGTTATGTGTTACTGTGTAGTTATATTTAGATGTTTATTAACTGATAATATGACAAATTTGTAAATCCTTATACACTGTAAGCTCTGCATCTAACAATACGAACTAATATGTGGGCAGCACAGCCTGGCTTCATGGTAAAAGTATAAAAAACATCCTCTCATAGGTGATGTCAATATTTTAGTTTAAACTTCTAAAAGAAGCTCAATCTAATTCAAAGGTATATGGTGAAGAAGCACCTTCAGAAACTTACACAGAGGTTTCTTTCAGCATTGATGAGCAACGATCTTCTAATTATCAATTAACGGTAGATTTAAATATCTGATTTATGGTATTATTTATAAGATAGCTTAAGGTTTATACTGGATTGTGCATGCGTATTATGGTGTAACTGTTTGCATGCAGCTTAAGTTAAGCATTGGGGAGTGTTTATGACACAATCAAAAATATGAAATGAAGGTTTAGTTCAATTTTTTTACAAGAGGTGAATTATGTATCGTTTGCATTAAACTTAATACACCCCTTGTTCACGTTTTAAATACTACAATGACTAATTACATTTTGTTTATAATATAGAATAACGAATACATCCAGTCAGTCGCACGCTGTTTACAAATGATGCTACGTATTGATGAATATAGGTTTGCGTTTGTGTCAGTGGATGGTATATCAACACTTTTAACTGTGCTTTCTGGCCGAGTTAACTTCCAGGTTCAATACCAATTAATTTTCTGCTTATGGGTGTTGACTTTCAATCCATTATTAGCAGAGAAAATGAATAAGTTTAATGTAATTCCATTCCTTGCTGATATATTGAGTGACTCAGTTAAGGAGAAAGTTACACGAATTATTTTAGCTGTTTTTCGGAATTTAATTGAAAAACCTGAAGACACTCAAGTGTCTAAGGAACATTGCATAGCGATGGTCCAATGCAAGGTTTGCTTTGTGTAACTGTAATTCTTGTAAATCAAAAATATCACGTTACAGGTTTTAAAACATTTAACAATTTTAGAGCAAAGAAAATTTGATGATGAAGATGTAACGAGTGATGTGGAATTTTTAACTGAGAAATTACAATCGTCAGTACAGGACCTTAGTTCTTTTGATGAGTACGCAACTGAAGTAAGTTTTGAATCATTTGAGAATATTGGTTTATTATTTCATACTTTAGGTGAAGTCTGGTCGGCTGGAATGGTCTCCTGTGCACAAAAGCAAATTTTGGCGTGAAAATGCTCAGCGTTTAAATGAAAAGAATTATGAATTATTACGTATCCTTGTACATCTTCTTGAAACTAGTAAAGATCCTTTAGTTTTAAGTGTTGCTAGTTTTGATATTGGGGAATATGTTCGTCACTATCCTCGTGGAAAACAGTATAGTATATGTTTACTATCAGTGCTGTTGTTTTAATTAGCAATTTCTAGTGTAATTGAGCAGTTGGGTGGCAAACAGTTAGTCATGCAGTTGTTAGCACATGAGGATCCAAATGTTCGCTATGAAGCACTTTTAGCAGTTCAAAAACTAATGGTCCATAATTGGGAATATTTAGGAAAGCAGTTAGAGAAAGAACAAAGTGGAGACTCTAAGGCAACTCCTCCGATTTCTGGAAAAGCCTAATTTCATTATCAATTCTTGTATATAAAAAGTATATAGTTGTATGTGTACAGTTGTTATTGTTAAGCTTGTACTATGGGTCAAAATATTTAAAATTTTGTTAGGTAAATGTTAACAGTATTAAGAATTTAGCATGTTTTTATGTGGATATCTTTTGTTTTGAGTTTTTCAAACATTCCACTCTTGTGTAAAAATATTCTGCATATTGTATATAAGATTTTGCTTCAGAGAAATTTAAATGTAGATTGCAATAATAAATTAAAGAATTCAAGTTTTATTTCAAATTTACATCTTAATCGCAAGCTGAAGTTGTTTCCATTATAGAGTAGGATGAGGTTAACTGGACCACTTCTTTTTGGGGTTTATTTTTCTTTAAAGTTATTATGAATGTCAATAATAAATACCTATAGTGATGAGTATTTATTATATTTTGCGATAATATATAAAAGGTATTCCAATAATTGTTTTAACAAAAAAAAACTTTATATTAAACTTGCGCCACTGGCCCACATAACCCCACCCGTCAGTTAAGTGGCCCTTGCAGTGTGGTTACGTGCCCATAGATATTCAAACAATAAAAATTTTAAACAAACGATATTAATAGGTATGAGAGTAACTAGAGTTCAGGTCATGTAAAAACGTGACTGCCAATCATAATAGTTGGGTTCAACATTTATAAAAGTGGATGACGTAATGTAACAAAAAGAAATAGAAAGTTGAAAATGCCACAAGGGATATCCTCAATGATGACAGGATGCGTTCTAAAGATTTCTATTCGTATTCTTCGAATGGAAGAAAAAAGAAATAGATAAGGATGATGCTGGTGCAGTAGGTACCTACATTTGTGTATTTTAACATAACATAACCTTCACACCATTCCCTTGCGGGGTAGGCAAAACAATCCTTGCCTTGTTGTATGCTTTCCCCAAATCTACAAATGTACAGTATAGTTTTCTTTTTACACTTTTCGATCATCTGCTGGAGAGCAACCATCTGATCAACACATCCTCTCCCTGGTATGAAGCTACCCTGTACATCCCAAATCTTAGTTTGTGTAGTTTCTCACACTCTTATCAATCAGTATTCTTCCAAATACTTTACCAGGTCCTCTGTAGTTCTTGCAATCACTCTTGTTTCCATTACCCTTATACAGTGGTGCAATGATCGTGCTCGTTCAACCCCACACACTTAAGGCATACATTGAATAATTCACACAATCTTCGTATAAGTTTTGCACCTCCATACTTTAGCATTTCATCTACTCATGCTCCTTTACCGATTTTCAACCTTCGTACTGTTTTCTCTACCACATTTATCCCAATATCCTCTTTTTCATTCATCATTCCTTCTACATTCTCCTTATTTAACCCTTCAATCGTACTTTCCTCACTAGTTTACAGCTTTCCGAAATATTCTTGCCAGCATTTCCTCACTTCACAATTGTCCCATACTATTTAATTGGTCGTATTCATCACTCTTGCAACTTTTTGTTTTGGGCCACGTTTTATTTTTTGACCCATTTCCAGGAGTTTTTTGTTTTCCTCAAAATAATTCTGAATTTTCTCTTCTTCCTCAGCCATCACTTCCTCTTTACTTATTATTCTCACTGCCTCCTTCGCTTTTTTGTTTCTTAATCATACAATCGCTTTTTCCCAATCTCATTTTTTGCAGCAATCATTGCCATGTACGCATCTTTTTTCTGACATATTGCCTTTTTTACCTATTTATTCCACCTACAGTCGCTCTCCACATATCCATACTGCACAATTGACAACACAGTTTTTCGAGCTTGTCCATACACTTTCAATGTCAAATGTTTTATTTGTTTGTTCCACACTGTTTCATTCCAATTCAACTCTACTCACAGCATCTATGTATTTCATTCTCGCACCATTATCTACTACCTAATTCTGGACGTTTGCTTTCCTTCTCCAGACCCACTTTTGCCCTAAACTCACTCTCGATACAACCAAAAAGTGGTCCGATCCGTTCATTACTTTTGTGTCTCACCAGGTTTCTAAGTCGTTTATCATACACACTATCAAGTCAATCATAATTTTAGATTCACCCCTTTGCCATGTATACATATGCACATTTTTATGTTTAAACCACGTATTAGATACAAACATGCTTCTCTCCACACAGATGTTCACCATTCTCATTAACTCTTTGGTTTCCGACCTTTCCTAGAACGCTATCAGTATGTTGTCTCTGCACACCCACCCATCCGTTTGTATCTCCCAATATCATCACTCTTTCGTTTGGCTTACGTACATTCAACACGTTCTCTACATCATTCCAGAAGTTCTCACACTCTTGGCATTTTTCTCCATTCACCAATGCATAGCATGTAGTAAGAAAAATTCTTCAAAACTCTACTTTCATTCCAACCCACATTACCCGGGGCCATACCAATTCGTACGGTTTAGCGCATCTTTTCGCTCTTTCACTTACGATCACTCCAGTTCCTTTTGCGCCGTGCACTTCGGTCTGAACTCCTGACCATAATGCTCCATCTTCACAGTATCCTTTCCCTTGCGCTTTGTCTCCAATATACACAGAATATCAAGCTGCCTTATCATACATTACATTTACAATTTCAAATTCTTTACCATACATACCTCTAACATTCCACGTACCTACTTACGATTCATTCCTTGCACAGTCATCAGCAACGGGGCCTGTCTGTTTCGACCTGGACCGCCCTTTATAACCAGGTCGATCCGAAGCAATTTTATCGTTCTTTTGAGTAATACCATAGCGGGCAGACCGGGTACTATCCAAATCGTGCCCTGAACTATGTAGCATTTCATAATAACGGTATCGTCCTACTACCGGATAGTTATTTGTCTACTTCCCCGACACATAAGGAAGTAAGAAGTAGAAATATAGACAGAGTCAAGAAAGATATAAATAATATAGATTGTATACTTACTGTATCATTATATATATACAGGGTGACCAGCGAGATACGGGACATAGCAATTCCCATTGGAAAATTTCGACTATTTGCAGGAACTAGCTCAGAAGTGACAGAGAGCTGAGACTTGGTACAGAGCTTAAGGGGTACTTCCTGACAGGAAAAATGTGATATTTAAAAATGTTCACTCCATACGGAGGTCTCAGGTTTGAATCCTTTGAAGCAAGAAAACCAAATTTTTTATTTATCCAGTTTTGATGAAACTTCAATCAAAGTACTTGCAAGTAAATTAAATTCACAAATACACAAAAACATTTTCACAACCAATTAATCTACAGTTTTATTTGTTTTGAATTAGTTAAATCGTTAAATGTGTACATTAGTTTAAAAAATAACTTATAATGGAAAGGGAAAAATATCACATATTAGAAAGGGAAAAATCAATGAGAAAAATGATTCAATACAACAAAGATGTTCACAATAAATGTTCAAATTGGAAACCAGCAACAGCCGAGCAATGACCCAAGTGATCGTAGAAACTTTTCATGACATTTCGCAGCATAACAACAGTAATGTTGTTGAGACATTGACAATTCTTGCTCTGAGTTCATTTAAATTTGTTGGCTTCAGGTCAATGAATACATTGTCTTTTAGATATCCCCACATAAAAAAGTCCAATAGATTAAGGTTGGGGGAACAAGGTAGCCATCTGCAAGGCCCATACTGTCCAATCCAATTGCCAGAAAACACTACGTTATGATGGCCGTGCGCCGGGTGTCCGTCATGCATAAATACTAAGTGATTAACAATATTGAGCTCTTCAATGGCTGGCGCAACTACATTTTGAAGAAATTCCAAATAAAGTGCTCCACTTACATTACCATCCAAAAGGTAAGGTCCTATAAGATTAGTTCCGCAAATTCCTACCCAAATGTTTAGTTTTTGTTTTATCTGACTGTGACCTTCATTAAAGAGTCTAGGATTTTCCTTATCCCGCACTCTAACATTTTGAGAATTCACTTTTCCGTCCAAGAAACAACTGCACTCATCAGTAAAAATAATTTTGTAATGGACTCGAGGAATTATTTTGGTAATTCATGTTTGATAAAAAACATTCGTCATGATCGTTGTGTAGCTTTTGCACATTTTTTTTTTAAACTTTTATACCCTTCCATTTTAAGCATTTTTCGGCAGCTTTCTCTAGGAATATCAAGTTGAGTACTTAAAGATCGGACGGATGTGTTTGGTTTTGTTTCTATTGCGGCACACACTAACACTTTGTTTTCTTCTGTGATAACTGGATTCCCTCTAATTACTTTTACATGATTTTGGTTTAAACAACCTGTTGAATTAAACTGTTTTACAAGCCACTCTACCGTGCTTTTTGAAGGAAAAGGCTTATTAGGATATATACCAGCAAACAAGCCAACCACATTTCTTATAGGGTTTCCCTGAAAGTACCACTTCACAACTTTAACTTTTCATTCTATTGAAAATGTAGAAGCCTTAACTACAAAAACTAAACAAATCTTTACCTAATAAACTACAATCTTTGTCAATACAGGTTCAAATGTATAGCAAAGAACAGATTCAAAACTAAGTGCTTGTTAGGTTAGGTTAGTACAGAACAATATTTTCAACAATTGGGAATGAACAGCTGATATCATTTGTTACTGTCTTGTTTCTCACATCGCTGATTACAAGGAATTCAAAATAAAATTCTTAAACGGAAGTTTGTTAGGACTAATCACAGTCAATATGTAATATGTTATTATTCTTTAAAAACGCATTTAAGGACAGTTATAAAATAGTTAAATATGTTGAAAAACTTCTGATTTTTGAACAATGTTATTGTACAAATGCTTAACTACCAATGTGATTTCAATTCAATGTAGGAGCATGTACTTTCATTTAAATTTCATTACGCTCGCGTTAAAAATCTAAAAAGCGGGGGGGAAGGTATTTTTTTAATTACCCAAGGTGATTGAACTAACATATTTTGTGTAGTTGACCATGTAATTTAATTTACTTTAGGTGCAAGTACTTTGATTTTAAGTTTAATCAAAATTGGATAATAAATAGAAAACTTGTTTTTTTTTGCTTAAAAGGATTCGAACCTGAGACCTCCGTATTAAGTGAAAATTTTTAAACATCACATTTTTCCTGTCAATAAGGATCCCTTAAGCTCTGTGCCAAGTGTCAGCTCTCTATCACTTCTGAGCTAGTTCGTGCAGATAGTCGACATTTTCAAATGGGAATTCCTATGTCCCGTATCTCGCTGGTCACCCTGTATATATATATATATATATATATATATATATATATATATATATATATATATATATATATATATATATATATATATATATATATATATATATATATATATATATATATATATATATATATATATATATATATATATATATGCGACTAAATGATTAATTATTTTTAATTTAGATTTCCGAGGTAGAGTTATTTGTTTATTTAATTTAATATTTATGTATTTCTTTTTTTTACGGATTTGGCCTAATTATTTATTTATTTTATTTATTTAATTAACAAAACAAATTCTTATGACAAAGCTTATGTTTGTGAATTGTTATTGAAAGGGTATTTAAAGCAGTTATATAACATTAAGTAGGAACTGACCGCTTCCTTCGATCTTAAGCTGTACATTATTTATTTTTTGAATCTGGGCCGCAAGTTTTGAATTTTTATACTTCCGTTACAAATACGTAATTATGATTTTTTATATACCCCACGGTACCGTGGCATAGTATATGCGACTTCATTTGTTCTCTATATTTTTTGTTATTGCAAAACGTTTGAGTATTTGTGCTTTTAGTTTCCATTACGATGATAAGAGTTTTAACATTGAATAATAGGAACCGTATTTTTCATCACGGAACTTCAATGCTATAGTAATCCTAAATACTATTTGCGTGCTTTTTTCTAGAAGCCATTTTACACGTACTAACATTCTACTGGTTCGATTATTATTTGTTTATTATTAATTAAAATTTGGAACTTAATTTAGCAATTATTGTAATTATAAAAATGTACGTGTTTGAGTTAAAACCTAGGCAAAAGGAGTGGTATTTGTGCTTTAACGTTTACCTTATGATTGTATGAGTTTTAACAACCGAAACTGTTATGGGTTTTGAAATGAACCGTAATTTCCTAAATCAATCTTGTTTTCGCGCGTTTTTATTCGTGTATCGATAGTCATTTTGCACGTAAAAATTCTACTAAATTAGATTAATGTTATTATTTGTTTATTAATATTCAACCCCGGGGTTATCAATTTGTTCAAAAACTCACATTAATAATGGACTAATAGTTGCTTTAGATATTGTCATTTTCTTTAACGCGCACGTGTTTCACTAACCGCAGGTAGAAGTCGGAGGACACTTAAAACACGTCCGTTTACTTTGACGACCAACTTAATAATCTGGATGTGTTTTAAATACAATTATAATGGTTTCTGTCAATAAAGATTTCTTTTTATTTAATCTTTTTATTAATAAATGTAAATACAACATTTCGTTACTAAATTAATAACTTTGTCAAGTATAAAATTAAACTTAATACAATTAATATAATTTTTCTAAATAGAGTATTTTTTTTGAAATGTTATCTATAGGTGGAAGGCATGTATACCCCATGCCTCCCGGTGCAATATCACCATCAATTATAGTAATTAATATTTACTTAATCAGCAATTTCTAGATTTTTTTGCTTCTATAATAAATATATGTAAAATCCAATTGTTTGGTTGAATCAGTTAGAATAGTAAATGTGTTTGTTCTCTTTTTGCCTGAGTTTGTAGCCCAATGAAAATAAGGAAGACATTCTTTCTAATGTAGAGGAGTGATTTCAACTCCAATAGAATTTAGCCTGTTCAGCAAAAGCTGTTGATATATTCAGATGTCTGATTCATGTAAAAATAATTTGTAAACAGACGAAGAAAGCTCGGTCATTGAAAAGTTGAGTAACCATTACAGCCCTAGCCCAGAATTCCTAGATCCTATGACTGCCAATTCATCCTTAACGAAATCCCAAAGAATCCCTCTGCTTGGAATCCCAAAATCATATCTAACGGTACTAAAATCATGTTACTCACCTGCGATAACAGCATAAAATTCATCGACAGTTTAAACTTCCTACCTATGGCCCTATCCAAACTTTTAACTTTCCCGGCTCAAAAGGACACTTCCCTCACCTATTCAACACAGTGCAAAACCAAGATTATGAGGGGGTTTTACCAGCCATGCACTGTTACAGTGTCGATGAAATGTCTTCTGATGCTCGAGCAGACTTTATAAAGCGGTACAATGACGAAATTGCTAAGGGCACTCGTTTTAATTTCAAAAACGAAATAGTGTCGATCCGTTTAGAGAATGCTGTACGATCGTTGGTGCATGTAGTTTGGTTTTCCGTAGAAACTTCAATCATGAGAATACTATTGGATTTATGCCAAACGGTGGATACAGAACGGGTGAAAATCAGTCGAGGATTGCTATTTAATGGCTTCACTGGTTCGAACATTCTGAAGGCAGGCGAATTCAGCATGCTGGGAACGCGCGTGAAGTACGGTTAACGGAAGGTATCCTGGTTGATGGTCGTGAGAAGACTGTGGAAACATCACACAGGATACGTTCTTGTAACTATGATTTAATATTTGGGAATGTGAGTTCAGGCCATTTTTAAAACAAAATCCAGACGCAAGAGACTTTGTTAGCTCAAACAACGACGTGCTGAATTAGTCACCTCTGAATCCCTGCGATAGCTTCTTCGGAGGTCGTACTAAGGCGGTTAAATTATATTATAAGGCAGAATAAGATGTGCAAATCCGGTATTTGGATGATTGTTCACTATACCCCTATGTGAACAAGTATTTCAAGTATCCGGTGGGGCATCCTACACTTCACATTGGTGCCGAGTGCTTAACCTCGACTTGTACACTGTCAAGCGCCTTGAGAAATGTAGTGTGCTCCCGTCGTCAGATTTGTACCATCCTGTCCTACCTCTTAAGATGCACGGTAAGTTAATGTTCGTCTTGTGTAGAACCTGTGCTGAAACTATGTTCCAGCATGATTGCATCCATACGCAGGACGAACGTAAATTTACCGTAACCAAGTCTTTGAAGTGTGAGAGTATGAAGTTTGCCAATACGACAAAGGTAGATAACTTCCCAAAATCAAACAAACGTGCTCAGACTGGCCTTCGTGGTGTAACTACGACGAAACGAAGGATCGATACATCCACAAATATTTGGAAAGGGAGAGGACCCAACTGGACAAAAACAAAATTTGCGCTAATCCTGGACTTAGGTAGGTATATTTCAAAATTATTTTTAAATTCATTTTGGGGAAAGTTTGGGCAGAGAGACAATTTAACACAAACCAGTATCATTTCTGAACCGCGCCAGTTTTTCAAAATTATGATCGATCCTTCAAAGGAGGTCCAGTTCATTTTACACGTTAACGAGGAAGTTATGGTAGTAAACTGGAATAGAGCCGAAGATGGGGTAGAGCAGCTCAATACTGTCAATGTCGTCTTGGTAGCTTATACAACCACCTGGTGCTGTACAGTTACCTGGAAAATCATGCCGAACGAGTTCTGTAGTTTGATACAGATTCCGTGATTTATACACAAAATCCTGGTGAATGAGCTCCACCTGTCGGTGATTCCCTGGGCGATATTAACGATGATTTAGCAGCCTACGGGAGTAGAATCATGGAGTTCGTAAGTGGAGGTCGTAATAATTACACTACACTTAAGAATGAATACACAACCGTCTGTAAAGCTAAGGCATCACTTTAAATTATAAAAATTCACAGATTGTTAATTTTGATACACTAAAGCCTTTAGTGTCATATGGTATCAAACCTGTGTATGCGCAAACAGACCGTAAAATTGTTAAGACCTCCGCATATGAAGGTGTATCACGGCCATAGACTAAGTTTTATCAAGTGCAGTACAGTAAACGTCGCCGAAAGGAGAATGGTTATGACAGGCTTCCTTGCGGTTACGTGGCTCACACATAGCTTTACGGTCGTGTCCCAGTTGTAGTATCTAGTCTTAAAAATCCCGTTCAGCAGCCACGTGACCATCCTTTATTCCATTTCTTACCTTTTGTATTTTAGTCCCATGATTTTAATTTTTACATATATTTTAGCTTATAATACATGATAGCGGTAATTATATGTCCTTTTAATAGTATAACTGTTTTTATCATTATGTTTTATATTTTAAACCCATGATTTAATTTTAGATGTATATTTTAGGTTATAATTTACGACACCAGTAAAACTCTTTTGTTATAGGCCTTTTTACTAATTTAATTGTTTTTATCGGTGTGTGCAAAACTCTGCAATAACGTCACACGTTAATTTGTGTTGTAGTACAAATGAGTTGTGTGTGTGTGTGTTGTGTGTGTGTGTGTGTGCGTGCGTGTGTGAGTATGTGTGTGAGTGTTTGTATGGATTTCTTTGGCTGCTCAATTGCAGTTTTCAGTAAGTTGCATGTTGAAAATTCAAATGGCTTATTGGATCAACACCATCTCACACTGCCTATGGTAAACTTTCACCCCACACTTATCATCAAGGTCATGTAATGGTAAGCATACGCTAAAATAACATTATCGTTTTTTACATTAGTAACGTTCAAGTTGTGGCGCCGTCAACAATGAATTTGCCTGCTGTGAACCCACAAGCGAAGATATTCGCGATTTTGAGGATTTAATGCTAAATTACTGTTGCATAACAATACCTGAAGATTATACAGTCGTAGAGGAAGATAAAGAAAATGTGACTGAGAGCGGGGCACTAATCAATGTTAGTACCGAGAAGGAGGCGGTGTCAGAAGATCCACTAGGTAAGACGGCTGTTGCTACATGAGATGTAATCTTAAATTAGTATTACTTATTATAAATTATTATTAAAAATTCCCTTTATCTTTTACAGACACCGAGAAGTCCACTGAGAAGAGCGTTAACAGAGGATCTATCAAATAAGTAGGATGCTATTGATACTGGTACATCAGATGTATTCTTAAAATAATATTACTCATAATAAATTATTATTTAAAAAATCCTTTATCTTTTTATCGACGTTTATATCCGTTAACAGAAAACAATCATTAGTCCATATACTACTAGATGGCGCCACAAACAATTTCAAATTTTGGGGCAACGAAAAGGGATCTAAGAGCCGAAAGCAAGTTCCAACGGCCTATACATGTCTTATAAGTTAGAATTAGAGCCTCTTATTATAATACGAATCCAAATTTCCCGCTATACTCAATCAGAATGCAGAGACAAATACAAATGACAAGGGGGCGAAGGCAAGTTGCGAAGCCCTATACCCGTCTTACAAGTTAGTATTATGGTCCCCTTATTAGAATACAAATTCAAATTTCCCCCTCAGAACCAGAGTGCAGAGACTTAGTCTTACAATCAGAGCACAGTGGCTGAGTGGTGGAGCTAGCGACCAATAACAAGCCAAAGGGGCGGCCGCACGCACGACCAATCAGCTAAAAGAATGGGTGTGGGCTAGTCTTCCCCCTCCTTAATCAAGCCGTAAGGGCCTTATCAAGTCTTAGCTCCTTCTTAACACATACATAATGGCGTTAATTTACTACCCACACCCCTCTCCTAGGGTCACGTGGGCATCCTACACCCCTAATCAGAGACCGAAAAGGCTCAATATTGCCAAAAGGACATTAATTAGGGGTTAAAATTCAGCCTAGGGGTTGAAAAAATCCCCTGAAATAAGGCGACCCCACCCTCGACCCCCGCCCAAACCCCCAATACTTTTAATTAACTATGTATAATTTTGGGTTTAAAATTAAATTTAATGATGATAATAAAACGCGTAATAAATTAAATACAAATTTATGGACAACAATATTAGCGTCGGCTGCTAGACTTTTTCAAAAAAATTAAAACCTTAAAATAAAATTCTGGCTCCGTTATTTCTTTTTACGCAAACCCACCTTTTCATAAAAAAAAATCATCAAAATCCAACAAGCGGTTGTCTCGCAATTTGCGGGAACTTAATGACCCGATTATTTTAATACATAGGATTACTTATTTCTTTTATATAATGCAGGTTATGCATACCGTTCTTTTCGTTGTTATGTTTACAAAGAAAGTTTTGTTTTATTTCTTATATTTATTAGTTCCTTCTAATAAAACAAAGTCATACAAGAGCACGCAGTCTACAAGAGTACGCATTGTGAATATTTTCCATAAAAATCGCGTATCGCCATCTAACTTTCAATCATCGAATTAGTATAAACATATAGAATCCTCTAATGTTGCAGTTTTCGTTGCTGGTGTGTCAACATTGAAGATATCTGTATTAGTGGTCAAACCGCTGTCACAGCTGTAACATTTACGCGGTCTAATTTAGCGTCCTAAGTGAAAGTTACGGTGCTAAACAATAGTTTGAGTGTTTCCAAGTGAAATATAGTATTATTTGGTAAGTATTTTGAAAAAATTGAACTCCAGTATCTGTGTGTTTGTTAATTAAAGACTAAAATTTACCATGCGGCGGAAATATATGAGTACGCACTTAACATTTTACAAGAGTGCGCAGTGCGTACTCTTGTGTACTCGCATTTTTAAAAAATGTTAATATTGTAAATGGGCAATCTAACGTAATTTTTTCACCTTTAGGTTTTAAAATGGGCACTTATAAAAGAAAAAGTTCAAGAAAACTGGTGTTCACAGAAGAATTAATGGAAGAAATACGTAGAAAATTGGAGGAAGGCTGTAAAAAAAGAAGCATCGCCAGGGAGTTGAATATACCAGAATCTACTTGAAGAAAAAGATTAAAATGTAACACTGTGCCTAAATCTTTGGGACGTTTTAATACAGTTTTTTCACCAGAAAAAGAAACTGAACTGACGGAATATGTCAAAGAAATGGATCGTCGTTTTTATGGTATAACCATGCAAGATCTAATGACTTTCGCCTTTTAGTTTGCTAATGCCAATAAAATAAAGCACTGTTTTAATGAAAGCTTGAAGAGAGCGAGTAAGACGTGGGTGCAAAGTTTTTGTCAACAAAATAATATCACACTGCGTAAACCTGAGCAATGTTCCTTAGGTAGGACGATAGGCTTCAATAAACCTCAAATTGAATTATTTTTTAAAAACCTGAAAATAATGTATGAAAAGAACAATTTCTCTGCCAATCAAATTTTTAACATGGATGAAACAGGTATATCAACTGTTCCTAACAAGACTCCAAAAGTCCTAAGTGTGAAGGGCAAAAAACATGTCGGTAAAGTCTCTAGTGGGGAACGAGGAGAACTGGTTACCGCAGTTTGCTGCATGAATGTAGATTTATTCCAAGGGGCACCAACAGGAACTCTTTGCATGATTTCAGACTCGGGATTTATTAATACCGAACTTTTTCTGAAGTGGAAAGGACATTTCCGAAATAATGTTAAACCATCTCTTGAAAAACCAGTGCTACTGCTTTTAGACAATCACTGATCACACAGAAGTCTAGATGTTATTCGGTATTGTAAGGAGAATTTTATACATTTGTTATCTCTCCCACCTCACGCGAGTCACAAAATCCAACCCCTCGACAGAGGATATTTTGGGTCATTTAAAACTGCTTACAGCAAAGTTGTTGAAAACTGGTTAGTGTCTAACCCTGGAAAGCCTGTTACTTCAAAACATGTAGCAGGTTTATTTAAAACCGCATTTAATACTGTTTCAAATATTGAAAAGGCAGAGAAGGCTTTTGAAACTACAGGCATTTGGCCCTATAATCCACAAATATTTAATGATGAAAATTTTAGTCCCTCGCTAGTTACAGACAGAGCTATGGAAAGATTGGGTTCCCCAAAAATTAACAACTCTGTGTTGGATACTGACGAGCAAAATATAGGAAATGTTGGATCTTGCGAAGAATTAAATAGCGATGGAGAAAACGAAGATGTCTTTAGTGGTACTATTATGGAAAACCAAGACGAAGATGGGACAGTGATTGTAGAAATGGATAGACCAAAATGGATTACCATTACCATTAGATCAAACCATTCTTCCTGAGAATTTTGACTTGTCTCAAGCAGAAATTATCTTTAAAGAAGAAAACACTTTTCTGTCAGGAAATGAAAGTTCAAATAGTAAAACTAGATCTGCCATAAATGATAAAAATATCGACATTTTTAACTTGTCAGAGGTCGAAGATATTGTAGAAGAATCCCATAATAGTTTTCCCCAGGTTACTAACGGTAGCAATGAAAATCAGCTTAAAAAAATACCCATTCCATCAACTCCAGAGAAAAACACCAATTTTACTATTTTACATGAAGATGCAGGCCCAAGTTGTTCCACGAAACCTGAAGAACTTAGACCTTTTCCTACATTAACAGAAATACAACAAAGAAGAAAACTTAGCCAGAAATCAGAAATCCTGACAAGTACTCCATATAAAGATAAGCTAGAGGAACAAACAAAAGCAAAGACAAACTATTAAACGAAAAATTGCCGAAAACCTTTCTGGAAAAGAGGACAATATTAAGAAAAAATCAGGAGGGAAGAAGCTGAAATGTGATAAGAAAATAACAAATGCAGGCAAAGGTAACAAATGCAATCAGAAAAGTGAAGACGTTCTCTGTCCTGGTTTTGCAGAACATTTTGTTGAGCCTCCTAACGAAGATTGGATTCAGCAATGGTGGCATGAAAGTTGCACTGCATATGTGGCTGGAAATTCTGAATGTGACTTATGTTTGTAATTGCGTACTCTTATATTCCACAATGCGCACTCTTGTGAATTTAGGACTACAAGAGTGCGCATTTTCATTATTTTAATAAAGTACCTTTTTTATGCATTTTAATAAGCTTTTGTTATAAAATACTTTTGTAAGTATGTGTGTTCCTTTTTTTCCCAAATGCAGTCTATTATTTTTGAAATATAGTTTTTTATAGTAAAAAACCTCTTAGATGCGCACTCTTGTGTACCTTTACCACAGTATAAACACGAGTGCCTTTACCCTATGGTCTATTATTTTTGGATAAATCAGAGGAGATTACAAATTATAAAAAGTATCCGATAAAGACTATTTGCAATGAGAGTAATTATGATTTAGACAGTTCTTACTTATTGGTGGAATGTTTGTACACTAAACATTTATCTTTACAAGTCATTTGAGAATCCCTCAATGGCAAGTGATGTGGGAAATCAGTTCAGTTCAGTTGGTAATATGGAAATTAGTAAAAACAGAAACTGCACTTATCCTGTGCTTTGTGTGTGAGAATTTATTATAACAGCACATACTTGCAAATGCTCGAGAGGTAAAGGTACAGTTTCCTCACTAAATTGTCTTGAGGTAAGGTGAGATAATCTGAGAAAAATAGTAAAAGGAAAGCGCCTATAAGTACTATACAGAAACAAAAACTTGAATCTACTTGAAGTTTACATGTGGCAGTTCAAAACCAAAGTATGTATTAGCTATGTCTAAATTACATACACCGTTAGGCGTGTGTTGATATTACATCACAGATATCTGAAGAAAAACATTCAGACATTCGTTCCAAAATTTTGTGAATATTGCTTAATAAAATTGGCGCCATCTATAGGTTATTTAAAAACTTGAATCGTGTGGTAAGTTTAAATTTGAATTTTCAGTTATTTTCCATTTTAATTGTTTGGTTTTATCATTGTTTATATGTATAAACATATTCACTTTTGCTATACATTAAATTTATAAAAAAATAAGTATCTTTTCACTTTTTCCGACCCGTTGCACTTAATATGATTGGAATGAATCAGATAATCGTCATTGTGGGCGCGTATTTTAAGAAGAGCTCTGATTGACTATCAGGCACGCAGAAAACGAAAGAGGTATTACTAACGGATAATACGTGCGACTAGTTACGGAAGTGCTCCCACCAATCAGGTTTAAGCATCGCTATAAGGACTAGAATTGCAAAAAATGCGGGAAGATGAATCTTCAACTATACACACTAGTCATCTGATTTTACATGTGTCATTAAAGTAATTTTCAAAGTTAAAGTTAATATATAGGTATAAATAAATCGAGTTGGTATTTTAAATCGTTTCTGTTTAGTGAGTTTAATTTTTTTGCTTATGTAGGGAATGTATATGTAAATCTAGATAAATTATAAAGAAATATTCTTATTGAGGTTATGTAGTGTTAATATTAATCTATTTTTTATTTTTCTAATTTTACATAGTGCGTAAGTGTATATATTAAAAACTTTCTTAAATATATATTTCAGCAACTTCAAAAGACATTTGAAAGTAAAACAATATTGTCGACAGTGGTGTTTCCAATATAAAATGTCTGGAGCCACGTGATAAAATTTCATTTTTAAGAAACCATCTGGAGAGTATACATCAAATAAATAATGAATTGGAGGAGATGTACTTTAAAGACCTTACAGGTGTTTAGTTGATGTTTCTAATAGGTATTTAAACGATGTACCTAATTTAATATCTTGTAGCATTTCATAGTTGGAAAACCAAAGAAGAGATAGAACTAAAAGTATCTTGGGTTAAGCATTCCTCAAAAGGAATCACTTATTACTTTTGCAATCGAAGTGGAAAGCAATGGGTTCTTGAGCCTGAAAAAAGAAAACGTATTCTCAAATCTCAATCCCTTAATGTCTAGAATTGCAAAAAAGTTTTTACAATAACCTTGACAGAATTAGAAATCTTATAAAAGTATATATAATTGTATAAATAAATGTAATTCAAATGCCGTGTTTGGTTTTTCATTTAACCATTCTATAGATACATACTAAAGAATGGTAATGCTTGTGTAGAAACTGTACATTGTACGTAATAAAGTATCTATTAATTAATGATAGGTAATTATGCATGAAACTTATTACTTTAAACATTTGCAAACAATATTTTTTTTGCTAACAATCAGATTGCAGTAATGTTGGTGCTCGATTTAAAATTTAAATGAAAATTAAAAAAACGCTCGTGCTGGATAGGTTGCCTATTTGCCCCATTGTTTAGGTTTTCTACATATGATATCATCGTGTTTACATTTACATCTTTAAAACTTAATATAATAGTAATAGTAGTGGTAGTAATGAGTCATGTTTGGTAGAGCAACGAAGAAATCGAGTTATTACAAATAAATGTCTTAACTAATTTCTTTAAGTTTAGGTACTTCATGTGACCGTTGACTGACAGTCAACGACATAACAGAATTTAATAGCATTAAATTATTGCAATAAAAGTTTATTTTATACTGAATCAAAGTTTAATCATTCAAAGTCTACAGCAATAAAACCAAGTTAAACAAGGCATAATGGCGATGAAATTGTAGATGTGTGTTTATTCTTTTATCATCCTCTGGTATTAAAGAATGTATATAGAACCTGTAACATGGCAAGTGTTACAGTAGTGTACTAGATAATAAGAGTGTAAAGTTTTTATTCATGGAGCTAAAATATAACATCAATATCTTCACTGACCTATACATATGGAGAGTAGGACTTGTGAAAATTGTGGTTTTCTTTGTTATATTCCTTATGCACTGATGTTTCCAGTCAATGTAAGTGGTTAACATTTAATGCTCTGTAAACTGCATATCTATTTCTAATATTATTCAGTGAGGCCATCCAAAATCTTTTCTCAGTTGTGTGTATATACTCTGAGAGGAATTACAGTTGCATGTAAGTACGTACAACTAGAGTATTAGAATTTTTTTAAAACAGAAGTATAATAGTGCTCAATACAACAGAGTGTAATTGCCCCTCTGAACAGAAATAATATGACTATTTTAATTTTCACTTCTTGTGTAGATTAGACAGCCTTCTTATTTTATACAAAACTTTTTTATTCGTATTATATGTTACCGTTTTTGTACATTTTCAATATGTTAATGGTGCTTCCTTCTATACCATGGGAGAATATTCTTTTACTTATATGTACTAGCTGGAATAAAATAATGCTTGAATGCAACACTCCTAAAACACCCGATAACAAACAACAGACAAGTTATTTATATTTTATTTTATCTACACGCATTTTCATAAAAACAGGTGTTTATAATACTTTCTCTAACTTATTATAGAATATACTATCCTACAGGTACTTAGCAACTACTATCTAGAAAGAAAACTTGGCAGAACCAGTAAATTTTATCACACAATAGACCTTTTCAGATATTCGAGTAGGTTAAATAGGAATTGGCAGTAATTGCATCTACTCGCATTTGATAATTCAGACTCATTGCATAAAATGATATACTCACAGCTTTACATAGAAATATTGCACAAGAACTCAAATTCCAAGAAGCGAAAATCTTATAGGTAGTGTAATAAAAGTACAAATTACTTCGTTTCTTTTTACTTCAACAATAATCAAATATTAAAAATTATTATTATTTTATTTACTCACATTTTCATAAAACAGGTGTTTATAATACTTTCTCTAACTTATTATAGAATATACTATTCTACAGGTACTTAGCAACTACTGTCTAGAAAGAAACTTGACAGAACCAGTAAATTTTATCACACAATAGACCTTTTCAGATATTCGAGTAGTTATTAGTCAAGTTGCTTTGGTATGTGTGAATCCTGGCGATATTGCAGGCTCACATTCCATTAATATAAACAATTTGATTGTAATCTTATTACATTTAGAATTTACATCAGTTCTACATACATAAAGATAAAATTTACATCGATTGGGGCTTGAACCTTGATGGCTCAGTTGGTAAGCGTGGTACTCTAGCAAAGTACAGGTCATAGGTTCCAATCCTACTCGAGGTAAACCTTTTATTTATGTATTTAATAAAATTAATAATAATTTTTAATTACATATTTACCTTTGAACTTATTCGTTCATAAAAAAACTTACAATAATAATCAAATATGTTTTCGTCGAGATGAAAAACACATTAAGAGTATAAAACACACATGTACATTTAAAGAATATAATTACAAATTTTATCAATATATCGCTCCCCCAATATTACAAGGGTGTATGTTACAAAATGATAAATATCCAGTAGATATTAATACAAGGTTGTATGTGACCTACAGTTCACATACAACTTGGATTCAACTCAAAATGTCAATATATTTGTTACAATAAAGTCAGTATTTTATAGGTGTATGTTCTGAAATAGCATGTTGGGTGTATCAAAGTTGCATGTGGAACCATAGAACTTTGTGATATTGAGCTGAAAGAAATATTGAAATAACAAAGTTGTATCCTATTTGCTGGTTTTTTGTTCAAATTGTAGGTTAGGTTTAATGTTTAGGTGTAACCTGCAATAATTAGAGATGTGTAAACGTTACGACGTGTCTTTTTTCAAATGGATATTGGTAATATTAGTGAAGGCTCCTGGGATGGGTACGATTCGGATAAGGATAAGGAATATATTCCTGAAAAGGAATCTCGAGTCAGGTATGTTTAATATATTTTAAGGTTTAGGTTATGTCTAGATATTTTTCAAAACGAGTTTTTCATTGTTTTAGGATAAAAATTCGTGGAAAATTCATTGAGATACCTTCCGAATTAGAAGTTTCCACTATTTCTAATGAAATATTTTCCGTGAAAAATGAAGCTATGATAAAAAATAATGAAAAACAAAGTGAAAAAAAGGCCTGTGAAACTGACTTGTTGAGAATACAAGAAGAAAACGTTCAGGTGCAAATAGAGAGAGAAAGTGAAAATAACTCGGTAAATAATATTAGTGGAAATGTGTTACATTATAAAGAGGTTCAGCAGGAGAGTGAGAAACAAAATGATGACAGAAATGAGTCTTTAGCATTAGGTGATGCACATGTAATTCAAGATCAGGATAATAACGCTAATTTACCAATCAATGACAATAACACGAACGATGAAAATGTGAGACAAAAATTAACCCGAATAAGACAAAGAAATCCGCAAACATGGGCTTGTAATATTAGAAAAGAGAATTATGATAGAGGTAAAGAATATATTTCAATTAAAAAAACACAAGTACCGGCTAAAAAAGTACAAACAAAAAAAGATTGTACGGAAAAATGTAAGCATGCATGCGGAAGAAAAATTAGTGACGAACAGAGAAAAGAAATATTTTCCAATTATTACGTGTTAAATGCACAAGAAAAAAGAATGTATATTTTAAGCACAACTGAAATGAGTAATCCTGAAAGAAGACGAAAAGGAATGAATGTGGCTAATTCAAGAAGAAGTAATAGCTACAAATACTTTTTCATTCAAAATAACAACAAAATTCAAGTATGTAAAATGTTTTACTGTCAAAAGCCTATTTATACTGTTCATAAAAACAAAACTTTATCAAATACCCCTCGTGCCAGTACACAGGGAAAACATAAAAAACGAGTTACATCTGAAGAAGCTGCAGATATTGTGAGACAGCATATTAATATGTTTCCCCGACTAGAAAGCCATTATTGTCGAGAAAATACAAAACTGGAATTTATTGAAGGAGACCTTTCCATACAAAAAATGTATGATCTCTACGTAGAGTTTGCTCAAGAAAAAGGACATAATGCTGTGAAGTTTTGTATTTATAGAAAAATATTTTGTAACGAGTTTAATTGTTCTTTTTATAAATCAATTAAAGACAGATGCGATCTTTGTGAAGAGGTAAGTTTGAAAAGAAAAGAAGAAAGTCTGACAGAAATTAACCAACGAATATGAAAAACACATCCAAGAAAAGCTGTGGATGAGAAGAAAAAAAGAAAGATAAGGATAGTGATATTCCTGTTTTAAGCTTTGATCTTGAAAATGTTTTAAGTTGTCCCAAAGCTGAAATCAAACTTTTTTTATAAAAGTAAATTGAATGTATACAATATGACCGCACATTTATCTCTTAATAAAGAAGTGTATTGTACCATTTGGTCCGAAGCCTTACATGGTAGAGCTAGCAATGACATTGCAAGCGCTGTGTATAAAATATTAAATAAAGTATTGGAGAAGTATCCCAAATTTGAAGAACTTATTCTATGGAGCGACAGCTGCGTGGCCCAAAACAGAAACAGTTTGATGAGTTTTGCTATGACTCACATTCTTCAGAAGTGTCCAAATATAAAAAAAATTACCATGAAATTTTCTGTACCGGGACACTCATGTGTATACAAGAAGTGGACTCAATTCACAGTGCTATAGAAAGATCATTGAGCAAGTCTGAATATTTTTCACCAATCTCACTCCTAAGACGTTTATTAAAAGTAAATAAGCGAAAACCTTATAATATATTACAGATGAAGGAACATGATTTCTTAGATTTCCATTCTTACTCTGCAAAGATGAATTATAATACAGTTCCCTTTTCAAAGATTGTATCTTTGGAGTTTTCTAAATCTTTTTTCCAAATGAAGTATAAGACCTCATTCTCCGAGTCCACTTACACTCCAGTTAATTTGCTACTAAGAATATAAGACATGACGTAACTGCCGATTCTCTAGAAATACCCAATATGATAAAGAAAAATGATTCCAAAGTCACGTTGTCTCAAAGTAAGATAGATGCTTTGAAATCAATGTTTAAATGGATGCCAGAAGTAGATAGGCAGTATTATGAACATATATTTCCTGCAAAATCAACGAAACAGAGAAAAAGAAAAGCAACAAACTAAAATATTAGTGCCTATAATATTTAAATATTCAATGTTCTAAAGTTGTATATTACATTTTGTGAATTTTTTTTAATTTGATAAGAACAACAAGGTTGTATGTGTTATATTTTTATGAATATTATTTCTAAGTAACCGTTAACATTTATTGACTGAATTCTGAATAAATTTTATTTTCAAACAGTAAATTAGCCTGTAGCAATTGCCTTTTATTAAAAAATGTCATATTTTAGTTTCATACGAGCTATAATTTTGTGAACAATGTATCCCAATTTCACCTTGATGTTACTTAGAACCGTGTAATATTGGAGGAGCGATATGCTAAAATATTCTTTTACAGATTATAAATTTAACTGCATACTCATATGCCATCCTTTTATCACAATTAACGGTAACTATAAACATCAACCATTCATAACTCACAACACTCATTTCAGCAAGGCCTGATGATGGCCATATAAGGCCGAAATCGATAGCCAGTAGAAAAATAATAAAGAAATAGTTTAATAATTAGTAATTGTTTTACTCTACCCAATATAAAGAGCTGATAGCTTTTGTCTTCAGTTTCTAATATCATCATCATTTATTTGTCTTTTTTTCCTGCTAACCAAGGCTCAACATAATATACATAATTTATATAAAACAAGATTGGGAATGAAACATACATAATAATATGAATATGAATACGCGGATAAAAGGACTAACGGTTTGCAGTGAAGGTGAGAAATTCGTAGCGATTAGGTAAAGGAGGTACTACATTTTGACAGCTGTTCTAGAATATTTGTTTGCTCTTCTACTGTAGGTTTTGAAATAGTAGATTTCAATTCCAGTCTTCTTTTTCTTGTGGAACAAAACAGTTGTTTTGAAATTTTTTTATTAGCAGGAACTGGAACTTTTACTTGGACTTGACAAGGAAATTTATTTGAATCACACTTTGTCAAATTATATACTTGTTTTAAACTCTGCTGAATATTATGTAATATATCAGTATCCTCCGTCTTTTCAAGGTTTTTTTTTTATATTATTTATTAATAAATGAACGTCCTTTTTTAAATCCTTAGCTTTAGTTGCTTGTTTCTGCAGAGTATGCAAGGGCATATTAATTTCAGAATTGTCGTTCGGGCAGCTACTTGTTATTTCCGTAATATCATGTATTGCAATTTTGTTGTTTTCAATACATACTTTGTGAATGTGTTTGCACAAATTTGCTTTAATAATGTAGTCCAAACATGAATATGAATACAAATGCAAACATGCATTACATAGGGAACATTTACATTTGCAGTTATGATTTGAACAATCTGCCACTGAATTAGAAACTGTGACAGTATATGAATTGTTACCTGAAACTACTTTCCACTCTTTACCAGGTACACTATTACTGATAGTCATATTATCATCATGAGTAGCATTCATATGCCTTTTGTTTGAATTGGCCATCTTACCAGAATGTTTGCCCTTGATTAGTTTAATTACTCTTGAAAACTGCTTATCATGAACATATTTCAGTAAAATACTGATTGTTTTATCTACATGCCTACATACAGTCCCTTTCAAGTAAATATATTTTAATAGTTTATGCATGGACTCCAAATGCATATTTGTATTGATACGGATACCACATCCTACTCTAAAACATGTAGCCCAAAGTGGAGCCCTTTGCATGTATTTCGTAATATAATTCTTAAAGTTCAAAAAGGATGCTTCAGAATTTAGTAATGCCATAAATGAGGATGATAATTCTTCAAATTTTTCACGATGTGGTTCCTGGCGAAGAATGCACAACATTTTGTATATCTATGAAAAACAAAACTGGAATATAAACATTAAAAACACTTTCATCACCTACCTCGCTTTGTTTTTCTTTATTCTTAATTAAATTAATTTTATTACGCCATGCTCTATCAACATGCCAAATACACAAAAGTTTTTTTGTTTCATTACATGGCATTACCATGCTGAAAAGTACTGCTCAGCATCGTCACTCATAAAAACAGATGCCGATATTCCACCAACAACTTTTTTTACTGAATTTATGAAGTGTTTAATAACAATATAGTCTTCTTGATTGGTGAAAAAGAAAGCAAGAGGCAACCCTTCACCAAAATCGTCAATTGTTAAAACTGTTATCAAATTAAAATCATATGGGTTTGTTCCATGCGTGGCATCCATACATATGGTACCACCATTTCTGAATTTTTTAAATAGGTTCGCTTGTGCAACTGTCATTATACCAAGCATAAAACCATTATCGTTAATACCAATCAAATTGCTATTGCTATATTGTTCTTTATACAAAATTACACAACCTTCTTGGTTTGCCAGTTGTTCATTTACCCACAGTTTCACACTAACTGCATCATTTTTGTCTTTCACAGCTTCATGGTGAATATTAAAAGACTTAGCAATATTATTAATGTCCTTTTTAGTTACTAAATGAACCCTTTCAAAATTGCCATCAACGTTTTCTCTAATTTTATATAGTATTTCAGTTGAAGGTATTCCTGTGGATAAAACAAATCTTGATTTAATAATTTAACTCATCGTTTGTAACTTATTACCCTGTAATAATTGACATGCAATTAAGCATTTATGGTTTTGATCTAACGAAACATGTGCTATTTCAGCATTGTGTCCATAATGTAATTTAAAAAAAGTAACTTCAATGGCATTATTATGTTCTGTCACAACAATACTAGATGTACAACTTGCATTCACTTTATTCAATCTCTGTGACTTTAAGGACCTTTTCCGTTTCTTATCATCAATAAGAGATTTTTTCCCGCTTCGGTTACAATAATAAACAGTTAAATTTGCAGTGCCGTTGCCCGAACTTCCACCATGTTTAATCCATTGAAATGAACTATTGAATTCCACACAATCCTTCCACATTTGTAAATCTAAAAAATATATTTTATTATCTTCCCATATAATTTCACAAACCCTAAATTTACCAACCGTGGACACTATTAAACTTTAAATGTTCAACTTCTTGAACTTGTTTATGTTTATCCATGAGATGGTCTCGCAGCCCCTTCAAAGTAAAACTTTGGAATCCACATGAAGGTTGTAAACACTTTATAATCGATTCACATTCATTTATCACATTATGAAAAATTTTTAAATGTTTACGAAAGTTACTTTTTTATTATTGAAAAGTAATCCCACAAATTTCACACAAATAAGTAACTTTGCAAGTGGACATTTTGCAGTGCTATCAAAATTAATTACCCGAACCCGACACTACACAAATATCTTTTATAAATGAAATCAGAAATAAAACACAAAACAAGTATAAAATTGGCGCAATACTGCTTCTATCGAAGTGAAGTCAGCTTTAGAATGTGATTGATGGAAGCACTTCCGTAACTAGCGCACGTCATACACAACACTTGTGTATGTCGCACGTACGAATAACTACACTACAACCACATATCTCAACAGATGTCACTACAATCAATATTAATTTTAATATACAGTGCGATCATCATTATTTGACAGTGCCGCTGCTAGAACAGTACTACTGTTCCGCATCCTTAAAATGAAAATTGTGCTATACCCAGTGCCGTAAATGCAGATATTAAAATAAATACTACCATAAATGACAAAAACTTTGGTGAATGACAAATTGCGTATTATGTAGACGTACAAAAACTTCAATAATTGTAATTTAGTCTGTCTTAAGACTAAAGGGAAATTGTTATAAGGTATGTAAAAATTTCGTTAAAAATTATCATTTATTATTTTTAATTGATATGACAGATTTTCTGGATTTCCAAAGCGTATTTCTGGTGTATTAAACCAATGCATGGTATTTACTCGTCAAATTCAAGTTTTGTAAGTGCTTTTATATTGTTTAAAACAAATTTTGCTTTTTAACCTCAATTTGGTTACGAGAATAATGTACAATTTAGAGAGTAAAAACTGTTTAGATGAGCGTTTAATGATCTTTTTGTTTATATTGACATGAGTGGTTTGAAATGTATGAATTTTGTTGTCAGGTTGAAAATGAATAATCGAAAGGTAATTCATAGTCAAGGGCGGCAAATTATCTACAATGTGTACCAATTTATGAAACAAGAAAAAGAAGGAACGATAACAATGCCATTATCCCAATTACAAGAATGTGTTGCTGAAGAAACCGTTCTAGACAAGCTACTAGTTGAAAATGGTCATGCTGTCCTTCGTCTCCCTTTGTACCACTCTGAATTAAATCCCATTGAAAAATCGGATAGCAGTGAGGAATGTGACACTTCAAATGGAAGGTGTTAAGCAATTGGCAATGAAAAATTGAAAAAAATTTCAGCTGAGAACTCGAAGAAAGTGTGTGTATATGTGGAGAGTGAATATTTAAAAAAAGGAGTGATATTGGATGATGTTACCTTTACAATGACATTAAAACATTTAAATGAATTTTTAAAATGAATTTGTCATTAATCAGAAATCAATGTATGATATATTTGTTAAATAATATTAGTGAAAACAAATTACATGTATGACTGGTTAGTTTATTATAAATGCATACATTCAACATATTCAGCACAAGTCAGGTACACCATTTTGGCTGACCACCATTGAATATACACTGGTGAACATCACAAATACATTATAATGGAAGAAAAGAACTTATTTAACTTAATGCTAGATATCACTTTTGCATTGCATTCTAATTTTTGAACAAAAACTTATTTCAGATTATATACCACTGATTTAGTCCTTCTCATATGGAACTAGTCACCATGTCTACTTTATGATGTACCTATTGTTTTTTAAGATAACTCAAATCTGTATATATTGATCTAAAGCACCGCAAATAATGAATTAATAATGCATTGTTTTTTTAGATCTCAAACGTGCATGTAAATGAGATCAATTCAGCTAAAGTATAGTAAATAATGAGTAAAGATTTTCAATTAGTGCACATATTATTTAATTACAAATATAACGATATCCCGACGCACACCTCACTACCCGTTGGAATGAATGGTCTTTTATATGTTTATATTACAGTTAAAAATAGAAAAATAAAATTAAACTTGGCAATTATCCATAAAACAATTTCAAAGTGACCACCATTGTTTGCATTACAGGCGTTTCATATTTTCAAATACATTTATTAATTGAGCTTCTGTAATGTTTTGAATTGCGTCAGTTATTGCATTTTTTAATTCATCAACTGTATGAAGACGTGTCTTGTAGATTTTATTTTTTAAATGTCCAAATAGAAAATAATCCAGTGGAATAAGGTCAGGTGATCTTGGGGGCCAAACTCCCGCACTTATAACTCTTTCATCAAAATGTTCACGTAAAAAAGTCAGTGGTTGATTAGATGTATGAGCTGTTGCGTTATCATGCTGAAAATATCCATGTTGGAGCTCGTCATCGTGCAGTTGATCAATGAAAGGTTCCAAAATAGTTTTGTATCGAGCCGCAGTTACTGTATCTTCAAAGAAAATGGGACCTACAATTCTTCTTCGTGACGTAGCAGCCCAAACACCTATTTTCACAGGATGTAAAGTAGTTTCTTCAAAAACGTGTGGATTTTCTGGTGACCACATACGGTAATTCTGCGAATTCACATAACCAGATAAATGGAACCAAGCTTCATCCGTAAAGAAACTTAAGTTTAGTATTTCGTCATCTCTCAAGTTGTTGAACCATCGGCAATATTCTAAACGCTTTTGAAAATCTCAAGGTAGTAATTCTTGCACAACCGTTATTTTGTAAGCATGAAAATGTAGTTGACGTTTGACTGTTTTATGGCATGTACCATAAGAAAGACCTGTAACAATTGCTTATATTGAAATATGTACAATGTTCTCAATCTAACTTTACTTATATAATGTTTTGGTTTGTAAGATTCTTTTTATTTTATTGCTTACACATTCATGTCAACCATGTTTTGTATAATGCAAAATTACCTGTTTGCTGGCCCAATTGTCTTAAAGGTTTTGCAGTACTTCTTTCCAAATGTGTGCGTACATTTTCCACTACTTCCTCTGTAAGTACAGTTGTGCGACCTGTAGACTTTCGCTTGCAAACACTACCATGCTCATGAAAACGACTAACAATTCTTCGAATGTGTCAGCATAAAACATCATCATCTAATTCGATGTTCTGAAAGTGATGTTGATATTCTTCAACACATAATCGTACTGAATACTTCCAGTTTCCAACTACATCTTTTTCGCCGTTTCGGAAATAAGCTTCCAAAATAAACTTGTCTTGTTCCACAGTAAAAGGCATTATAACCTAAAAAAAATTATTTACGAAAAAGGCATAAAATACACGAATAAATTTAGCTTGAAAGTCCTGGTTAATTTATTAATGAGTTTTGAAAAAAACTATTTTATTGTAATACAAATGTAGATAAAGGAATAATTGAAAAAGGAAAAATCTATGTACGTTTATGAAATGTCAATCGAAGATGAAATAAGTATTTGTACCTAATTTCACTAGTAGTTTGGAATAAACTTTTGATAAAAATTCTGTAAAAAGCAGTTTTTTTTCGGTCATTCATTGTTGATATCCCGGTATTACAAATATATTGGTTTGTGTATACGAATAAACCCTAGAATAAACTTACAGTTACACTAGGCACTAGCCGTAATGTAATTACTAAGATACGTTTAATATTACGAAATTTCTTTAATTTTTAAATTTAAAAGATGGTATATGAAACAACAGATGTCACTATAAGTAATCCAATTTATTGTTTTATCATTGATCAATGGTTATATGCTTTTTCAGCGCAAAGGACTATATAATTAATATTGACATATCTAATTAAAATTTGATTAAAGCTTTCACTGTTGTTACACGTCCAAACCGCACTAGGCGTCGTGTATGCTTACTAATGTAAGCGGGTTGCCAAGCCAGCTAACAGGGAGATGGGCGTGGTCGAAATAATAAGTAAAATGAATGATTAATACGCTCAAACACCTTACACCTAAATTCAAACAGCTCAGTCCGGGAAAATATGTCTCTAGGCGCCACCACAATCGAAACTTTGCTAAAATAATTGTCTTAAGCTGGATGTTAATTAACCCTACTTGATTGTGGAAAGTAGGATTGTGCTTACTCAGTAGTAAACTTACACGAGGGTTCTAAAACAAACACTCGTCCCAAACAATTCAACTCAAACTCAAATATATTTAGTACTACTCAGGTTATTAAAAACTTTTTGAATACACCTCGTATACCAAAACTTCCAAAATAAAATTTATCACTCAAATTCATTCACGTAACCAACAGTTATATTTTCTACTTATTAATGAATAAACTATTCTTCATTCAATGATCGGTAATTAATTTTTAAAATTCCTAACATGAACGATAACTTTTAAATTTAATTTACTTTTTATAACACTTCTGAATCGTATTTGACATTCGTAAATATGTCAGTTCTCAAAACTCCAACTCTTTGTTATACTTAATGACATCTTAATTAACAGCTAGTGCACTAGTGCATTGCGCTAATGAAACTAACATGAAAATTTTGCAATCAACCTGGCAAATATAACTTTTCAGGTTGTTCATTAATCTTAAAATCCAAAATATGGAAAGTTTACATTTTAACTTGTCAAAAACTACTAGGTCACCAACTAAGTAATCGTCACAAATATGTCTCATACCTGGCTGAATAAACAACAAAATAAAAAGATAACGATAAATATATATTGTCCTGCATAAAATAATAAACAAATGACAAAGAAACAAACACAAATATATTTACATATACCACTACAGCGTGGTTGAAAATCAAAACCGCACGTCGCTGTCAATATAACTTTCTGCAAAAATTCTTACTACTATACAACCCAAAACAACATAATTCGAGAACGATTATCCTTTCGCTTCTAAACTAATTAATAATTACCCAACATTACGCAAATGAACTAAACAAAAAGATAATCGTGCTTAACTAAATTTTTCAAAGTAGCTAAATGTAATCCTTACTTAAAATTGTCCATTAATCCTACGCTCTTCTTTCTTCTTTCTTCCCGTAAATCAATTATTTGTAGTCCATTTGTAATCCTTAAATTGCATGAAGGCACATAACCAGTGCTTCACAATTTCACAAACACTTATTCCTTTCTGTACTCACAAATAGTCCAATAACACGTAATAATCTGTACATGTTTGGTTGCCTCTTAAAATTTCTAGCAACCGTTAGGACAGTTTAGTCCTTCCTTGCACAAATAAACTTTTAATGTCACATAAAATTACCTTAACATTGGCTTAATTTATTACGAAAATTTCGTTTCCTTAAAGGTGGTCCCATAAATAATTTTAACTAAATATCGGTACAAGAACACGCGCTGCACTTGACACTATAACGTGATAACTGTTATCTTTTATAAATCTGCTTATGCACTTTTTACTTTCTTGAAAATAAACAAACTGATTTTATCTTCAATCTCAATTTAATTAATTGTTTTATTTATGAATGTCTTATACGATTCATCCCCTTTCGGGTTATGCAGTTGTTTAAACAATGACTGCCTTCAATATTATTCACAAATATAACTCCAACTTAACCCATTCTAATTTAACACATCACCTCGCGCGCGTCTCTCACCGACAACCAAAGCTTAAGCTAACCAACTAACTAACTCGTCAATCTCTGACTTTCCTATTTATACGTTCAGCCATCCATCTTTAAACATGTCTTCCTTCCGCGCTATATTCTCCAATAGTATTCATTCAAAATTTCATAGTCCCGACTGTTACTACCATCTGTACAAGCACGCTTATAACTACAATACATCGCCATATTTGTTTTTACTTACAAATTTTTCAATTACTTTATGAAGAAACCATTTTTCGTCATCACATTCATTCAGTAGCCACTCTGGACCATTACACAACTTTCAACGCTTATCTCCCACATGCGCTCGATCTCCTTCCGCAACATTTGCAAAAATAAGTACAGTCTAAGGTCTCAAATCCCATATACATACACGTATTCTCAAAACAAATTGCACAACATTACGAAAACTTTCTGAAATTAACACTTAAACATACCCAATCTTTATTTACATATTTTCTAAAACATTCTACACTTATACACTCACATCTTCCGGTCAAGATTACTCCTTTATCTTCCAACATTCCATTTCTAACAGTAGCAATACAGTAGCAATACAGTAGCAATGCAGTAGCAAGCATTATCGTCCCATCGCCAAATTTCTTTTCACATTTACATTCATCAGAATCTATTTATTCCAACACCAATGTCTCTATAATACTCAAATACACGTATCTACATACTGAATAATATTTCTCCTAAATTTCCAGTGGCGTATCATACACCCACATACATTGTGCATATACACAAAAAAAATTTTCTTTTTCGTTCAAACTCAATACACTCGTACTAAAAACACGTAATACACGTCATTATAACATCCTACATACAGGGTGCGTCAACGCAACCTGACACTGTTCCCATATAGGGTTATTTTTCTATCTGTTCATCTATCAAATTCTTTTTAAGATATTATTTTAAGACCTTGCCTGCGTGGAAGAAAACCATTTAAATTTTTTTTGTACTTTGTAATTCACATAATCTTCTGATAATTTTTTAGAAACATGCTTTACTTCTGATTTATATTTGTCCATGACTATAAATAAATATTTAATTTAAGTTAAAGTATGGAATTATGTATACACACAAATTTGGTTCCAAAAAACTTGAATTGCTGTGTTAATATTTATGTATCTACAAAATGTGGTACATGAATAAAGCAATATGCATCTGGAGGACGTATGCTCCATGGTCATCAGAGAAGAATTAAGCTATGAGGTATATGTTCCGCAGGACACATGTTAAGCTTGCTGGTTTTATGGCAATCACAGCATTCATCTCATGTACCATATTGTTTACTTTAGCATACTATTAATTGAATTTAGGGTGATAACTTGCTCTAAATACTACTATTTGTTTGCTAGCATAATATAATCACAATATTGTGAACATTGATTTGAATTGTCGTAATAGCGTTAACTATTACAGTATGCAGTAAGTACTATGCTCTAATTGTGATCGTAGTTATGTACTATCTCTCACAAGTAAAACAAATTAGTAGTTTTTGATAATACATTTTATATGTTAAATATGTGATTTGATTTTATGAGTAGAAATGTTTCCAAGCATAAAAAACCAAGTGTTCTGGAATATTTTACTCTGATTACTTTTAACACTAAAACATTACTGACAAATTTTTAATATGTCAAAGATTTTATTTAAACATCCTTATAGATTGGGAAACTGTAATTATGACAATTCGATAATGGTAATAAAAAATCTAAGATAGTAATAATAAAGACCTTTATGAAATGTACACATTTAAGTGAGAAGCATTTTCATAAGATAACAGAGCGTTAAAAACCTTACATACGATGAGCAGCACCATTTCTGAAGGAGTTGGAATTTTAATAAATGTATTGTAAATATACATTTCATATTTATATACTTAGAGGCAGTTTATTCTGTTCTGATAAATGTAACAGGTAGTTAATTATCTGGGGGAATAAATTTAATTAAGGATGAATAAATTGACCCATAGACCATCTGACATGGATTACAAGAAACATAGATCACGCCAATGATATGTAGTATCACATACGGATGTACAAAATGCTCATTTTTCATTATCATACTTGTGATAGTAATTTATAATGGAAACTTTGGTGGTGGTCAAATGCATGTCACTTGGAAGCCTAAATTGTTTTTTCCAAGCAAACCTGCAATATTGTATTATTGCCGAAGTATTAAAGTATCCAATAGCACTAATTCCATGAAGTAAGGTTAAAGAGCCTAAATTTAATCAGTGTCCCTTTGCAACACTGTTGCTTCTCTGATGCCAATGACACTTAAATACATCTGCGTAATATTAACTGTTAGGATTATTCCAAATATCAATACAACAAACAAGTCTCAATTTCAGTTAAGGTACTAAATACTCTTCCCATGCGCATATCCTTCAGTTCTTCCCCAGGACATTCTCGACTTAAGACTATTGCTAGTGAGGAATTGAAATTTATAAACATGTAAAAAGGAATTTGTTAATACTCTTCTTGTTTAATAGATTTTGCTAATTTTATATTTTTGCCCATGATGAATGCAGTTTAATCAATATATTTACTTACATTAACATTCTGTCTGACGCCAACATAATTTTTCTATTTATGGATAACTCTTAATGTATACGATCATTAGTAGCATAATACACCTGCCAGGTATTTGATTTTCACCAATCATAATTTAAGAAAATACCTGAACAGGGCAGAAAGTGATGTGATGTCAACCGTATATAGTTTATGTCAATGCAATTTAACAGTCACATTCATTAGTAAATCAAAAATTTAATAAACGTTTTTCCTAAATGATTCCACTTTCGAAAAAAAATATTGTATGTACTTACGGCAATAACAGTGGTTTATTTGCCTCGGTCCAGACGGCCCCAGCAACTAAACTCCAGACTTGTCGTAAAAAAACATTTTATTGCCTTGATACATAAATAATTTTCTTCTTATATGAAAAAAAAATTTAATTACTTAGACAGTTATTGATACATTTCTTTTCGTTATGTCCTGAAGAACTTTGTTTGGGCAGTTTGGGTGCACTTTCCTCAAGATCAAGAATGAAAAATGATATTGGTTTTTACTTTCTTACGTGCGAAGTACATAAGTATTGTTTTCATAAAAAAAGGAAAAGGCAACGTATTTCATTCCCTCCTCAAGGGGGAGGGCGAGCTGCTCGAGCTTCCCGAGCTCCTTCAGCCACAATCATGGATTCCCAGCATACATACATACATTACATATATATGCATGGTGGGATTAAGGATAGGTGTGGTCAGGATAGGATTGGATGGAACGGAGTTAGGGTTCTGAGGGGTAAAGTACTACCCCAGCATTCGCCTAAGTAGCCGCACATGGTGTGCATATACGTAGTGACCATGCCGCTACATGTGTATGAGGAAAACCCCCTGAAAAAACCTCATACAAGGTAGACGGTAACGGGAATTGAACCCATTACCTCCTGAATGCTAAGCAGGTCGTGTCACCACTACACTACCAGCTCGGTTTGTTTTCATAAAAAATCAACCTTGATGGTTTTATGCGTTTTCAGCATTTTGAAAACGATCTAGTCAGACAATTTTCAACATGATATTTATGTGTATTTTTAGTCGGATAACTTAAAAAATACACGCCAGACATCTTTAAAGATAATTAAATTGTAGGCGTTTTGTTTGAAGATTCTTTGTAGGAAATTAATGTAAGTAATTAAATCACTTGTCTGTGATAGATTTTTGTATCATTTTATATTACTAATCTATACCTACAATCACAATTTGGTATATTTACTGAATCTATGAATGAATAAATTGTACAACAGAGTACATAATAACTTTTAATCTAATTAGGTCAATATAAGTAAAGAAACAAATCTTACTTATTTTATACATTTCATATAAAAGGAAATACGAATACAGTAAAAATAGCCATATTCCACCTTATGGTCCTATGTATTTGTTTCTAATGCAACCTGACACTATCATAAGAAAATCATGTGGTGACCATATCGGATTTTTTTTATATAAGATTTGTCGTTTTATTTTCTTTTAATACGTGGCCTATTTCTCGGGTTATTTCTATTATTGTAAATGTGCAGCAACAAAAAAAAATGCGCCCTTGATAATGTATTACATTGTAGGATTATTCCTATTTTTCTCCCAGTTCCAATTTTAACGTTTGTATTTTAATTTATGAGCCTCATGAGGCAGCACTGGTCATTTTTTGGTATAGAGTTTGACCTGACTGCTTTAAAAGATCTTTTGTAATAATTTCTTTGAATTAGCATCAACAACACTCCATTTCTATTTTATTTCTACTAGACAAATAGGTAACATTTCCTTTGCTGCAGTACAACTTTATCGCTTTACCCACAAATCATCGTTTCTCTTCATTGAACATTCCTTGTACATTCTTGTATTATTTAAAAAATCACGAATGTTTCTTTTTAAACCGTTGGTAAGTATGTCCACCCTGGTTTTAAACTTGTTCATTCAAGTTCTAGGACTAATTTACTTCCTTGAATGCACTGAATGTGTATACTGTATAGAATTATGTCAAAGATATTAATCCACTCAGCAGTTTCTTCTGAGACATATTGTGATGGTTTTTATTACCACTTTAAATTTATATATCACACTACCCCATTCCGCACAGCTTAGGGATGCTTTTCACAAACTTCCTTTGCTTCATTATACATTTTCACAATCAGCTCTAAAATTCCCCCCAAACCAATGTTCAATGTTTTAAACTGTTTGTTCATTCGCACGAAACTAGTTCCGTTACCTGAATATAATTATACTGAATCAGTTTCAAGGAGCCCGCATGAAACGAGCACAAGTGAAGATTATCGCTAGTAGAACGGGGGCAGCTTCCCCCTCACCAATAATAATCTAGATGTAACAATCAAAAGGGGTGGGGATGAGCGTGACTACACCCCTTCCCCCTCGTGACCACGGCCGCTTCCAGCTCAGGTATGTACTAAGGGTTGACCACTCTCCCTGATTTCTGATTGTCTTTAGACTCCGCCCAACCTTCAGGCTATGTGCTCTTGTTGGAGGCCTAACACACTGTACTTTGATTGGTTGGCTTTAATTGTGGCGCCATCTAGTGGTATATTTTGAAAACTGATCAATGTTTCCTGTAATAACGGTTGATCGTGGCTCCACCTAGTGACATATTTTTAAAAGTTGAATGTCCATGTAATTGTTATGGAGGGAATACTTGAAATAATGTTCTAATAACAGGCGCCCTGATTTCACCTTATAAGACAGCTACAGGGCTCCGGAATTTGCACTCGGGCCTTGGACATAGCATTCAGAACTACACGAGGGTGACGTAACTGGGCCGTGGAGTCTCAGCCTGTTTCAGACTTCCGTTTCGTTTGTTTGTGTCTGCGTGTGCCTTCTTTCAGTTGTCTTGCCTACAACCCTTTTGGGTTTTTCGTCTTTGTTATAGCAGAAATGAAACGGACAAAAGGTTTTAATAGGTTATTATATGTAAAACATAACCATTATATCTACAACTAAGTGAATAAGTTAACAATTTGGACCTTACTAAACATTTAAACAAATATTAAGTTATTAAAAATTATTAAAAAAAAAAAATTAAGTTAGTTACCTTGCCAGCAGGACCTAAAGTCCTAAACTACATATTGTTGTTGATAAATTAACAGCTTGAAAGTTACTACCACAAAACAGAAATGTTTTTATTTATTGACTCAATTTTATCATTACACAGAATAGTAATTATAATTAAACTATTTTTTCTAAACGAATATTAAATTGGTTGTTTTGCCCACTGATCCTAAATAACCCATTGAAACATCTTTACTCTTCCACCCCTCATTAAATTGCTGTATACGACGATCCTCAGACTTGAAAAACTTTTGAATGCATAATTATGGCGTGAATCGTCAAACCGAGTGTTCCTAGCGAAAATGGCTTGCGAAGGTATTAAGGAGTGTATTTCGGAGGCACACTTTTCGTTGTAATAGCAATAGAACAAGGAAAGAACCGAAACTATTCTTCCATGCTCAAGAGACTGAAGGTCAGAAGTTAGAGACGGGTCATTTATAAGTCTTATAGCTCTTTTTTGGATGCGGTGTACCATATCAAGGGCGTATTGGGGAGCACTGACTCAGAGGTGGGAATTGTATTCCAGGTGAGGTCGAATTTGAGTCTTATACAGTAAAATGAGTTGTTGTGATGTGAAGTACTGTTCAGAGCTGCATAGAAAGCCTAGTTTACGGGCAGTTGTTTTGCTAGCTGATAAAAGGTGGTCAACCTATGAAAGGTTGAATGATACGGACATGCCTAACAAAGAAATAGAATTTGAAAACTTGAGATTTAAGCCATTTATATTTACTACAATGTAGCGTGCTGTCTGCAAAGCAATGGATCGGGTTAGTTGTTAAGGAAATGAGGTCCTTTATGTATAGCAGGAATACACCATTCCTACTATATATAAAAGTGTGGGAGCTATCGCTGATCCTTGGGGTACGCCCGCGTTAATAGTATTTTCTTTCGAAAAGAAGCCATCGACGATTACGCGTATACGTCTTTTGTCAAGAAAGCTGGAGATCCAATTGATAAGCGTATAGGATAAGTCAAACGAGGTGAGCTTAGCAAGTAGACATTTGTGCCAAGCCTGGTCAAAAGCCTTTGAAATATCTAAAGCTACTACGACTGTTTCACCGGACCTTTCTAATGTGTTATCCCAAGCTTGGGTACATATGAGAAATCGCCCGTTGAACGATGCTGTCTGAACCCATCCTGTTGGTCGTTTAGGAGCTTATTGGCCTCGAGAAATCAAAGTAGTTGGTGGTTGATAACTTTTTCCATGATTTTCGATAGAATGAAAGTGATAGCTATTGACCGATAGTTTGAGGGATCAGTTTTATCGCCCTTTCTAGGAAGTTTGGCCATTTGGGTTATTGAAAAAAAAATTTATCCATTGTTTTTTATGTGTTTTAAAACTTTACCATAAATTATATTAATATATAGTCGATGCAAAAAACTCTTAAATGAATGAAATTTTAAAAAGAATCATGCGACTACAAACACGCCATGCTTGGTCAGCGAGTTTATGACGTCATAATGTTAAATTAATTCTCAATAGTACAGTGTCCTTGCTTCTGTTTGATAAAACAATACGGTGTGGCTTTAACTAAAGCAATGCAAATGGCTGAAATACACCATAGACGATATATAACAAACACAAATCTTTTACCAAACTGGTTAAAGTTCAATCGGCCATTCATGATAATACTACGATAGTATGATACAGTGTAGTATTGAAACAAGTGTTCCAAATTCAATTAATCGTTCATTCAATATATCTTAATCTCTAAGATAGTGAAACTCACTGTTGATTTCACTAGTGTTTCTCCAATGACAATAAGTTTCTTGTGATTTAACACTAAATCTTACTCAGCTTTTTTGTATCTTTTTCAGTACACTTCACAGTCTGCGGTGGAAACTGTACCGCAGTCTTCAAACTATCAACTATAGACGTTTTAGATATGTGGTTCCTCTATCGTAGCACAACTGAGAATAATAAATGTATGTTGTCTTTGACAGCAGGCTAACATTTACTACAGTTGTGGTTTCTTCCGTCGCACAAGCAACACTTTATACATGTGTCTTCTCTTTTAAGATCGACTCTTACTAGATATTCAGCTACTTCACGGTATATGCAGTTTCGAATTAAAACTATAAACAGGACATTTCAATATTACATTTACAATTTTAAATTCAACTTATTTTAATACCTCAAATAATATACTTGGCAATACACCGGCTGTTCAAAATAAAACTTTCAAAATGGTACCTATATACTATAAATGTAAATAGGTACGTTACAAGATTGAAAGCATTCTTGAGTGAACCAACCACAATTCGAGGCTGCCGTACAGGCCCAATCTAAAGAAATGAGTTAAATTATTTAACACAAACAAGGCTTATGTTATGAATTAACAAAATTATGAAAAATGGTTCGTTTCTTCGCTACTCATTATGAATATGTCATAAACTACAAGTTTGGATCAAAAAGCGTAGTGGCTGTGGAGGAAGACGATTAAGGTAGCTCCTTTTTTTTTTTAATAATTAAATTAAACAATTCTATTATCAAATATATTTTAATTATTGAAATACTGTAAAAATGAACACGATGGAATTGAACTATAGTGACATGGGTTTTTTGGAGCCCACATCTAAACAGAAATAAATGACAATTTGTTTTCAATATCTGAACACGTAATACATAATCAGACCTGTTCTTAACTTTGAGCCAGTGCATCATCTTCGAGAGTTGATAGTGATTAAGGTATGTTCACAGATTGAAACCTTTCATTAAAATATATAGCATATACGTAAGTGGTAATTAAAGGCGCGTTTAAATTTGATTCTTTCATCTCATATCGTAAGCATGAGTAAATGATGGATTCAATAATGAATAAGATGCTGAACTAAGTATGTCACAAGTAACGTAAATAAACAAAAGAAACTATTTCTTACAAATACTGTAATTGTAACAAAATATATGTATAAATAACAGTCAACAAATAAATTAAAATATTTTTAATGCAAAGTATCTAGCCATTCACAAAACGCACACCTCGAGAGGTTCAACAGTAGGATCACAAAAATGTAGTTTCGAAAACTTGAGATTAATTCAAAAACGCACCATTAAGGTTGGGACAGCATTGGCTGAAACACCTGTAAATATAAAATAAGAAAATCAATTTGTAAAATTATACACCTACCATCAACAATGTCCTGTAAACTGCCTTCTTTAAAATACTCAACTAATTTTTGATCTACTCCTTTGCATATATTCATGACATTATTTTTAAAATTCCAAAATATAATATTTTGTTCCCTTAGTATGAGATCGTCAGCAAGAACTTTAAGATTTTTTGCCACTGTTGCGTCAACACTATTAATATATTTTCCATTAAGTACAACTGTAGTCTTAGGAACGTAGCAGTCGTGTATCACTTTCTCTCTCAAGTATTCAGCTGAAGGAAATTGAAGGCTTCGACTTGGTGTAACAATAAAAACATCGCCTTGAGGTAATTTTTCTCTTTCGATTTCAATGTACGGCCGAGCACTTGAATAGAGTATAAAAAGAAGATTAGAACCAATTCCAATTAGAATTCCGTACTCCAGTCCGAGAAGGAGAGATGCCAGTAGTGTAGTAATGAATGGTATCAGATCAATTTCTAGAATGAGAGGAAGTTTAGTAATTAAAAATGGAAAAACGTACTTACTTTTTGTTGTGCACAATGTTTTACATGATATAAAGTACAGATGTATTTTGATTTTGTTCTGCGCTTAGGTGATTTTAAAAACGTGGTTTTAAACAGTGGATATAGGGTAAAGTGAGAAATATAAAGAAACAGTTAGTGACTGATAGAATAAAATAAAATAGGAAATTCATACATAATATTTACGTGCAGAGACCTTTCACCTCTAATGTGTGTTTATTAAATATTTTTGGTAAAAATGTTATTTTATTAGACAATTATATAACTTCTAAAATTGCCACTGAAATTAGTAAAGTTTATTAAAAAACTAGTTTAGTTGGGTATTTATGGATTTCAATTTATTTAGTGGTGTATGGGTGTGTGTAAACAACATTAGAAACAATTACTAATTCAGGTGTAGTGTGAAGGTAACAGGTTTAAAAGTGAGATAAAGAAAAGTGCAATAATGACAGAAGAAAAAGAAATGGAGGAAGTTAAAGAATTAATAAAATTAATGATTGAACAGGAGGAACACAACAGTGGGAATAATGAAAGAACTGGTAGGGAGAAAAGTAGTACTAGGAAAAAAGCTGGCGAGAAGGAGAGGAGCAAAAGAAAAAACAATATAGTAGTAAAGGGGTGGAGAAGCAAGCAGCTAGAAAAAGATTTACAAGAAATTAGACTTAACAGCGGAATTTAAAGAAGTGACGGTAATAAATAGAGACAAATAAAATAAAACGGTGATGGTGAAAATGGAGAGATGGGAGGAGAAACAAAAAATTATGAAGGAGAAGAGGAAACTAAGGGATACAAGAATATACACGGACTACGACCCAACACGGGAAGAAAGGACAATGCAAAGAGAAATAAGGAACAGGGCGGTGGAACGAAGAGCGGAGGGAAAAAAGTATGGGTATGGTACAGAAAAATGCATATAGATGGAGAAAGATATATAAGGAATGAGAGGTCGAGGGAGATAAGCAAAGGGCAATCTAAGGACAAAAAACAAATAGAAAAAGGGAGGAGAAAGACGGGAGACGAAACGGCAAAGAAACGGAAAAATGAGTAATGGAAAAGGAAAAGAAGGAAATAAAGGAAAGAAGGAAAAGAGAACAGGAAGAGACAAGGTACTGTTCTGGAATGTGGCGGGAACAAAGACCCAGAATTTTAGGAGTTCATTAGGGAGCAGGACGTGGTGGGATTACAAAAGACATGGATAGAGGATACGGAATGGAAGCAATGGTAAAAGGCGATGCCAAGGGAATTAGAATGTGTGGCACATCATGCAGAAAGAGATAACAGAAAAGGGAAGGCAAAGGGGGGAATAATGACGGCAATAAGAAGAAAATGGTTGGAAAATGAAGTACAAGAGTGCAACAGAGAAGAGGAATTGTAGGAAGGAATATATAGAGGGGGAAAACAAAAATAAAAATAATGACGATATATAGTAAAAGGATGAAAGCGACAAGGGAAAACTTAGAAGAGATGATAGAAGAGTGGTAGGAGGGCATGATAATAATACAAGGAGATTTGAACGCGAGGATAGGGAAAGAGGGGAGAAGACCAGAAAAGAAAGGGACGAAGAAAAGACCGGGTAAGTACAAAGTGTCAAACAAAGAGGGAAAATAACTATTGGAAATATACAATGAAAAGGGGTGGGAAATAATGAATGGGAACAGAGAAGAATGAGGAATGGGGAGTACACGTATATAGGAGGGAGAGGAGAATCAACAAGAGACTATGTGATAACGAACGCAGAGGTTGGGGAAAAGGTGAAGACGTTTAGGGTAGGCGAGAGGGTAGAATCGGAACACCAAACCCTGGAACTAGTAATGAAAGAGGGAATAAACAAAAAAGGTATGGTCAGAGGAAAGCATAAAGAAATACAAAGAGAAAATGGGAAAAACAATACGTAAGGTAAGGCAGTACAAGAAGAGAAGATGCAGGCAGCAATGGAGAAAGTCAAACTTAAAAGGTGGAAAGGGCAGAAAACGGGATAGAAAATGTAAGGCGGACAAAAGAAAGGCAAGAAGAATACTAAGATAATGGAAAAAATGGAAGCCAGAGAAAGAAGAATACAAACAAGCAGTAAGAAAGTATAAGAATACATGCGAAAGGAAATAGGAGGAAAACAAAAAGAAACAAGAACAGATTAAACAAATAAAACCAGAGGAAGAGGTATGGAAATTAAAAAAAGAAAGGAAGAGAAGGAGGGCACAAACGGGAACACACATAAAGAAATGGGAGAAATACTTCACAAACTTACTGGAGGAGGAAAAGAAACAGAAAGACAAGGAAAAGAAGTATACCAAGGAGAGGAAGAAGGAGCAGGAATAAAAGAAGGAAGAAGTAAAGCAGGCAATAGGGAAAATGAGAAATGGTAAAACGGCGGAAGAAGACAGGATACAAGGAGTGGAGTGGGTATATGGAGGGGAAAGGGTAACAAAAAGGATGACGGAAATAATTAACAAATATGGGGAGGGGAGATGGAGAGAAGGAATAATATGTCCCGTGTACAAAAAAGACACAGAAAAGAAGTGAAAAATTACAGGGGAGTGACATTATTAAACAAGGCATACAAGATATATGCGACAGTGTTTGAATAAAGGCTACAGAAGGAGAGAGGGAAAGAAACTGTTTTCAGATAGACAGGCGGGGTTCAGGAAGGGAAGAAGAGTAATAGATAACGTATATACACTGGGTCCAAGCTAAGGGTTTTCACTATGAAAATCTCGGAAATGGGAATACATACAACTCCGGTTAAATGGGAAAAAAGTTAGGGGGCCAATATGACACAAAAAAATCGATGGTGTGAATTTTTCTTCTTGAGATATTTGAAAAAGTTTAAATTTTTGAAATTTCTATTTAATTTTTTTCTGGCGTTATTATAAATGCTAGAGCAAAAATACAAACACTTCTTCATGGTAACTTGTTACGGGCTTTAACATGACTAGTCAGTTTTTCAATCGGACGTTTCCTATTTTTATAGCCATCAACTTATTTTTTTTTTAAATACGGTCCAAGATATTTTGAAAATTCGATGGTTTGATCGCGTTTTGAACCTTTTATGGACCACCATCACGAAATTTTTGAATACAGACCTGCATTTTAAAGAAGTTGATGCAGTAACTGTTCCGTATGATTATTACACACGCCATAATAAAGTTTCTTAATATCAGCAGTTAATATCAACAAACAAATTGACGGTAAAGGGAAAAACTGTTAATTCCTTTTGTTTTTAATGTAAATTAAAGTAAGAATTACTTACTTATAAGTCTTATAATAGTTCAAAAAGTTTTCCATTAGTATTTTCCAAACACAAATAACACCGTCTTACAGTTGAATTCAAAACATTGCGAAGCACTTGAGGCGTAATACTTTCAAGCAATTGATTGTCATTTTCAATATTGTGTCGTTAAATATAATTTATGACATCCCCAGAGGAAAAAGTCAAACGGTGTTATATCGAGGGATCGAGCTGGCCATCTTACTCTCAAATATGTTCCAATCCACCTTGCTGGAAACCTTATCGATAAATACTCCTGGACGGCTCTGGAATTATGTGCCGGAGCACTGTCTTGCAAAAAAACAATAATTTTCAATATCAGCTTGATGTAAATCAGCTAATGCTGCTTCTACCTCATTTTCTAATAAATTTTGGTAGCATTCAGAATTTAAAGATCCATTATAAAAAAATGGACCTATTATTCACATTCCGAATATTGCAGCCCACATATTAAAACCGAAACGGTGTTGGTGTCTGCGCCCTTTATAAACATTAGGATTTTCTCTCACCCAATAGCGAGCATTTTTTCTATTGAAAATTTCATTCATCCGACCAAATGATTTTATATGGAAATTGCTCATTATAAGAACATTTCCTGGTATACCATTCACATAACTCTCTGCGCCTTGTTGAATCCCCTGGTCGAAGTTCCTGACAAATTCTAAATTTAAATGGGCGTATTTTTTCTTTTTGTAAAATAAAATGAGCAGTAGAATGGGCTACTCCAATCGTTTGTTCAATGTGTAAAATTTCTGGATTTTCCGTAATAGCTAATAAAACATTATTTGCTTTTTCTTCATTGCAAGGTTTTTTACGGGAATTTTCAGGCTTTTTAAATGCACCATGTTCTCTTAAATTGACTGACATCCTAAATATGGTTTTATGAGGCTGCTGACTCTGGATATTTGATTAAATACATGCGTTCTGCTTCATAGGAATTTCGTTGACATATTACGTAACACGATAGCACATCATATTTTTCTACACTTGAGAATAACTTCCACAAATTAACTAATTCAGAGTTAAATACTAGTATCAGCTAAATACAAAATTGTGGAATATAAAATTATGACAGATACTGAATTACTTTAAAGGCGTCTATTTTTATTTTTTTCAAAGCCGCCTGTTTTTACTTATTCTTTGTTAGAACATCACATCGTTGTTATGATGTCGCAGATAGAACTGTAAGATATTATTTATCTTTGGCGATTTATGAAAAACTCTTTATCAGCATGGAAAAATCTGATTTTTTTTTGAAATTATACAATGTATTTTAGCAGTGTTTGACAATGATCATTTAAATAGGGAACTTTAATGTTAATTTTACAAGAATTTTGTTTTTTATGTTAATTTGCATAATTAACAATATTTTATTTTAGTACTTTTCCTTATTTTATAAAACATTAAACACAAAGGAAAGTAACCTAAATAAACTTTTTGGAAAATGCAGGTCTGAATTCAAAAATTTCGTAATGATGGTCCATCAAAGGTTCAAAACGCGACCAGGCCAAATGTGATACATTTGCTGAATTTGTAATAAAAAAACCTTTCAAAACCAGCTTTCAAACTATCAAGACCGTATTTAAAAAAAATAAGTTGAATGATGCCTATAGAAATAGGAAACGCCCGATTTAAAAAACTGACTATGCCATGTTAAAGCCCGTAACAAGTTGCCACGAAGAAGTGTTTGTATTTTTGCTCTAGCATTTATAATAACGCCAGAAAATATAAAATAGAAATCTCAAGAACAAAAAATCACACCATCGATTTTTTGTGTCATTTTATTGGACCTCTGATTACACAAATATTTTCCCATTTAACTGGAGTTGTATCTATTACCATTTCCGAGATCCCCATAGTGAGAATCCGTATCTTGGACACAGCGTATACTGAAACACCTGGTAAATAAAGAATTAGATAAAAAAGTGGGTTAATGGAAGTGTTATTTGTGGACATAAAAGCGGAGTTCGACAGAATGAGTAGGGAAAAGCTATGAGAGTACGTGAGGGGAAAAAAGATAAACTAAAGACTGATAGAAAGGATGAAAGAATTCTATGAGGAGATAAGGAGTAGGGTGAGATGAGCGAGGGGTTCGTCACAAGGAAGGGATTGAGACAGGGATGCCTATTGACCCCAAACCTGTTCTCGGTATATACGGGAGATGTGGAGGAAACATTAAGAGGGCAGCAGATAGAAGGGTTGGTGGGAGAGAAACTGAAGGTGTGGTCGTTGGCATACGCAGACGATATAGTATTGTTGGCCAAGGAGGAAAAAGAGATGAAGTGGGAAGATATATGAAAAGAAAGAAACTGGAAATAAACACAACGAAAACAAAGATACTGGTATTCAGAAAGGGAGGGGGAGAAGGAAAATGGAAATGGAAATTGAGGGAGGAGGAGGACAATAAGGATAGGGAACATATAAAGGAAAGAGTGAGAAAAGGAAATACACTCCCACTGAGGAGTGTGGTGGAAAGGCTGTTTGGAATGACTTAGGGAAAAGAAAGCTGCTATTTGATAAGCTAATAAAAAGTATGGTGCTCGTTGCGGCAGAGGTGTGGGGGTGGAAGGAGCAAAAAGAGGTGGAAGGGCTACAAGAAAAATATTGGAAATGGGAATGTAAAATATTATAGGGATGCTGGAAAGAGATAAAGGAAGGGAGAGAAGGATATTATAAAAGAAATGGTTATGAGAGAAAAGAGGTAGAGACATTAAGGGAACAGGAAGGTAGGGTGAGAGAGGGCATAATAAGAAGAGACAGGGATGTACAAAAGCTAGAAAAATGGGAAAAAATTACACAAGCAAAGTACAAGGTATAGAAATATTAAAGGAGAAGGGATACCAGAATATGTGAAATGAATAGGGAAAAAAGCTAAGAAAAGAATGATAGCGACGTTCAGATGTGGTAATGAAGAGCTGGTAAACAAGTATCAGAGAAAAGAGGAACAAAGAAATTGTGACATATCATAAGAGTGTAGGGAGTTAAGGGAGGATGACAGGAGTGTAGAAGAAATACTAGAGGAGCAGAGTGGATGGAACAAACTTGGAAAAGGAGAAAACAGAGGGGACAGAAAGGAAATCACAGACAATGTGATGTAGTATGATGTAGTAGAAATAGATAGTGTAAAATTAGAATACATTGCAATATTGTAAAATAAGCAAATAAAGATAAGCTAGTAGTAGTACTTACTTTTTGTTCTCCACAATGTTATGATTGCTTGATAATCTATAAGATAAAACATTGCGCAGATCACAACAGCTGCCAGTGTTGCTTTAGGAATGTAGAAAAATGTCTCTGTTAGAAAACCTAAGGCGAGAAGTACCATAATGCTTACAACCAAGCCAGCTAAAGTTGTTTGAACACCAGATGCATTATTTACCGCAGTCCTTGTAAATGAGCCAGTCACTGGCATAGATCGAAGGAAAGATCCACTAAGATTGCACAATCCCAGTGCAATCATTTCTTGAGTTGCGTCTATTGTTTTTCCTTTTGCTAAAAATCAGATTTTAAATTAAACGGGATACATGAATATACGATTGACATACAAAAAGCCTTTGCAATAGCAATGTGCTCCAAAATGGCAATGAGTGGAACAAAAGCAACGCTGCTTTCATATTGTTTAATCATGTCGATAAAGCTGTAGGTTCGATTGTTGAATTCCGTACTAAATGGTGGTAATTGGATAGTTGGTAGACCGTGACCAATATCTCCTGCATTAACGATAAGTAAAAAATGACCAACAATAGTCTAAGTTTAAATTTACCGGTTAAAACAAAAGGAGATTCTCCATCGAATAAAAGCCATGCAAGGAAAGTGCCAATGATGACAACAATAGCATTCCGTGCAATTGAACATAGCCATATTACTTTGCCTAAGATATTTTGAGCTAATGACCAATCGGGACGGCTTTTTCGACTTCCATAAACAACCAGTACCTGTAAGTAATAGAAATGTCCTTTAATAGGTAGTTACGATTTGATTATTTAGTTCAGTTTGTAATAGATATATGAAATTATGTAAAATTTTTCCATAGCGGAATAAGTCAAAAGTAACCGAAGAAGTATGGAAAAGGGAGGGCCTTACCTGTATATATAGTTAGGAACCAACAGAGCAATATCTCTTTGATTAGTATTAAGGCGGAATGAATATCGAACGATCGATAAAGTATCAGTACATATAGTAGCCAAACAAGGCCATGGCTCAACTGTACATAATTAAGTATAATTATTTAAATTGAACTAAATATTTTAATTACACACTTTTATCAATCCTTTCCATTCTACTCGCAAATTATCCAATAATTATGAATGAAACTTAAGAAAGAATTCTAAACCAACGTCGTGTTGAAACCCTTAAAGTATTTAAAACAACACAATTTTTTTTTTTTTACGGAAGAGTTTTATGTATACTTTACCTTTAACAAAATTAATGCGAAAATTGTAGAAATTCCTAACACTGAATCCCAAAGTCTTACTTCCCTAATGTGCTTAACTACGTTTATCCACGCATCTAAAAACTCGTTCGCTTTACCAGGTAAGCCTAATAAACCTTTTATTTGAGAGGAAGCTATTTGGATGGCCGCCGCTGTTGTAAACCCAGCTATTACAGGATACGAGAAAAATTCAACCAGAAATCCTAAAATACATAATTTTTGTTAAGTTTTCTGATTGTTTTCCCATAAGGAGTATTTTATTTGAATTTGGTAATTACCTAAATGTAGTAGTCCAAGCATAAAAATAATACATCCAGATAAAAATGTGATAAGAACAGCCATATCTGGACCTAATTTATCAATATGTGGTTGTACCATCAACGCCATGATAGCGGTCGGACCAATATTTACATCTTTACATGTTCCAAAAATAAAATAGACTACGGTATCAAATAAACCTGAGTATAACCCATACTGTGGTGGTAGTCCAGCTACTATTGCATAAGCAATTGCTTGTGGAATTTCTGTCAAACCAACTGTAAAACCAGCTAGGATATCTTGAAATAGTATTCCAAATGTGTAACGAGGTAGCCAGGCAGTTACAGGTATTCTCCTATGTATAAAAGATTTCAAATTTCTTGGACGTACCGGTATTTCCGTATCTGAAAATAAAAATTCTTAAATTATATATTTACTAGACTAAACGCCAAATACGAAGACACCAAGCTGCGCGAAAAAAATCACGTGACCGTGTACTGTTCAACCGGAAAATATTATTTTTTTTAAGAAAAGTAAAAGTTACGTTTTGTACATTTTTTAGTTAATAACCTCTTAATTATGACGTTTATATTTTATAATTAGGACAATTTAAACAAAAAAAACATTTATTTAAGGTCAGGTGGGGTAAGTGCGTCTTACACCCACAAAATTTTTGTATTTACTTATATCGGAAAATCCATACACATACTATTGCTTTATGCACGTGGCAACACCGCGCACCAATGCGCGGCCGACTAGTTCACGTCAATTTCAAATGCTGACGGTTATTAGTCGGAACAGCTGTTTATACTTCCGTAATAAGTGCACAACATTTTCTACACGGCTTGTTGATCCAAGGTCTTTTTTAAGTTCTTTACATACACATATGTTCAAGGTAAGTGTAAGACATTATTACACTATGAATATACACGATTGTTTAAGTATTTTCGAATGCGGCTAGTTTACTAGAGGGGTTGCACTTACCCCACGAAAAAGGCGTCAAGGGGCAAGTGCGTCTTTATGGTAAGGGGCAAGTGCGTTCACTAAACGCACTTGCCCCAGCTGAGTGCAATGGCCCCACAATAAGTCTTCATGCTTCTTTGTATACCCAACATTGCTTAACTAATTTGTTGAAATCAGGTTTTTCTGATGCATCAAAAACTCATTAATATCTACCTATTTCAGATAAGTTTCTCAACATGGTGCGAAATTATGTAAGGAAGAGCAATCGAGCCAAATCCTACACACAAGATGTGCTACAAAGAAGTTTTTGACGAAATACAAGCAGGAACCTTAACAATAAAAGCAGCGAGTGAAATGCACAAAATTCCTTTAACAACCCTCAAAGATCACTTGAAAGGAAGAAGAGGCCAGAAAAGTTCTAGTTTTGGTCGAAAACCTGATATACCTGCAGAAATCGAAAAAGAAATTGCCGATGCCCTCTGCGCTATGGAAAAATGGGGTTTCGGATTTTCACGCAAGGAGGTTCTAGATCTTGTGGGAGAGTTCATTGTTGCGAGTGGAATTAAAACTAGATTCAAAAATGGTCGTCCGGGAAAAGACTGGTTTATAAATTTTAGGAAGCGACATCGGCTTTCTATTAAAAAGCCACAGAGTGTAGAGATGGCAAGAAAGAAAGATTTAGACCCCTTCTTTATTCAAGATTACTTCAATCAACTAAAAACCCTTTTGACCGATTTAGATCTATTTGATAAACCAGACCAAATATTTAATTTAGACGAATCTAGTTTTTGCTCAGATCCATCGAAAACTAAAGTGGTAGGAAATATTGGAAAACTATCGACTGGGACAGTAAGTGGACCAGGACGTGAAAACACAACGGTTTTGATGGCTTGTAGCGCTTCTGGCAAAAAACTTCCTCCTTTAATTATCTTTAAAGGAAAAGTGTATGGACCGAATGGGTTGTAAACGAAGGAACTGGTTATCAGGATACTGCATACGCAGCGACGAAAAAGGGGGGGGTGGAAACCGAAGTGTTCGCTAATTACTTCAAAAAAACATTCATTTCCAATATTGGCGACAAAAGACCAGCACTCCTAATTTATGACGGGCATTCGACCCATTTAACAATAGAAGTCGTCCAGATGGCCATCCAAGAGCAAATTACAATTCTGAAGTTGCCACCGCACTCATCTCATTTGTTGCAACCTCTAGATATATCCATGTTTCGCTCTCTCAAAATTTCTTGGGATGCCAAACTAGTAAAGTGGCAGAGAGAGCATGTAGGAATGAAAATTCCCAAGAAGATATTTTCCGAATTCATAGGTCAAGTGTGGCTGGAAACAACTGCAGAGATAATTAAAAGTGGCTTCAAAAAGGCTGGCACAATGCCTTTGGTAATAAGGTAATTCCTGAAGAGAAATACGACCCCAATTCGCTTGAAAGGTGGGAAAAGGAAGAGAAGGTTAATTCTAATAATGGTCTACTTAAGGAAAATTTAGAACAAGAATCCCTGTTGGAGCTCTCTGATGAAATGTCCCTTAGTGTCATTGAAAATATATCCGAAGCTGGGAATGTCCCCAGTCTCAGTCCAAAACCATCCACAAGTAAGGAAACGGAAAAAAAATCATATGAGTTCATTCTTTTAAAGGGTATTAAAAGAAGTAGCATTGAACATCAGATCACTAAAAAATCAAAAAGAAAAGTCTGTGATGGTGCAGAAGTTATAACCAGTGCAGAGGTTTACGACGTCTGAAGGAAAAAGATGAAAAAAAATAGTACCGAAGAAAAAACACTCTGTAGAATAACAATCAACATCTATTGAAGACGAAGATGATCAAGTGATAGTTGAAAGCGAAGAACTGGACTCTAATTTGTTAGAGGAATTTGAAATTGAAGAAGATATAGAGACTGTCACTAAGCAAGTGAAAGAAGCGACTGTGAATGACTGGGTCTTGGTGAAATTTGCTGTTAGGAAGAGTGTAAAACACTTTGTGGGGCAGGTTTCCTCTATTGCAAACAATGCCTTTACAGTCAAATTCACCAGAAAAAGCTCCTTTCTCAAGAAGAAATCTGTTTTGTATTTCCACCTGTTGATGACTACTCCGTTATTTTCGAAAGTGACATAATTTGTTTGTTACTCAAGCCAAATATAGGGCGTAGAGGTGAAATAAGTTTCAATATATCATTTGATAATTACAATATACAATAAATATTATGTTCTTACATTTAGTAATGCCATTTTGTTACGTTTCTTTGCGGTATTAAAAGTCTGTTTGAGTTAAATAAAGATGTTTGTCAAATAGACTTCAGAACTTTATTGACAAAAAAGTACATCCAGCCAAAACCACCGGTGATATTAATGGGAATTAAAGAGCAGCTGTTAAAGAAGTTTTAGTAAGTCGATCTTACCCCGACAAGTTGAACCGTTGCATTGAATAGCCTCGAAAATTCAAAGATGCACTTGCCCTTTGTCAAGCGGCAAGTGCGTTTTTAGAAACGGTGAACGTTTCAAAATTTTCAGAAATTCAGTTTAAGAGATTTATGTTTCCCTATTAGCAAAACTACCTTATTATATCCCCAGAAGTGTGATAAAAAATAGGCGTTGATTAAGAATAATGAACAAAACATTTATAGATTTATGAAGTGCTACTAATTAATTTTGGGGGTGCACTTACCCCACCTGACCTTAATTGTGAAATGTGAAATATAAGGTTATGTTACTTGTTCATAAATTTACTCGGAAATGTTGTAATTCGCATTTTAATTATTCACCACAGTTCTAAGGGTAAATAATTCGTGTCTAAACAGTTTTTACTGCGATGATTATAAATAGGTGTAATAGAGGGGGTAGAGTTTTATCGAATTCAAATATTAGATAGTATGCAAGTTCAAATAAAGTTGAAGAAGTTATATAATTTGTTATGAGGAAAATATAGTATACGAATATAAACAGATGGTTTTTATACAACAAAACAGGTTTTATGGGGTTTGCACAATGATGTTGTATTCATAAAAACATTGAGCTATGGCAGTAGCGTGTTAAAAAGGTCAACGCGATACATATTAGTGTGTTAAAGATAAATAAGAAATTTCACGTATAAATCAATACAATTAAGCAATTAAACACGTAACAGATATTGATTACATGAAGTACAATAATCCTAATGTGTAGAACATGTATAATAATTGGTTCAATGCACAAAAACTCTGCGAACTATAAGAAGGGTTATGGTACAAAGACATTATGTTGGTAGATCATAGACTAAGTGTTTAAAAAGTGCTTAAGAAGTTAAAGTGCCTTAGAAACATATCTAAGAACATGAACACATGTGCAACGTGAAATTAACAATATAAATACAATAAAATATTGCACAATTACTCTACACTCATTTCTTCGTTATCATAATCTGATATAAAATCAGATTCATCCGTCTCTACTCCTACGTATAATCAATTCCTCACAAACGACATCCATAATATGCTCTTTATTAATGTATTCCTCTTCAATTTCTTTAACATGACGGCACACTTCTTGCCAGTGGCTCTCCAAATCCATCGTACACTTTTCACGAGTTAGTTTTTCAACATCGGCTAATTTAAAAGTTGTGTTTCTTGATGCCACCCAAGCTTTTACAATGGCCCATACTTTTTCTATTGGATTTAGCTCCGGGTGGTATGGAGGTAGTCGACATACAGAGTGACCATGTTTCGCAAATATAGCATCAATTGAATATTCCGTGTAGCTCGGTTTATTACATTTTATTAAATCGTACAGCTCCACTTTTGTTTGGGATTCATCATGTATGATTCCTCGTTCTTGTAACCAAGTTATCATTTCCATTTTTTTACTGCTAAAAGTTGGATGTTTAACTGCTAATGTGTTGTGATAACTTGCATTATCCATAACAATAACTGACTTTTCGAGCAAATTCGGTAATAACTGGTGCGCAATCCATTGTTTATAATTAACCCATTCATGCCCAAAGTTGCGTTTTCGCAACAAATGTAACTAGTGTACATTCTTCCATCTGTTGAGCAGAAACCAAACAACAATCAATATAAATTCCAGAATTCGGTATGTTTATAGTTATCTTTAACTGGTCATAATAGTACGTGACTTAAGAAAGCACATGGGTATTTATAATTTGAGAACGAAATTGTTGTTGTGATTTGGCTGCAAGTAGCTACGTGCTTTTGTGTATATAAATATAAAAATATTGAAAGTGTTCAAAGTGGGATCGAAAAGGACTTGTTGAAATCTGTATATTAGGTGAGTGTTATATTATTTTTTTTATGATCGTGGTGTTTGTTTATTTATTAGTGTTGCGTTATCGCAACACGGGGCAACTATGGGACATGTAGAGAATAAAGTAAATTCAAGTGTTTTATTATAGTTTTTTCGAAAATAGCCTATAAAAATTGCTTTTTTGCTGAAGGTTTCTCGTTTCTTTCTTATAGGGTTCGATATGTCCCAACTTCCTTCGTGTTCAAATTCCATTAGGACATCGAATCAAAATGTAGCGCATTCAAAAGTCCCATATAAAGCCAGGACACACAAAATAATGACTATTCTTGAGGAATCAACAATGTTGCAGTCAGCTAGCAGTGCCAAAGTATATTTAGTCCCTCCTGACCCACCCGAATTGACAGACGAAGATAGTGGTGACGAAGATTTTGGTGGAATTTTTGATAATTTGAGTAGGGCCCAGTTAGAGTCAGAGGCAGAAGCAGTTGTTGAATTATTTCAAGAAGATGCAATAAGGATTAACGAAGACAATATAAACTCTAGTGAAGAAAATCATCAAGAAATATTGGAAGATGTAACTGAAGAAGAAATAAGTAATGACTCCCATTCAATTATTGAAGTCAAAACACAAGAAATTCCTCAGAGATTACCTTCAGCAAAAAAATCAGCTAAAATTACACGCACATGGATTCAAAGCGATTTACCTGTCGGTAACTTACTAAGTTCTCGCCTAATAGAAAAAAGAGCAGAATGGGATAGTTTTCGGCCTTCATTTTATTCACGTCCGTTTACCCCCCTTCAAATATTTCAATTTTTTTTAGCGATGAACTTATAACCCACATTGTTAAAGAAACAGTGCTCTATGCATTCCAAAAAGGACACAAAATGGAACTAGGAGTGGATGAGCTGAAAGCCTTTATAGGCATATTATTAGTTAGTGGATATAACGTATATATAACGTAAATGACAATCAAAAAATTGATCTCACAGACAAAACGTACAAACTTCTTCCATACATAGAAATGCTAAAGAAGAATTTCTCTATACTATTTGGGATACAGAATCTAGTATAGATGAGGCCATGATCCCATATTATGGACGACATGGAATGAAGCAGCATATAAAGGGAAAGCCAATACGTTTCGGCTACAAGAGCTGGTGCTGGAACCTAAAATCTGGATACCTCATTGACTTTCAAATTTATCAAGGTGCAAAAGGGAAAGAGAATAAATATAAAGCAAAGTTTGGTCTAGGTGGTAGTATAATTTTGCAGTTTGCCGATCTTATTCCTAAAATTTCGGACAAAGAATATATGCCTCATATTATATACGTAGACAATTATTTTACGGGTTTGAGAATAGTTGATCAGTTGACAGCCAACAGTATAGGTTATGTTGGGACACTACGCTCAAATACGGTTGAAAAATGCCCACTATCCGAAGTAACAACAAAATCAGTGAGGGGCCAGCATGAAATATACTATGACACAAAAAATAAAGCCGTAGTATGTAAGTGGAATGACAATAATTTACTAACTATTGCTTCTAATTGTCAAGGAGTAACTCCAACCCATCAAGCAACTAGATATTCATTTGCAGAAAATAAAAAAATTAAAGTTGTTCAACCAAACATGATTAAAAACTATAACGAAAATATGGGTGGAACAGATAGAATGGACCAAAATGTGGCTTACTATCGAATAAGCTTTAGATCAAAAAAGTGGTACTGGCCTCTTTTTATTTGGGGCCTCGATTTTGCCGTGCAAAATTCTTGGCTGATATACCGGAAAATGAGAAGCGAAGTCGCCGATCAACCGGGTATGGATTTATTAGAATTTAGAAGAAACATTGCTAAGGCATTACTGACTCGCTTTGGCACTCCACCATGTAGACCAGGACCGGTGCAGTCGGTTCGCAGAAGAACCACAATAGATGCTCGTTATGTGGGTCATCTGATTGGTTCCCAGGAGAAAAGGACATGTGCTATGTGCCGTTCCACGACAATTAAAAAATGTATGAAATGTAACGTCGTTCTTCACGAAAAATGTTTTGTTCAATTTCATACAGCATAATTTGTACTACAGGATTAGTTGAATAAATAACAAGTTATTCTATTTTGTACCAACTTATTTGCCCGGTGTTGCGTTTTTGCAACAGTCATTTTTTCAAAAAAAATCCAATAGAATATTCAAAAAAGTCACATATTTCTTTATTTTATAACATTACCTCCAATATTTTGCAAAAATTCATAACTATTTACAAAAAAATAATTCTGGGCACTAATGGGTTAATAAAGTTCATATCGTCGTGATAATCACCTGTTTTTGAGCCCGATTTAAAAACTAAGAGGACATTATTGATAAATCCCATTTCACCACCAGCATGTACTGTTATAAGACGTTGACGTTTACTGATTGGACATTTTAAACCTTCGTTGCAATCATCTACCCAGGAATGTAGCGTTGTATGCGATATATGTATATATGTTTCATCTGTATACACAATGGGTCGCCCTGCTCTTCGATACTTTGTTTTGCTAGTATATAAGCACAACGTAAATATCGTATATCGTATCGTTCCATTAAACATTTACGATTGTCAACGGTTTTCGTCCATTTAAAACCTATTTTATTTAATAATCTTCTTAAAGACGTTTCCTTCCAAGAGAAACCAATGGATTCGTCATCTTTAATAATATTATAGATAGCATTGACGGTTGGTCGTCCTTTTCCGTAACATGAAAATTGTGTACAATGCGTCGAATGACTTGGTCCCCACAATTATCGACAGATGATCTTGGTGCGGTTTTCATTCTTTTATTAGAAGTCTTGAACGATTCTATTTCACCACGTTGAATTGCACTCCCTTCTCTAATAATTCTAACGACGGTACTTTTAGATACTCCAGTTGCTTTCACAACGATATCAAGAACGTTAACTGTAAAGAAATGTAATCGTGAAAAAACTGACAGATGTTAATCGTACAATAATGGCATACCTTCATTCATATTTTTATGAAACTGATAAACATTCCAAATAATTTCGCGGGCATCTTGCGATAAGACACGCCGCTTCTTTGCTGGAATGTTTGATGTACTATCAGACGATGTACTCGCATCACCCATTATAAACAACGAACTAAATCAATATATTATATTAATACATATTACTGTGGATTACAAATACAATTTACTTGTAAATAAAAGGTGCTGAAACGGAAGGAGTTTTGAAAAAAACTGTTTACAATTGATAAAAACGTGCACGAAAATGAGGTTAGAAAACAATAAACAACACTACATTTTGTGGACGGAACATAATATCTACTTCTCACTCATATCATTATTCCATTTCTTTTTAATGCAATGTTCGGTTTCTGCGCAGGTGTCTTCGTATTTGGCGTTTGCTCTAGTTGTGATATTGTGTTAGCTGATTCGACTATGCAAAGTATTATTTAGAATTTCGAAACTTAAAAGATAATGTGTAGACATAATTCCGACAACAGCAATTTGATAACATTCACAATACGACAGAATATCAATGATGCTGCTCACCGTCATCATTGTTGTAACGGTGTAACGTTTTGTTGACAAAATGATCATCGACAAGTTTGACTATTGATACTGTGAAGCATTGTTGAGTTTCCAACTGATGAGCTTGAGTTATATTCTAGCAAATATTTGGTTTTACAACACTTTCGATAGATGTCCGTATTGCTTTTTAAATATTATTGAATATAATATACTTATTTTCAAATAGTGTTAGTTATATGACTGCTTAGGACTGTAAAGTTTGTAAAATGGGATTAGATATGTAAGTATTAACTCTTAAGTCATAAAGCAACTTGTCAGTATGTTTAACAAGCAGACAAACCACAAAACAATGTGATAATTATGATTATAAATTAATTAAGGGCAAATTAGTTTTTATAGTTTTATGGTTAATACAGACAACCTTCAACTTGGTACACATACTTAATCCTTTTATTTGCAAAAAATCTCTTCCAGACAGAATCCTTTGAAAATTTTGTAAATAGTTCAAAAACCTTACGACTTAGACAAACAAAACTGTTCAATAAACTATCTTTTACTTGTAGTTTTTATGATATATGTAAAGGAAGTTTGTAAATTTCTAGTGTTTATGTAGGCAGTTCAACTTAACATTTGTTAATAATTCCAAGTAACGATAAGTAAACGTTCTGGATTTATTAACAGCATACATAACCTTAAAAAAACGCACACATTGGTATTAAAAACAGTGTATAGATGTGTATCTTTATCAAACTACTTCCTCATTTAAAATGATAAACTTACAGTGATCATTGTTAAGGTTCAAACACTTAATTGACAGGTAAAACGTTATTTTTCTCCGAAGTTACTTTCTAATCTTATCAATAGAAGTTTAAAATTTTGTAAAGAAATTAATTTAGATATAGAAACTACAATAAAAAAACTTGGTATCAAGTACGATCCAGTTATCGATATATAAAATATGTTTATTGTATTAATTTAATCTGTCATCTTATTACAGTAATGGTAGACCGCTATACTTCAGCATTAAACACATTTTTGCAAGTTGGGGCATCACCACACTTACTTAACAATTTAACCTCAATGTTATGTAATTATGGTAGTAACACTAAAATTGTGTGTGATTTGCAAATTATAGCCAATTATTTTATTTTGCATACAAGATGACAAAATAAAAATTATAAGTATATAACATATAAAATGGATACAAACAAAAATTTAGATTAGTAATATATTCGATTGATATTCGATTGCACTATTGTTGCACTCAGGAAGTCCTTTGTTTGCCCAGAGTAGGCTCTCGGAAGGCATTCTGCTACGATGTGCAGGACTGTTTGCTTGTTAGCAGCTTAGCACCGCAGTAGCACTGTTGGAAAAAGGAAAAGGCTACGTATTTCATTCCCTCCCCAAGGGGAGGGCGGGCTGCTCGAGCTTTCCAAGCTACTTCAGCCACAATCATGGATTCCCAGTATACATTACGTATATATGCATGGTGGGATTAAGGATAGGTGTGGTCAGGATAGGATCGGAAGGAAAGGAGTTAGGGTTCTGAGGGGGAAAATACTACCCCAGCATTCGCCTAAGCAGCCGCACATGCATGCAGTGACCATACCGCTACATGTGTATTAGAAAAACCCCCTGAAAAAACCTCGGTAACGGTAACGGGAATCGAACCCATTACCTCCTGAATGCTAATCAGATCGTGTCACCACTACGCTACCAGCTCGGTACTGTTGAAAAGGTGCTATCCCCCTTTTATACTGAAAGTCCGCACAACGGCCATGGCCCGTCCTGGGGTGTAGAGCTGGTTCGCGGTTGTAGTAGAACACTACACGTGCACCTTGGATAACGCTCAATGAACTAGCACAATAACGGTAACCAGACAATCCTTAGATGATCTAGACAAAACAAATCACGATGACACAATTATTTTTTGTTAAACCAGAAATGTACGGTGAGCGGGCGTGGTTAATTAAATAAAAATTATCCAAATTGTTTATGGAAATCAAGTTTGCAAATGTAACCTATGTGAAAACTCAGTGTTTTCTTTTTTGCTAGAAGTAAAAAAGCCAATTTATACTAATGAACGAAATTAGTAAGCATTGAGATGTTGGTGACCAAATTTATAATTTAACTATAGCCGCCATATTCTCGGTTTATCAATAATTCTACTGTCGTTTAAAGCGAGTTCGCTTCGTACAAAACTAATATGTCTTTATAGTAAGGAAAGAAATAATCCCCCAGAAATATACAAGTTGAATAGTAAACGTAATTTGCACATTAATCTATGATAACGACATAGCGTAAGATAGAATAATCCGCAATTTAGCAGACAAATACAAATTAAAATATTAATTTTAATATCTCCCATGCATACATTAATAGATTTACAAATTAACAATAGAGATCAACTAAATGCAAGCCTGTAATTATTGTATTTTTTCAATAGAAAAATTGTTCACTTCTGTTTTAAAAAAAATTAAATGTAATTAAAATAATTTTATGTCAAGGTTCCGATTAATATTCATTGTTCGTGTAATTAGACATGCAACATAAAATAAATACTGTAAAAATACTAATAAAACTTAAAAATAAAATTATAATCAATACTGGTTAGTTTGTTAAATTAATTTAATTAACATACCTTGAATAGGTAGTTTCGTGTTTGAGGTAGCTTGATTTCCGTCCATACTGACACACGGAGAGAATAATACTAAATTTCTAGTCACTGTACAATTATAACAATAATTATTTCAGGCATCACATTCTTATCAGTGATTATTGCTAACCGATTGTTATTTTTTGTAAATAATCACATGTTGCAAAAGGTAATGTGTAGTTAATTATCACATATTCCCTAATTTTTCTTGTAAAATTTTAATATTTTCAAAAGCAATTTTGGAAAACTGCGTTTTGGTTACATAGAGAAGGTCTAATGGACTATCGATAATACTTATTGAAAATAAACAATTCTGATTATTATTATTATTATTATTATTATTATTACAATTATTATTACTATTATTATTATTAAAGGTAAAATCAACAGTGCAAAAATTAGTACCCAGTAGTAAATATATTTTTTCCGGTTCCTGTTGTGGATTATGACAAATTGATACAATTAAAATTAATTATCTTAGCAAAAGCAACTAAAAGCAATATCTATGCATAATTATAAAAGCACGTAATCACTGGTCAAAGAATATTAATAATATGAGATACTGTATAGGAATCATCTTTCTAAAACATCAATTTACATTAAAAAGTATATCAATGAAAATGCACTATGCATAATTAAGAATAGCACATATTTTTTTACATGTATGATAAAACATACAATACCTCTAACCCTGATTTTACAAATAAAATTGCGCATTTTGCCTAACTTTCAAGGACAAACAAGGCAAAACATTAGTATTGAGTACACAACGTTATATTTACATCAAATATTTTGAAAAACCGACCGTTTACTTCATCAGATTAATTAAATGTTTAATAATAAACAAAGGTTGAATATATCAAAAGTGCCACGTGACAGCGTGCATTGTTGTTGTAATTAATTTTTTCCGTACATAAATTGAAAAATAATTGGTAACTGTAAAAAAACTTACATTTCTTCGCTAGGCGTGTGAAGATAGCCGGGTCTTTTTTTAATAATGGGATTTAAACTTATGTAAAAAATGCTATCAACACGGCTAACTTCACAGAGCCGCAAACTTTTGGATAAATCATTATTTACTTATTCAGCTGTTACGCGCCGATTAAACGCTAATTTGCGCCGTGAAATAAAATTTTGCGCTTTTATAGGAAAGATACTGTAAAAATAGATTGACACGACTAACTTCAGAGCCGTGAACTTCCGAATAAATAATTTTTTCTTATACAGTAATTGGGTGACAGATTTGCGCCATTAAAATAAAATTTTGCACCCTTGTTGGAAAGAAGTTATTGTAAAATTACGTTGGCACGTCTAACGTCACAGTCGTGAACTTCTACATAAATCATTTTTTTCTTATTTAATAATTAGGTCCAATTATACACCGGTTGCGCCTCTAAAATGAAATTTTCACCCCTGTAACAAATAAATTATTGCAAAAATTACATTGACAAAGTTAACTTCCTAATTTTATGAATAAAGTAATCTTGTGGAGTTAGCCTTGTCGACTAATCTTTGCAAAATTCTATTTCAATGCCGCATAATTAGCATCTAATTACTGCGTAAAAAAGAACATAAATGTTATATAGTTACTGTGTGGATGAAATTTTTACAATAACTAGCTTCCTATAGGGACGCAAAATTTAACTTAAACCGCAAAAACAACGTATAGTGGGCGCCTAATTATCGTGCAATAGAAGACTAATTTAGTCATAAGGCTATACAGTTAGTCTTGTAAATGTATTTTTGCAATAAATTGTTCCCTATAGGGCGCAAAATTTAACTTCAACGGCGCATAATGGATGCCTAATTATGGTACAAGAAAAGATTAATTTATATATAAAGGTATGAAGTTAGCCGCGTCGTATAATAACTTTTTTCGTATAGGGACGGTAAGTTTAACCTTAACGGCGTAAAGCAGCGCATAGTGGGTGCCTAAATATCGTGCAAGAAAAGATTAATTTATTCCTGAGGCTATGAAGTTAACCTTGCTGGTGTAACTTTGCAATAACTTATTTCCTATGAGGGCGTAAAATCTTATTTTAGAGGAGCAAAACGGCGCAAAATTCGTGCCTAGTTACTGCGTAAGAAAAAATTAATTTGTGCAAAAGTTCACGGTTGTAGTTAGCCGCGTCTTATAACTTATTTGCTATAGAAGCGTAAAACAGCGCATAATGGGTGCATATTTGAGAGTTTTTACTTGTTTGCTAGCATCTTTATTTTTTGTGCTATTGGCTAGCCTTCTTGATTTTTTTTGTTTCTGGGTTGTTTTAGTTAGGGTCTTGGGCTTCTTTGTGTGGTTGGATGTTTACTTGTTGTTTTTTTAATTTGTTTATTATACCAACCCATTATCACCCATAATGAGCAATATATACATGGAAGACTTCGAAAACCAAGCGATATTCGAATTCACTGAAAAACCCAGGATGTGAACGACACTTTCGTAGTTTTGCAATAAGGCAAGCATACGCTAGATGAATTCCTAGACCATCTGGATAGCCGCGTATCCTCCATAAAATTTACAATGGAATTGGAGTCGGAACAAATCTGTAATTCCTGGATGAACTTGTACACAGGAATTACAACACTTTCACGACAAGTGTATACAGGAAACCCACCCACATGGAGAGGTACCTACACTGCAACTCCAATCGCCGCAAAAGTGTAAAGTTAGGCGTGGCAAAATGCTTGTACGACAAAGCTGAAAAAAATATGCTTGAAAGAAGAAAAAGAAAGTTATCACTAAAGCACTTAAAGAAAATGGCTACTCTGATCTAAAAACTAACCTAAATAGGGAAAGGGTAACCAAAAAAGAGGAACCATACCATATATACCAGGTACCTTGAGCAAAATACAATAACGCTCAGGAGAGTACTAACCAAAACTAAACAACACAATGACTAGACAAGACTAGTAAGTGAAATTGCTTGAGGCAAACAGAGTAAATAAATTCGACTCAAGTGCGAAATCACTCCCTCTCAGGATTAAGCCTGATGACGAGGGCAGAGTCCGCTTCTGAAACGTCGCGCTACAAAAACAAAGACTGTAAAATATGCGGATTGAGACAACTAAGAAAGCTATAAGTTTTTCAATATTGCTTTTTTTTTGTTTTACGAAAAATTAGCACTTGAAAAAGACTGTTTAATACCAGTTCCTACTTTTGTTCTACTCTATAACATCTATCGCTGACTTAGACACCTTTTTGTCCATATCACCAATTATTATAGGTGAATCTGGCTGGCTATCCCAAGCTTTATTGTACAATAAGGAATAGACTGTCAAAACTTCAGACTCGTACTCCAATTCCATTTAAGGTTAGAACGCGAACAAGAATCATGAACATGTGAGTGAGCGAGTGAGTGAGTGAGTGAGTGAGTGAGTGAGTGAGTGAGTGAGTGCGTGAGTGCGTGAGTGAGTGCGTGAGTGCGTGAGTGAGTGCGTGAGTGCGTGCGTGAGTGAGTGCGTGAGTGAGTGAGTGCGTGAGTGAGTGCGTGAGTGAGTGCGTGAGTGAGTGCGTGAGGTGCGTGAGTGCGTGCGTGAGTAAGTGAGTGCGTGAGTGCGTGGTGAGTGCTGGTGAGTGAGTGCGGAGGGAGGAGAGGAGGGAGGGGAGGAAGAGCGAGAGGGGGGAGGGAGAGGAAGATGGAGGGGAGGAGAGGAGAGAGAGGAGAGGGAGGGAGGGAGGAGGAGAGGAGAGGAGAGGGAGAGGGAGGAGAGAGAGAGGAGAGAGAGAGAGTAAGAAATCCAGTGACCAAAATAATAGGCTTGCGCCATAGCGTTCTCTTAAAACGTTATGCACGCAAAAAATAGAATATTTTGATGAGCACTTATATAAAAAAAATACGTCGATGACTCTTGTATATTGTAGGTATTTTCTAATTAAATTGTTATTTTCTATTTTGTGGGTATAAATAATAACTCATCGTTATATATCTTAATTTACTTACTTCAATGATTCTTACTCAAATTACATGGTCATCTTCTGTTTATGCTCATGATTACTTACTATAATTATTAATGGCATCATCCACACACTACCGATATAACTATCTATCATATCTCTCTTAAGGACATCGAAACAGGATAATTTACAATTACAATCGATCGAATTTATAATTAATTATATAACATCTGTCTACGGCTGATTTGCACAAGTAGAAATGGTGTAGCTACTATATAGAATACAGTAATTCCAGTTGTCAGTTATACGTGAGCTAAAATATATATATATATGTGTGTGTGTGTGTGTGTGTGTGTGTGTGTGTGAGTGAGTATGCGCGCGTGCGCGTACGTGAGTATAAATCTGTTAATCACTGTTTACTTATTTGCATTAATTATTACATTATACACACATATACACAAAATTAAAAGTGTCTCTTGTACCACTGAATGTGTAACTGTCTTTGGTGTCTCAACTTCAGTTACAATTATGTACAAAGAACTGTAATGTAAATTCTATTTTATTCTAAACAAACAAAATACACCCACGTACTAGCCGTCGACTAGCTAGCCTAGTCGACCTTCTGATGATAGCGTAGGTATCGAAACGCGTTCGCTGTTTTTTAATTTCATATGGTACGTGGGTATATTTTGTTTGTTACAGATCCTGCCAGTTCCAGTGTTCAGATTTTTCTATTTTATTCTTTCATTTGGGACAGAGCATTTATTTGCCTTTATTATTAATTGTAAGGTAAAATTACTAACATTTTGGTACAAACCCTTGAGCTCAACGGTCTACGTTTCTTTTAGTTTTACTTATTATTATTGCGTTGAGTGAACAATAACGTTTATAAATAACAAATTACTTTGATGTGTTACTGCTTTCTGCAGAATTAAAATTGCGATAATTTGACCATTTTTGATGTCTTGTTTTCTAAATTAATATTCGTGATAGAAATTTACAGTTTACATTAATTTGTGTTATTGCATAAAACAATAATTTGGGTAACTTGACATTGATTTCTTTTTTTAACATGTTTATTGAATAAACGAGTTATTGTTTACTGGACTCTTCATTTCTTGTTTTGACTTATCTGTGTGATTGTATATTTACTAATTAAAATTTTCTCTTTCAGCCCCCTTCTCTCTTTACCCCCTTTTTGAATGTTTATGGTTTTATTTTAGAAAATTCATGGCGCCTACTATTACTACTAAAAAGGCTTATGCTTGCCAACCTTTACACGTTTAGTGCAAATAATAATTCTGCTGAACTCAAATTCTAAGTGCTCTAATTACTTTCGCTAGCTGCTGGGTTATACTTACTAGATTGTGCTGGGAACATATACCCATTTTTTTGTGATTTATAAAATCTTTTCCTATCACTAATTTTTTTTCTTCCAACGTTGTGATTGTGTCTAAAATCGCTAGCATACCAAGTGCAATCATCCCATCATATGAGAAATGATTTCGCTTGGGTAAGTACTTTAATCGCTTATTATGATAAGATTTAAGAGTTCCAGTATGACAATAATGTGTTTTATGTCCTTTAAAAACTCTCCCTGCTTAATTGTTCACTTTAACATTCGAATATCATTAGAATGTGGTGATAACCATTAAAGATCCCTATCGTCTTCTTCAGAAATTGGGCCGTGGTCGCATACTACATACGTTTCAATACCATATGTGTATATCGCATACATGTTTTTTGGAAGAAAACTGAACTTTTCACCCAACAAAACTCGATTTCTATCACAAGTTTGAGCTGATTACCACAAATGATTTGTTATACTTGATCTCCATGCTGCTAATAACGGTTGGAAGTTTTCAATTTGTTAGTTAAGCTTTTTGCCATATGCCACACATTCCAAAAATTGATGAATAATATTTGAAAACTTGGTCCTAAGAAGAAATCTAATTCCTCGTTGTCTATCAGAAAGAAAGAGAGTAATTTTCATACTTTCTTCCTGTGTTAGTCGTTGCAAGATTTTTGCGCAAGCTGTTTTTTCAAGATCTCCTTTGAACAACGACAATGAAGTTGCACATTTTGCACAAAATCTGGAGAATCGTACTGTCCTCACCACTAATCCAAATGTCTTCACCACGCGGATTTAAAACGTCCATTCAATTGTTTCTTTTGTCATAAAAAGTTTGTCGTTATGAATTTGCTTAATATTGAATAAAACGTTGAATTCCAAGTTAAATGTACGTGCAAAAGAGGCAAAAAGTGTTTAACCCATCTCTGTTGAGTACATAGCACTAGCAAGATTCATATTAGCCATTGCAAATTTATTTGAAATTTTTTGAGAATACCACGTAAGTGTAATGACTGTTTATACATAGGGTCTTCACTATTAAAAGTATCCCTTCATGAAGCATATTCTTTGAATAGTTTCTTCCTCACTACTTTGGCATTTCTTCAATGAGAGTAAATTATTTTCGCCAAATACAAGAAACACTTTCTCCGAAATGATCACATTTTTACCGAAATCTCGAAATCGTCACTAGATTCATCGGCACTAGTCATAATTTCGCTACAATCCGATAGATTAAATGAAGTGTTCAAGTCATTGACTTTTCTAGTTTCTTCCTTATCATTTTCAAAGGATGTGTTATCCATTTCTATAAGAGGATTTGCAGCAGAAATGCCATTTAACTCCGAAGAAGCCAACTGTATACGTCAAGATAAAATCTTTTTTGGATGATGAAAGCGCCTGATGTACTATGGCAACAGCAAGATTTTTAAATATTTTGAAATTTCCCCTCTACCATTGGACGTTGATTTTTTCTTCTACTAGAATTACTCCTACAACCGACCACGCAGCAGTAAACCATCTCAATTGTTCCCACATTGTTATTGTAACATAACAATTACGTGATTCTCTTGCGTGGTAGGCAAAACAATCCCTGACTCGTTTATTCTGAAATCTTTATCCATGCTTTCCTATCCGGGTATACCTACCTAGCTTCGGCAAGATTCATATATGGTCTTTGACATGCCCTTTTATTTTTAAAACTCCGTATCTTTCTTTCATTATACATTCTACTGCATTCGGCCAAGTTTTACGCAGCCTACCAGGCCTGGCCTTACTGTAACTTCACCCACATAAATCGTCATTCTTCATCTTACATGCTTTTTTGATATACCCATTTCCATACAGTACGGACGGAACAAACACGCCATTATAGATTGCTCGTTTCGCAGCTACGCTCATGCTTTCATTTTTCACTATCGTCCATATACTCCCAATCATTTTCCTTCCAGCATTGACACTTCATCCAATCTCACTATCCATTGTACCCTCTGCAGTGAACATTCTACCCAGATACCTACTCGTCTACTTGTTCCACAATTTTATCACACAGGGTAAATACTCTACTTTCCTTTTCACCTTCCCGATTGAACACCACAATCTTTGTTTTGATCACGTTTACTTTTAGGTCCATGTTCTCACAGACTATATCAAACTTCCTCAGAGCAGTTTGTTGCTCATTCGCATTCTCACTTAATAAGGCTGTGTCATCTGCACACACCAGCACTCGTACATTTACGTCACCAAACATTACACCATTTGTATCGGTACATGTTTGCGTAACACATTTATCTATGTATACATTGAACAATCACGGTGACATCACACAGCCTTGCCGCACTCCTTGCTCAATATTAAAGTACTGTTATACACTGACCATATTCCGTTTATTACACCTGTACTTACGCCATACTCATTTAATTTTTCCCACAGATTCTCCCTATTCACTCTGTCACATGCTTTCTCCAGATTTACAAACGCACAGTACAGCTTCTTTTTTACACTTAAGACACTTTTCGATCACCTGCTGGAGAGCAATCATCTGATCAACACATCCTCTCCCTGCCATAAAGCCACCATGTACGTCCCAAATCTTAGTTTACGTAGTTTCACGTACTCTATCAATCAGTACTCTTCCAAATACTTTACCAGGTACACTGAGCAAACTTATACCTCTGTAGCTCTTGCAATCACTCTTGTTCCCCTTGCCCTTGTGCAGTGGTACAATGATCGCGCTCTTTCAATCACTTGGCACATTTCCACACTTAAGGCATCCGTTGAAGGATTCACACAATCTTTGTGTAAGCTTTGTACCTCCACATTTTAGCATTTCACCAGTGATTTCATCCACACCTGTTACTATAAGGTAAAACTTTCCTACCGTTTTTTCTATCTTATTTAACCCAATATCCTTCTCTGTTTCATTCACTATTCCTTCTACATTCTCCTTATTAAACACTTCAGTTTTACTTTCCTCACTACTATACAGCTTCCTGAAATATTCTTGCTAACATTTCGTCACTTCACAATCGTCCCATACTATTTCGTTGCTCCTATTCATCACTCCTGCCGCGTTCTATTTTGGGTCACGTTTTGTACTTTTGGCCCGTTTCCATAAGTTTTTTGTTTCCCTCAAGATCATTGTGCATTTTCTCTCGTTTCACAGCCATCACTTCCTCTTTACTTATTCTCACTGACTCCTTCGCTTCTTTGTTTTTTAATCTGTACACCTCATAAATCGCTTTTTCTCAGTCTCATTTTTTGCAGAAATCATTGCCATGTACGCATCTTTTTTCTTACATACTGCCTTTTTTACCGATTCATTCCACCAAACAAATTTTTTCAGTCTACCTATAGTCACTTTTCCACATATCTGCACGGCACAGTTGACAACGCAGTCTTTCAAGCACTTTCAACGTCATTGTTTTTTATCTGTTCGTTCCACACTGCATCATTCACATTCAAGTCTTTACCCACTGCATCTGCATATTTCGTTCTCGCGCCATTATCTACTAGTTTATCTACCCTAATTCTGAACATTCGCACTACGTTTGCCTTCCTTCTCCAGACCCACTTTTGCACTAAATGCACTCTCGATATAACCAAAAAGTCGTCCGATCTCACCAGGTTTCTAAGTAGTACATCATACACTATCAAGTCAATCATACTTTTAGATTCACCTATTTGCCTTGTATACATATGCACGTTTATGCCTAAACCTCGTATTAGAAACAAACAGGTATCTTCCCACACGTTCACCACATGTTCACCATTTTCATTGCCTCCGAACTTTCCTACGGCGCGTTGAGTATGTTCTCTCTGCACATTCACCCATCCATTCACATCTCCCACTATCACCACTTAACTTCCGTTTGGCTTACATACGTATTCTTAATCAAAAGTATAAAAAAATACTACCTTAGTTAGGTGCAGATGTATCTGTATTAATTAACATAAAATACGAGTATGTAGTACCTAGTATTTTAGCACAAGACTGCCCAGATTTTCATCAATGTACTGATGACTGTACCCTGCAATGACCGGTGTATCAAAAGTGACGTTATATTCTAACTTCATTCTTGCTTTTGAACGATTTATTTGATACCAATTTCCGACAAATATACGATAATATATGTAACTTATGATTCTGCATGATCATTAAAAAATAGTTTGACTTCACTGTGCCTTTAAGGATCTGCGAGTCGCAACAAATCAGAATCTGAAGCCGATTAAAAATCAAATTAATATTTAATTAAATTGTATATAATTTAAATTATGTTTTAGATCAACCGTCTCCATTCTGCATAAAATAATTTATTAATTAGCTCTATTTTAGGTACCCTCCTAATTAGTGTAGCCGGCAAATTACTTATGTTTGGATCGTCCACCGAGGTCTTTTGGCACTTATTGAGCGATGACATTCTCAGAGGGAATTTTATTTTTTTGAAAAATTAACTTGATTTTGATTATTACATAGATAAGATAGGCCTGTTAATAGTAAAACAATTAGTATACTTCATATTTAAAGTAAGCGTTTTTTTATTCAAACCGTCAAATTTCGAGTTAGATCAATTTCCAGTTTCCGCAAGGGGGAATAGCTTTTTCTCGTTTCCTTTTCTTTTTTAAACAGTGATGGGATGTAACAATTGAGATTTTCCGCTTCAGCCGTTGGTGAGGCAAGACCGACCTCAAGACTCTTGTACCAAGAGGTAATAGGACTGCATTATTTAAAATATTTCACAACATTAATTTATTTTTTCCACAAATTAATAATTTATTCCAAATTCAGCAGATCTTTGACCACAAATAACTTTTTTCGTATATGTAATTATTTTAATAAATTACGTAAATGTTTCGTATTTATAAAGAAGTCTCTTCTTTGTTCCGTTTCTGACGTTTCATTATTTAGAAGTCTAGAAGAGTAGAAAGTATGAAAAACATAGCGCGATCTTCAGATAAGACACAATAAGATGACATCAGAAGTTCTACAATTTATGACCCGTTTCTAGCACTTTTATCGACTTAAACAAATAGCGCGAGATCCTACTTATGAGGCAGTATTAAGTATCAAGTTTAGCGCAAAGAGAATTTGCTTACAACGGTGTCTTATGCGTGTGGAAAATATAGTTCGGTAGTTACGGTTAAGTGTTAATAAATAAGTAATCGTTATAATGTAGTGTGTATCTAGGATGGTAGTAAATCAGAAAATGTCAAAAAGAAAGTGTGCATTTAATAGAGATTTGGAAAGTGAACCTGTTTCTAAAAGGTGATCCAAAATAGACTGTAGGATTTTAATTGCGCGCCACTTATGTTCTGTTAATGTTGGAAGTTTGCATTTTTACTGTTGGTATCTAAACACATGATAAATTAATCATTGCGCCATATACTGTGAAGCAACGGATAAATATTGTGGAAGTTTATTATGAAAAGAGGCGATCAATTACGATTACGCGAAGAAAACTTCGAGTACTTTTGGGACGCAATAATGTTCCAAGTGAGCGTGCAATTCGTGATCTACTGCAAACATTTGAAACAAGTGGTATGTTTATTGATACATCAAGAGTTCGCCATCAACTCAAAGGTCGTTCAGGTGAAAACATTGCTCGTATACGTGATAGTGTGCAAGAAGAGCCAAGCACGCCAACCCGTCACCGTTCACAGTACCTAATTGAAACTTTCAAATGGCACTACTCAACGAATTTTAAAAAAAGACCTACATTTAGAGGCGTATAAAATTCAACTGAAGCAAGAACTGAAAGCAGCGGACCACGAGCGTACATTTGTGAACTGGCTTTTAGAAAACAGAAGTTAATGCTCAGTTTTGCAAAGAAATCATTTGAATGGGTTTGTGAATCGCCAAAATTGTCGCATCTGGGGTAGTGAAAAGCCACACGCTATTCAAGAAAAACTAATGCATCCACAAAAATGCACTGTTGGATGTACAGTATGACTGGAAGAATCATTGGCCCGTAATAAACAACTCAGAGGGGCGACATTAATTGACCAGCGAGGCCTTGCGACCTAACCCCATTAGACTTTTTTCTTTGGGTCTATTTGAGGGAAATGGTCTATACGAACAAATCTGCTACGATGCCAGAACTAAAAGAGAACATCAAACGTGCAATTAGTGATATCTAACCGCATTTATTGGAAACGGTTACGGAAAACTTCAGTAAAAGAATGGTACCATGTCAGCGGAGTCGTGGGCGGCGTTTGGTCGACATCAGTTTTCATACTTAATTGCCAAGTCTGCACTTTACAGTAATAATAATAAAAGTTGGATTTTTCCAATATATTGTATTTTATTCAAAAAACAAGTCCTAGAGTCCAATTTGGATCACCCATCAACGCATACAAAACTTTCTGTCTGTAATAATGCGAACCTAGAGACAATGTAGTAGTGTCGTCTTTTTTTCGTACGGACACGTTTGGATATGAAGAACAAAAGCTAGCTGCAATTGCATGTACTTTGTCATACCCCCACGTGATCCATAATCAATTCTTTCTTTTGCACTAGTAAGTTAATAAAAAGTTGCTTCCAACAAAAATTTGCATGTGCTAGAACCAAATCTAAAAGTATTGTAGGTAGCGGACCGCAAAAATTTTATTATTGTAATAAATGTTTGTAAAACGCCATTGTTGCCACGATAGAAAAGATAATTAGTGGATTTTTAATATCTGAATAATACGTCGTAATTTTCTAATGTTTTCAAAATATTTTATTTATATATTTTTATGTAAGGAATGTAGGATTGTTTGTAACTAATATATATGTAAACACATGTTAGGGGGTGAGTGGCAGGTGCACGCTTAAAAATGCTTTACTGAAGGGGCGTAACGAATCATTGGAATTTCTTATGCGTGCTCTTGATGGAAAAAAATGTCATTAGCTTAATAAGTAATTGTGTCGGTAAAGACCGCGATCAAAAGATATTTTTGTTACTTGGAGAGAGAAATGTAGGGTTTGTTACGAACGAATGTATATTTTTAAAATTAAGATGTCGGGCAATCATTAATATGAAACTGTTCCAACGGAAATTAATGCTTCTTGTTTTTTTTTATTACTTTTGAAAAACGGGGTGGTTTTGCGGGAGTAGATATAGTTAGTTTGAAATCGAAGGGGAAGTTACAGTTACGAGTGCCAATCGAGCTAGATCGATTTTGGGTTAATTAAATACCTTCATTGTAAACAGTTTGTCTTTAAAAACATTTCGTGAGTGTACATTTTCTTTTGAATTAGCCAACACTAATTTGTCTTTTCGAGTGTTAGTTGTAATGTGTTTCAGATATTAATCTACAAAACAGTCACCCTTTTGAAGTTAAACCGCGTAGGGTAACGATTTGTGTCTGTGATCAATTAAGTGAATAATTATTCTAATGTATGTATCTTTATATAACTGAAAGCTCGCAGTAAATCATTTTACCAGCCTAGATAACATATTAATGCAAAGGTATCTTATTCGTACGCGGAGTCATTAAGCTGAAATCTGCTAAAATAAAAGATCAGTACAGGGCCCTCTCACTCTAGTATTTGTGCGAATTAGCATTGTTGGTTGTTGGTTATATTTATAATTGTGTAGAGGCGGCTGGTGAATGGGTGGGATACCGCTGGTTACTAATTGTAAAAAGCAATTGCCAGTAGGTACACACTCCTAAGCCAGACCATTGAACACCTCTAATTTGTATTTCTATTGTTTTTATTTGTTGAATAGATGAGTGTGTAACCGGTATTTTTCTAACGCACTCAAACTTATATATCGGTCACGATGTTAGTGATCTATTTATAACTTATCCTTCTAAGGCTTTGTTTTAATGAGCTGATTTCTCTGTGTATCTGCTTTATAGTAATTTGATTTATGTATTCTGTGCACTAAACAATTGGGTACGTGCAAATTCCTTGTCTATTTCCTTTTGTCCTTGCCTTCATCTTATAATCACCTGTAAAATTTTACTGTTGATATATTGTATATGTACCGTAATTTGCTTTATTATTTTATGTTCTTATTTACTTAAAGACCGGCATGATTGGTTTTAAAGGGCCACATGTTTGGTGTTAAGATTTTTATTATGATTTTTATTTTGATTATTTATGACTCAATTGTACGTGTGACTACATGTGTTTTTTATTATTGTGTTTCTGTGTAACTAAACTGCTTTTTATTCATTTTCACTTAATGTTATAATGTTGTACGCACTTTAACCTCATTTAATGGTGTTTTGTTACATGTTTAACCCTTTCAATGTTTTTTGTGTCATTTGGTTTATTAATGTACCTGTGCAGTTACTTATTTATGAATAAAGTGAGTTTTATAGTTGGTTCTTTGCCACAATAGTAGATTAACGGACTGAACCACGGCTGCACAGCGCTCTTTGATTTTAATTTCAGTAGTTTCATTTTTTTACCTGCCCCTCATGATGCAACACTTACCTCATCCAGCCTATCTAATTTAGATAGCACTAGGTATAACACTAGACGGCTACTTCGTTTGATCAGATTTGAGGTTTGCGAGTAATTAAATATCAGATTTGGGTACCTGGGGACGCTGCAGTATTGTGTGTAACATTTTACAAAAATTAAGTTCCATACAAAATAATAATAATAATAATAACATGCCTTTATTGGGTTACTTTATGAATTTTATACACGTATAAAGGATTTAGAGTTCAGGTTGTAATAAAGATAAATTATCAATCACTTCCTGCTCTTCCACTCAACCCACAATTTGAATGCTTAAACGAACACACACGCACACACGCGCACACGCGCACTCGCGCACCGCGCGCCGCGCACGCGAACCACGGCACTGTTTATCATGTTACGCACATTAATGAAGATGTCCACTGAATTGAAAAAATTGAAATAATAGTATATTAGTTTATACGGGTAATACAAGTCCAAGCCATTAAAAGTCATTCAAATAAAATATGCTTTATTGTTCTTAAACTTTTAACACGTGGTATTTAAAGTGCATGGTGTATTTTGATAATCACTTCTGGTGTATGCAAATTAAGAAACATTCAATTCATTTCGAATTCAATAGGAATAAGCAAGAAGCACATTAAGGTTAAATTATTTAAATTAAGTAGTGCAAATATGCAAAACAATTTAATATAAATAAACCATGTACTAAGGAATGTAAACAGCATCGTATCAACAATTTTCACTATTATAAATAGAAGTAACAATGTAAACTGAACAGATTGTAAGTTTAAAGCATATATACTCTTGTCGTTAAGTACTCATGTAATGTTGATGCAATAAAAATCTCTTAAATCATGTGGATACAATATTAATAAGACCATATTAAACCATTAAAAATCACAATTAGTTAAATACTACAGGCGACTGCAAAAGAATACACTAATCCAAGATTACAAATAGAATAATACCAAAAGTTATGGGACAGTTGCACAAGTATGAGTTTATCATTTCACTAAAAGAGTAACAGGGTGTCAATCCTTGAAGTTAAACATTTAATAATATTTGTGGTGGTATTGGCAAAATGCAAAAAGTTATACTGGGACATTAGAGATAAATGCAATAAGCAATTCAAGGTTAAAATTTAAATATAAAATTCCAACTAATCACCCTGCGAAACAGAATAACAGTGCAGTTAAACTAACGAAGGAACATAGTTAAGTGACAGTGTTAATTATTAAGAAATATTTATAGGCTAACAATTTAAGAAATTTTTGTCAACTCAGCTTGGTCAATATTTGCAAGAATTTAGATGGAAAGACAAATATAAGCAGTCATAGCGGGCACAATAGGAAGTACCCAAAAGTGAAAAATTAGAAAAGAAATAGTGCCAGTTAGCTACGTTAATAACACCTTACTAGAAAGACGTACGAAGTGCAATGAAAATTCAAACGAAGCAAATGGTAGGATAGTTTTAAAGAATATTGGAATTAGGAGATAAAGTAATAAGGTTTTCAACCGTCGAAATAATTTAAAATTATAGCGTAAAAAATAAATCACAAAGCTACTAAGAAGTACATATAAGTGAAGAAATTAGAAAAATGACTTTAGCTAACATTAATATTTTACATAGCAGTAGAATTCTCCAGAATTTGAGGTAACCACATAACAGTGCAGTTAAAGACGCACTTATATGTCATTAAAGAAAAGTTCAGCGTCATCGCAAAATGCTAATTAAAACACGCTAATAGGTAAACAATTTAGTGACGAATGAAAATTCAAATGTACAGGAGCAATTATAAATGTTTTAAAACATGGAATTATTAAATTCACAGTTTTAACCGCGAAACTTTTAAATTGAAACAAAACCGAAAGAACTACACAATGCGAAATTCTGTAGCCAAATAACTTAAAATCAAGCGGTATCATCAGAAGCCGTACCAATAGCAGTAGAAGGTAAAACGCGACTAGACAATGAATTAGCAACTCCAAAATGCTAATTCAGATAGTAACAAAGTTGTAGGGCTGAAATTTCTCAGATTTTAACGGAAATTAATAAATTTGCAAACATAATCATCATAACGTTACTAATAACGAAATTTTTACACGAACCGTAAACCAATTTAGCCATTAAATCGCAAAGGCCGTTACAATAGGACAGGTAACAACGAGGCTGAAATCATTAATTCCAAACTCATAATTCAGATAAACCACATTCGCAAAAAGCTGGTTCAAATGTACGATTTAACATATTTTAGAAAAATAGGCATAACGCGAAATTTCAATACCGTAAGCATTACATTAAATCGAACACAATCAGGAATAACTAACGCCTGCGTAAATGTAGCAATATCTAAAGGCGAACATTTCAACAAATGAATTGGTCACAATCGCAATCAAGTCGTGAGCGATATTTCAATTTACAATTACTAAAATTACATAACATCAAATAATTAACAACCTTAATACTTAGCAATATAATAGGCGTTACTAAGGATCATACCAATCTAAAGTATTCTGATAACAATTACAATTTCACTATTTCAATAAACTTTCTTAACAATTTAATGACTGTTCACAATGTACATTTCTTATAATGAGTCAAATTTGAAATTCAAATTTTCAATTTTAAATTTGACAAAATTATATACAATAAATAATTAAACCTATAATATTACTAATTATCAAACGTTATGAAGGTATCAATATAGTAATTACTAATAAGTATTATATTAATGTTGAAATTTACAATTTCATACTTTCCATATTGTAGACGAAAATTTTCTATACCAACCGATGCAATTTTAGGTAGAGACTTCATTTCTAAATACAAATGCACATTAAATTATTCAACTGGACTATGACAATGAAAATTCTACATAATCAACATGTTGTTGTACCCATTTATAGTAATCCAGAGGCAAATAATGTAATGATAGTGCCAGCACGTTCTGAAGTTATACGATATTACCAAAAATTCGAAGAGCTGAAAGAAGACGCTGTAGTGGTAAACAAAGAATTATATCCAGGAGTTTTTGTAGCACGTACAATTGTGTCAAGTAATTCTCCTCTTGTAAAAATTATTAACACAAATTCCGATACAATCACATTAAGAAATATTCACATTGAGACACTCAGTCTAGATGATTTCCATGTATATCATATTACCAACGATCAAGACGATAGGTCAAGTAAATTAGCTAAACAATTAAACCTTGACACGGTTCCAATTCTCGTTAAAGATAAAGTAGTTAAAATTTGTCAAAAATTTGCAGATATTTTCGCATTAAAATCGGATAAAATATCAATCAACAATTTCTATAAACAAGAATTAAAATTAGTAGATAAGAAACCGGTGTACATAAAAAATTATCGAAGTCCACATTCGCATAAACAGGAAATAAATCAACAAATAAATAAAATGCTAGAACATGAAATAATAGAACCCTCTAGGTCTCAGTACAACAGTGCAATCTTACTAGTTCCCAAAAAATCAGAAAATGGAATTAAAAAATGGCGTTTAGTAATCGACTACAGACAACTAAATAAAAAATTAATCGCCGACAAATTTCCATTACCTCGTATAGACAACATTTTAGATCAGTTAGGTCGAGCCAAATGGTTCTCTGTAATTGACTTAATATCAGGTTTTCATCAAATACCGCTGGAAGAAAATTCACGCGATATGACGTCTTTTAGTGTAGACGCTGGTTCCTTCCGATTTACTAGATTACCCTTCGGACTTTCAGTGAGTCCCAATAGTTTTCAAAGAATGATGTCAATTGCATTTGCAGGAATCACTCCTGAAAAATCATTTTTATATATGGACGATTTAATCGTTATTGGTTGCTCTGAAAAACATCATTTATCAAATTTACAGAAAGTATTTGAAACGTGTACAAAATTTAATTTAAAATTAAATCCGGAAAAATGTAAATTTTTCAGAAACGAAGTTACGTATTTAGGTCACAAAATTACAGATAAAGGGATTCTCCCAGATGATTCAAAATTTCAAATTATTAAACAATATCCAATTCCGAAAAACGCGGACGAAGTAAAAAGACTGGTTGCATTTACAAATTATTTTCGCAGATTTATACCACAATTCGCAAAAATAACATTGCCATTAAACAAATTAACGAGAAAACACGCAAAATTTATATGGACAGATGAATGTCAAAATTCTTTCAATTTACTAAAAAAATTCCTTATTATCCCCTGCAATTCTTCAGTATCCAGATTTTTCTAAACCATTTATAATTACAACAGACGCTTCACAAACTGCTTGCGGGGCTGTTCTCTCTCAAAATTTTAACGGACACGAACTTCCAATAGCATACGCTTCACGCTCATTCACAAAAAGCGAAATTAATAAAGCCATCATTTTAAAAGAACTACTCGCAATACATTGGGCAATCAAATATTTTCGTTGCTACATTTATGGAACAAAATTTCTCATAAAAACTGATCATCGTCCTTTAATTTATTTATTTTCAATGAAAGACCCAACTTCTAAATTAACGAGAGTTCGTCTTGAACTTGAAGAGTACAATTTCGAAATCCAATATGTTAAAGGTCAAGACAATGTTTGCGCTGACGCATTGTCTAGGATTAGTATAGACGATTTAAAAAATATGCACAACAATGCGACACAAATACTCGCTATAACTAAGTCAAATGCAAAACCAAACACAACTACCTCAGCGCATCAACTAACGCAAAGTAAGGGTAATTCGAATAAAAACAATAAAAATGACGTTTATATAAAACCTAAAGTTTACGAAGTTATAGACAATTCCGAGACACTTAAATTGCCATTAGTAAAATTTGAAGTTAACGATGCATCATTAAAAATGACAATCATGAGTAAAAGAAAATTATGCGCACAAAACGAAATCACAATTACTAACGATGATAATTCTGCACTAGAGCAATTATTATTTAAGCTAGACAGTATGGCTGGTGATTGTAAATTTCAAAAAGTTAAAATAAACCTAGGTGATAATATATTTAAAAAATACTCTATTAATACATTTAAGGATGTAGGAGAAAAGTGCCTTAGAAAAACAACTATTGTTTTATGTAATAAAAGAAAACTTATAACAAATAAAAATGAGAAATTGAAACTTATAGAACAATTTCACGATAATCCACTACTAGGAGGTCATTGCGGTAAAAACGGTTACTGAAAAAACTAAAGTCCTGTTATTTTTGGAAACAAATGTCTCGTGACGTAGCGCTTTTTGTTAAAAAATGTCACAAATGCCAAATTAATAAAATCAAATTAAAACAACCAGAACCAATGACTATAACACCGACTCCTCAAAAGCCATTCGATATCGTATGTATTGATACGATTGGGAAACTACCAACATCAAATGATGGGAATCAATACGCTATAACAATACAGTGTGAATTAACAAAATACATAGTGATAATACCAATCCCTAATAGAGAGGCAGTAACGGTAGCAAACTATTTAGTAAAGAATTTCATTCTTATTTATGGACCTATGAAAGAAGTTCGAACAGACATGGGCACAGAATATAAGAATCAGGTATTCGACAATGTAACTAAACTACTCTCGATCGAACATCGCATATCCACCGCATATCATAGTCAATCTATAGGGGGTTGTGAAAGAAACCACCGTGTTCTGAATGAATATTTACGTATGTATGTAAATGATTCAAAATCAGATTGGTCCACTTGGACACAATATTATGCATTTTGTTATAACACAACACCGAGTACGTACCATAATTATACTCCATTCGAGCTGGTATTTGGCAGAAATGCCATTATCCCAGAGTCACCAAGCGGATCACGTGTAGACCCTATTTACAATATAGACGCTTATGATAAGGAATTACGGTATAGGTTGCAATACGCTCATAAGCGAGCGAAAGAGCACTTAGAAAAGGCTAAAATAGACCGTGCGACTGCTCATAATACCATTGCTTGTCGACAAAATTTGAAACCAGGTGATCTTGTTATACTAACCAATGAGGAACGACACAAATTTGATCCTTGGTACCAGGGTCCGTATTCAGTGGTTAGTGTTCAAGAACCGAATTGTACAATTAAAAATGTAGACGGAAGACAGTTGACAGTACACAAAAATCGAATACGAAAATATATGTCAAAGTAGTATGTTAGAACATAAGTATAGTTTTAAGAGTGTGAGTAGAGATAGATAATGTACCTTACTAATGTCCTATTCTCCTTAAGAAGGGATGGATACTTGTAGTTAGTTAGTTATATTATACCTTAGACATGTACTTGTAATTATTTTATGTATTTAACTACGTAATCTTAATTCAAATAAAATCTTTTCCTTTATTCGAGAATGCCCTCGCAAGTGGCCATAACAAGGATCATTCTCCTAAAAGGGGAGGGTGTGATGCAATTACGAAACATTCAATTTCATTTCAATTTCAATAGAATAAGTAAAACACATTTAAAAGTTAAACTACTTAAATTACTTAGTATGCAAATATGCAATAACAATTATTACAATATAAATAGACCAATGTACTAACGGAATTGTAAAGTCATGCATTCTTATCAACACACTTTTCACTATTATAAATAGAAGTAACAAGGTAAAACTAGAACAGATTGTAAACAGATTGTAAACATATATACTCTTGTCGTTAAGTACATCATTGTTAATTTGCGCAATAAATAATCTCTCTAAAACATGTGAGAATAAATATTAATAACACCATTCTAACCTTAAACAAACACCAATTGGAGTTAAATAGTACATCGGTTTAATTGGTGCATACAATAAATATTTGAGTTGCCATAAATGCAAGTAGTTTCAATTGTTATACAAAAACGTTTTGACAGATATGTTCAGTGTTGCTGTCAGTTGTGATTGGCCAGTTTTTGAAATGCGATCGAGCTTGTCGGCAAAATTCAGACTGCGGCCAATGAAGCCGCTTTCTCTCTTGGACCCATAAAATCGGGCGAGAAATACTGTGCCGCGTACAATCATTTTAAAGAGTGGTGCAATTCGAAGAATGTAAATACATTTGAAGAAAATGTGCTTCTAGCATATTTCAAGACAAGGGTCAAGTAGAAAAAATGGAAATCATCGACCATGTGGTCGCGATATTCCATGATCAAATCACAACTAATAACTAACCTTGGAATGGATATAAGAAGCATGGAATGGATATAAATAAACATTTAAAGTTACGTGCGTTCTTAAAAAAAGCAAACTAGGGATACCTACTTGGCAAAAAATCAAGAATTTTTCCAAAGGAGCAGTTTGAAACTTTTTTATTTGAAGTGCAAGATGATTTGTATTTAGGATTAAACGTAATACTTACGTTTTAGATCATTTTAACTTTGTGGTTTAAATATGTAATTGCCTTAGATTGTTTTATTAATTGGAGTAACTGTAGCCTGCAGACGTGATGAAATGGAAAAAATGAAAACTACAGACATAGAGGACATGGGGAATGTTATTTTGACTAAAATTCCGGATAGTAAGACTACAAAAGCTCGATCGTTCACAATAATTGGAGAAAATTACCTCGAAATTTATCGAAAATACGCAGCGTTAAGACCAAAAGACATGCCAGAAATTAGATTTTTTTAAAAATATCAAAATAGAAAATTAAATAATTCAATGGAATACACAGGCCATTGTTTAAGACGTACTTCTGCTACACTATTAATTGATGGAGGAGGTAGTATTGAATCGCTAAAGTGGCAAGGGGGTTGGAAGTCGAGTAGTGTAGCGGAAGGATATATAGAGGAGTCACTGGGAGATAAAAATGAGAACGCAAGAAAATATTGAATGAAGGTATAACACCGAGTGTCAGCAGGACAAATGTTATGGAACCATTAGCATCTCATTTGATTACAGAAAATTTAACTTAGTCTGCACAATACTGCATGGTTTTAATTTTCACAATGCAACATTGTCAAACTGCACGTTTAATATTAGTTTGAGAAATAAAAATGACGTTTAAATTTATATTGCTTATTGTTGTTGTGTGTTATTATTTTAACGTTTTCATGGCAACACTTTTCCCTGCAAGGAGGGAAAAGGAAAAGTAAAACTGCCGCCGGCGGAGAAGTAGCATTTTTCCGCAGTCAGCTCAGTCAACTTATAACCTAATTATTGGACGTTTCAAGAAAATAGTATATTATGTTATTAGCAGTAAAAGTTATAGTTTATGTGGCGAAGCTGAATGTTTATTTTGCGGAACGAAGTGAGGCAAATAATTGTCCAGCTGAGCCACATAAACTCAGTTTTAAGGGACCCACAGACCAACGCGAATTATCCGCTGACGCTGCGAATATTTCGCGGAGATGAATTCGCAGCGCTGTATATACGTGGCAGTTTATGGACAAGCACAGACCTGAGCGTCACCTCTCGCGCTGCGTAGCGTTTTTATTCGGGGCGAATTCAGTTCGCTGCTGACAGCGTTTTATTTCGCTCCGTAATTAATTTCGCACACTCGAACAATGGGAAGTACGGAAAAAAGCGGTAAGTATTAATTATTGACCTTTTTAATATAATTTTTTTTAAATTTCAAATTTGTAAAAAAGTATAGTAATAAACATTTACGAGTAGGTGTTTTTATAGGGGACACGATATTTGAAAAAAAAATTGCTACTACACACAGATGTTCTAGCAAGTTATTGTAAGTTGCGTGTCTCACACACACATGTGTTTAATGCAACTTACAATAACTTGCTAGAACACCCGTGTGTAAGATAGGAAATGTCTTAAGAAATAGTTCTTTTTTTTTGTATTTACAGTAGCAAAATTTTTTTCAGATATTGTGTCCCCTGTAATACATATTTGTGTATTTTTAAGAATTAAAATAATCCATAAACTTTTCTCGAATAGAAGATGAAAATGTTGCTATCCGTCTTGGATCATTCCCTAAATTAGTAAAAGCTCCAAGTTCAGCTTCTGGTGGCTCCAAAAAAAATCCACGAATTGAACGTCACATTTTTTTGTGTATAAAAATGTGCAAGATAAACTTGTTTTTACAATCAGGGCAGTAGTAGTTACTCTTGTTTCTATTGGCCTTATAAAATATTCGCCATTTGTGAGCCAACATCCCGAAAGAGTTTTCTACTACCCTTCTTGCAGTACAGTCTTTTATTATATTTCTTCTTCCGAATATTTGTTTTGGTTTGCCTATATAGAAACGGTCTCATGAGATATGGCTTTAGAGCAAAAGCTTCATCTCCGATTAACACATAACGATAGGAATCATTTCGTCCTGGAAGATTTGTTAGTCTAGGGACGTTCATCAATCTGTTTCAAATTTCTGTCCCATATTGGAAGCCTAGAAAACACCACCATCGCTATTTTTTCCAAAACCACCAATATCGACGCAGATAAATTTGTAATCTGGACCAACAATACCCAGCAGCACAATTGAAAATTTATTTAAATAGCACCAGTAATTCTATTCAGTCTTATCTGGACACTTGATGATAATTAGGAGTAATTAGGAGGAGAAGTAATTAGGCGTACCAAAACGAAACCTGGTCAAGATGCAACTAAAACCAAAATATGGGTAAGGGCACATCACATGGAAGCTTTTGGACCTTTCCTAACGTTCGCTAAAACTATCTCTAACGTGTGTAAAATTACTTCTGTACAAGGTACTAACTGTCAGTGTAGATGACGATTTTGAATCTGAAAATGTTCAATTACGTTCAGAAAATAATTCTATTGAAGATACAGTAGATACGGAACTGCAAGATACACACCCACAAGTTATTAATAGTAGTCAGTCACCACATATAACACCATCAGTATTGGAATCGCCAGATGCTGCAACACCAACAAAGTAAAAAGAAAAGAGAAAAAAGTGTTTCAACCTTCGTCTTCTGTTGGAGATATGATAAAATATTTTGAAAATAAAAATAAGAGAGACCATGACGCGATTGATTCTCTCTTGTTAGCACATGCTAAAACGATCAAAACCTTATCTGGACGAAGACAGGTCATAACAAAAATGAAAATTGCTCAAGTCATCCTTGAGCAAGAACTTTTATACCAGGAGGAACTAGCGTCATCATCACAACAAAACAATGCTCTCGCAAGACCCGAAAGTGTACATAGTTATTACCAGAATTGTTCTACCAGCACCACCCCTTCACCATGTCCTTCGATAGCATGTTGTAATGACAGTCGCTCGAGGACCATACAGAATATTGAACCACTTGAAGGGCCTACGGAATATCAAACTAGTGCCTCGGAAGCAAATTCAGCTTCTAATTTTGTAACATTATTTGCTCCATATGTTTAAAATACACATAATTTTGTAATTACCAAAACTTTTCTTAATATTTTTGAATTATTGGAGAATATTTTTAATTAAGTTATATGATATCTAATTCTTTATATCCGTTGTTCATGAGAAAATCTAATAAATAAACGAAAAGACTGGCTATTTGTTACATTAATGCAATAGCACGTGGTTCTTCTGGCTATAATTTGTGTCAGATTTCCGAATATCATCTGTAATGAGGTCTAAAACTTCATCATAACACTCACGGTCATTCTAAAATAAATATAAAATCTTTTTTCATCTTTTCGAATCTCTGGCATCAAGGTAAGAAATTCGACGTATGTTCGTCGTTCTAAATTAATGTCATGTACCCACTTTCTTTTTTTCCTGAAAAAAAAAAGGGATACATTTATCCACATAAAACGCTCTAAGTACATAATTGTTGTGGTAAAAAAATGCTAACTTGGCATTTTCTTCCGCCTCCAAGGTAAGTAATAAAATAGCCTCTTCTTCGTCTGATGAAGTATACATTTAAAAAAAATAACAATTTTACCACTATTCGCACTGACGCTCCGGTGTGAATGAACAATAAATTTTCACTGCCGCGCTGCGTGCGAATATTATCGCCGTGAAATATACTCCGAATAATATATACTATTTTATCCGCAAATGTAATCAGATAAATTAAAAATAAATGGTAAAGATCGAAAGGAAAGGGAAAAACTAATTAGTAAGTAATAGTACATTTCAAACCAAGGTAATAAAGTACTATTTTGCAGATCGATCACGTTCCGAGGTTTGAATACTATTTTTCTCCAGCCCAGTCTCACTATGGTATAATTATATATATATATATATATATATACGTGGCGGTTTTTGGACAAGCACAGACCTGAGCGTCACCTCTCGCGCTGCGTAGCGTTTTTATTCGGGGCGAATTCAGTTCGCTGCTGACAGCGTTTTATTTCGCTACGTAATTAATTTCGCACACTCGAACAATGAGAAATACGGAAAAAAGCGGTAAGTATTAATTATTGACCTTTTTAATATAATTTTTTTTTTAAACTTCAAATTTATAAGAAGGTATAGTAAATAAACATTTACGAGTAGGTGTTTGTTATACGGGACACGATATTTGGAAAAAAAATTGCTACTACACACGGGTGTTCTAGCAAGTTATTGTAAGTTGCGTGTCTCACACACGTGTTTAATGCAACTTACAATAACTTGCTAGAACACCCGTGTGTAAGATAGGAAATGTCTTAAGAAATAGTTCTTTTTTTTTGTATTTACAGTAGCAAAATTTTTTTCAGATATCGTGTCCCCTGTAATACATATTTGTGTATTTTTAAGAATTAAAATAATCCATAAACTTTTCTCGAATAGAAGATGAAAATGTTGCTATCCGTCTTGGATCATTCCCTAAATTAGTAAAAGCTCCAAGTTCAGCTTCTGGTGGCTCCAAAAAAAATCCACGAATTGAACGTCACATTTTTTTGTGTATAAAAAAATGTGCAAGATACAACTTGTTTTTACAATCAGGGCAGTAGTAGTTACTCTTGTTTCTATTGGCCTTATAAAATATTCGCCATTTGTGAGCCAACATCCCGAAAGAGTTTTCTACTACCCTTCTTGCAGTACAGTCTTTTATTATATTTCTTCTTCCGAATATTTGTTTTGGTTTGCCTATATAGAAACGGTCTCATGAGATATGGCTTTAGAGCAAAAGCTTCATCTCCGATTAACACATAACGATAGGAATCATTTCGTCCTGGAAGATTTGTTAGTCTAGGGACGTTCATCAATCTGTTTCAAATTTCTGTCCCATATTGGAAGCCTAGAAAAACTAATTAGTAAGTAATAGTACATTTCAAACCAAGGTAATAAAGTACTATTTTGCAGATCGATCACGTTCCGAGGTTTGAATACTATTTTTCTCCCGCCCAGTCTCACTATGGTATAATTATATATATATATATATATATATATATATATATATATATATATATATATATATATATTAGAAATTAAAAACAAATAATAATAAAATACTTATCTTTTTTGGGATTTTTTAATGGTGTACTTTAAATTATACAATCTATACGTTTCGATAACACTTACAGTTATCTTCGTCCGTAGTAATGTTTGTTAAAAATTGTTAAAGATGTAGTAAACAATTTTGTCAAATTTGAAAAATTCAAACATAAACATAAGCCTGCTATTAATATAACAGTTTGAGAAACGTATAAGCCAACTATTATTAAATAATTAAATAATTATTCGGGTGTTTATATATTTCAATAGCTTCACGTTGCAAACGAACATAATAATGGGTTTGTCTTGACAATATTTTCATATTGTCAAATTGAATCATGATTTAGATTATTCAGGGCATGGTCAGCCACAGCAGGTTCTTCTTAAAAACCATATGGCCTTGTATCAAACTACTTTTTGGTCCCAGATATTTTACTTACAGATGATCAATCAGAAGATTAAGTGGTTGACCATTCCGTGTAATAATCTAAGTATTATCAAATACAAATGAAAATATTTGACAATCCATTATTATCTTCAACTGACATTAAATATAACATAAATTTTATTGATAGAAGAAAATCTCCGTTTAAATAGGTTTTGGCATCTTATAATTAAAAAGCATAATGAGGCCTTGATTTTAATTTGTTTTAACTTTGGTATGTCTTGTTTTTTGTGTTTTCCTAGACCTTGAAGCAAATGCTTTACCAATTATATGTTAAATTTCCACAGCACTATAATTTAACATAAGTAGTTGAAATTAAAAATTAAATTACAAAGAACGTTCTGCATTGATTTAATTGTTAATAAAATTCCAATTATTGATAAAGATATCTTTTATAATTTAACTTGATTATATATTTGATGTAATGTTTGGATTTGTGAATGCTTCTATCATTTTAAAATTGAAGTTTTTCAACTTTACACTTACATCATAACTCGATTAAATTTTGTTAAATTGTTATTGGCTGGAAATTTCATTGTTAATTTCGTTAGAGTGTTCAGTTTGTCATCTTTAGCAGTTTAAATATTTAATTTTAATGACCTAGTTATTCTTTACTACAATTTTATAGTTGGCTTATACGTTTCTCAAACATTTTATTAATAGCAGGCTTATGTTTATTATGAATTTTTCAAATTTGACAAAATTGTTTACTATCTTTAACAATTTTAACAAACATTTACTGACGAAGATAACTAAGTGTTATCGAAACGTATAGATTGTATAATTTAAAGTACAAAAAAATTCCAATAAATAAGTATTTATTATGAGTGTTAATGGTGAAAGTTTACATTTTCAAAAACAAATAATAGTAATTGCAAGAGTAAAAGTATTGTGCCTCTAAGGTATCATTTTGTTTAATCGAATTACTATTTTATTAAAAATTAGCCGTGTGCTCGATGCTCAGTTTCTATACGTATTTCCTACCTTTATTTTCATGTTGATTCGAGACATTTCCTTTTGATAAATTAGCCCTTAAATTAGTCCAAACGTATTTTTTTATTAGGTACTTATTTGAAATTTTTCAGAAGCCTAAATACCAACTTCCACGTTTCTAACTTAAGAAATGACTAGCACCTTCAGCCATACATATAGAATAGGCGAATTATATTGTTGGATGTATTTAGAAAATAAAAATCTTGAAAATTCAAGCTACATCAAGTGTATAAATTGAGTAGCAGACTGAGTGTGTTTTTTATTGTATCAAAACAGTTGGCAGTTTAAAATGTCAAGGAAGTAATATCCTGTACACCTCCTGAACTCCGAGCAGCTGCTCTGCACGCTTGAAAATTTACTACCGAGACCTCAAAAGACAGGTACAATAAGGCATCACCAATTTCAAAACATGGTGTAATGAGAAAAATGTGACCAAAGTGAAAATGTTTTATTAGCGTACTTTAAACAAAATCGTTAACTATATATATATATATATATATATATATATATATATATATATATATATATATCATCCTTACTTTGATCATTTTATTCGACGGTTAAAAGTACCATAAAACTAACAGATAACATGGATATATCGAAATTTAAAATTAGTGGCGTTTTGAAATGAAAACTTTCTAAACCCAAAAAATCATTGGTATTAGATATATCTCAAGTCAATACATTTTTGAAAGAAGCCAGCATTTATTCATAAAAGTATAATAGCCAGTTTTTAATCTCGTTATTCATGTATAAAATTATAGGCTGCTTCAATTATGGGTGTTCGGGGTTTGTAGAGGTGATGAGCTTCAAAATGAGTATCCAGGATTTGAAGGTAAATGACTTTATTGTTGTGTAACATTCCTGACTCAAAAACTGGGTTGCTAGGAGGTTCATCATTGAACCGAACTAGATTTGACCTTAAAAGGTACCTTGCAATGTGGCGTTCAGAGCAACGTTTATTTTTAAGCGTACGAAATGGCAAGGTAACAAAGCAGCCAATTGGACACAACACATTCGGTACAATGCCTGAAAAAAATTGCGGAATTTTGAAATTGGAAAATCCTCATCTTTATACTGGACATTGCTTCCGAGAACGTCCTCTACTGCACTTGTTTTGCGCGGTGGTGATATTTTAGATCTGAAGCATCACGGGAGCTGGAGATCGTCAAATTGAGCCAGGGTATGTTGAGGACTCCATAGAGGAAAAGAAAAATAGCTAAAATGGTACAGTCATCAGAACCAGGCGATCTTTGGTATCGACATCCACAATTTCTTCAGAGATACTGGAATTACATTCCAAAATTGTACAAATTGAATTTTAAATTTCATTTTAATTCAGTAACATTAGTTATTAAATATACATTTAATTTTTAATTCAAACTTACCTTCCGTAGATTTCCTGAATAATCTCATTCTAGGTACAAGCGAAATGTGGGTCAGAACTGTCATTTATTAGTTGTCATCATGAGGTAAATAGACCAGGCATTGCCATAATGTCCGACCGAAGAATAGACAGCCAATCAAATGTTTAGCAAGAATGTAGCGCCATATTTAAATGCAGAATTAGTCACACTGTGACAAAAAATGCAAACAAAATTAAACAATTTATAATATATAATACAAAATTATAATAACCATAAACTAATAAAATATATAATTTTAATAAATTGACGAAAAAAATCAATTTCTATATCGATTAGTGAGTTTTAATATTTTGGTATGCTAAGGTTGTATTAGGTTATGATTTAGAAATGCTGCCATGTTGCTTTTTGTATTTTGGATAAACTTCTGATTGGACGAGAGGAAAATGACTACTGCGCATCTTTGGGATTGCTACACCTGTCTTATTACATCATTGTTGGTACAGTTGTCAGCATAATAAAATATCAATTCCATTAACACCTAGGTGTGCAAATGATACTTTCAAACCCCAAATGAAGTGAGCAATGCCTACTTTTCTAACCGGCCCAGAGAAAAGAATAAAATAATTAGAACGTTTTGCAAATAATGCAACCATAACAACGCTCATAAATTAGCAAACTGGTACAGGCTCAATTACACGGCGCTAGCTATAGCGGCAATTTACTCGCTGATCGTAAACTAGCTCGTGTCATCTAATCACTAGCAAGACTTGCAGATTGCGAGTGGAGTTGAAAGCCGGTCTACTTTACTCGCTACTCGTCGGCATTTGAGCGAGCGAGCTAGTAAATTAGATGTGTGTCATCACTGTTGCTAGTGAAAAAGGGGCAAGTCAGTGGTGGCAGAAATGTCAAAGGACTTGGTTATAGCCTGAGTTCTAGTTTTACGTAAAGTTATTAAAAACGAGTTAATACGAACAGAAAATGAGAAAAAGAAACTTCGTCGAAGAAAAGTGTGGGTGAAACCGTGGATAGGAAGACGATTAAGTTATGATGCATAAAACACTTTACTGAAAGAGCTGAAGAATGAAGATGCTACAGCATATAGTGCTATAGTCTTTATCCATGATGTTCCACAACAAAGGGTATTGGTGGTATATTTCAAGAAACAGAACAATATTATTCGCGTTCCACTTCATTATAGTAAACAAACAGGAAACTGACAATTTGCAATCAAAACAACACACGTGGTTTCTACGCCAGCTAGTTGGCTAATGACAGTGTGGGAAGCTTTTAATGTCATCGTCAACTAGCGCACTCGCCGGTGAGTAATTAGTCGGCTAGTAGCTAGAGCAAACGCCAAATACGAATACACCTGCACAGAAACCGAATATTGCATTAAAAGAAATGGAATAATGTATTTGTAATCCACAGTAATATGTATTAATATAATATATTGATTAGTTATTGTTTATAATGGGTGATGACGGTAATCGTCAATATTGAATCAAACATTCCAACAAAGAAGCGGCGTGTCTTATCGCAGGATGCCCGCGAAATTATTTGAATGTTTATCAGTTTCATAAAAATATGAATGAAGGTATGTCATTATTGTACGATTAACATGTGTCAGTTTTTCACGATTACATTTCTTTACAGTTAACGTTCTTGAATGATAGTTAAAAGCACTGAGTATCTAAAAGACCGAATTGTAGGAAATATTACGAAGGATCAATTAAAGTAGGTAGAACACCAGAACCGTTCAAGACTTCTAATAAATAATCGAAACGCACCAAGATCATCTGCCGATAATTAGGAACAAGTCATTCGACGCATTGTACACAATTTTCATGTCACGGAGAAACGACCACCAACCGTCAATGCTCTCTATAATATTATTATTAAAAGGTAAATAAATAAAAGCGACATTCCTTAATTTTCAGTTTACTATTGCTTAAGCAGGTTAATCAATTAGTTAATTACATTTTATTTTTAAAGTAATTTCATTTTAAAATATATTCAATGAATTTTAAACCAGGTAGAGGATCACAATCTGTAGATGGGGTTTAAAAGAAATCTAATAATGATTTTAATAATAACAACAATTATGCAATCTCATTTGATAAAATTCAATTCATATTAAATAGTCGCTAAACCGTACATTCACATTGTATGACAACAACAGGGTAATTAGCTGATTATGCAATGCCATTAACTGTTTATTATCGTTATAGAATTTAATAGTGTATTTAAAATCAAACGTATACGTTACCTTTACCTTGATTAGCTTCTTTAATACCAAAAATATTCTACCGTTTATTAACCCTTAAAAATAGGTAAAAATACGATCCTACGTGCACATCCATTTGCCTATCCTTTAGGGGCTCCCCGCCAAAAGGGCTCTTAATACAAACAAAAGGTTGAAAATACTGTCAGGGTTGAAATGTACGTCGCTCACGCTAGTGAACACAAAATTGCTGTCAAAAGGCCCTTAATACAAACAAAACAGTTAAAAATTTCATCAAGGGTTGAAAAATATATCCCACACGGATCTGATAAATACAAAAAGGCCTTAATTAAGAATGCAAAGGGTTGAAAACGCGTCCTACACGTGGACGAATCAAAAAGCGAAAATAATTAGGTTGAAAAAGGGTTGAAAATACGGTCTCACACGTAAGCGAGTAAAAATAAGGGTGGAAAATCCGGCCTCACACGTAAGCGTGTAAAAATTAGGGTTGAAAATACGGTCTCACACGAGGATATATAAAAATTGGGGTGAAAACCCGGTCTCACAAGTAAGCGAGTAAAAATAAGGGTGGAAAATCCTGTCCCACACGTGGATATGCAAAATAGGGTGAAAATCCGGTCTCACACGTAAGCGGGTATAAATAAGGGTGGAAAACCGGTCCCCACGTGGGCGGGCTTGTGACGTCAAAATCCAAGATGGCGGCGACAAGTGCCGGGGTTCTACTTATATATATTAGAAATTAAAAACAAATAATAATAAATACTTATCTTTTGGGATTTTTAATGGTGATTTAAATTATACAATCTATACGTTTCGATAACACTTACAGTTATCGTCGTCAGTAGTAATGTTTGTTAAAAATTGTTAAAGATGTAGTAAACAATTTTGTCAAATTTGAAAAATTCAAACATAAACATAAGCCTGCTATTAATATAACAGTTTGAGAAACGTAAGCTAACTATTATTAAATAATAATATTCGTTTATAATTATTCACGTTAAACGAACATAATATGGGTTTGTTGACAATATTTCATATGTCTTGAATGTCATGAGATATGAACAGGTTGACAACTAATCTTGATTGTCTTTAAGTTTTGTGGTCGATGTATACTTTTCATGAACAAGATAATACACTCCGGAAGATGATAAAGGGTTTGACACATCTTCCGGAGTGTATAAGTTATCTTGTTCATGAAAAGTATACATAGGAACCACAAAATAGTTTGATACAAGACGCAAAGAACATATGAGATTTAGATTTCAACAGAAGTCTGTTGGCTGACCATGCCCTGAATAATCTAAATCATGACATTAATGCAATATGAAAATATTGTCAAGACAAATCCATTATTATGTTCGTTTGCAACGTAAGCTATTGAAATATATAAACGAATAAATTTAATAGACAAGAAGAAAATCTCCGTTTAAATAGGTTTTGGCATCTTATAATTAAAAAGAGCATAATGAGACGCCTTGATTTTAATTTGTTTTCAACTTTTGGTATGTCTAGGTTTTTGCTGTTTTTCCTAGACCTTGAAGCAAATGCTTTACCAATTATATATTAAATTTCCACAGCACTATAATTTAACATAAGTAGTTGAAATTAAAAATTACAAAGAACGTTCTGCATTGTGCTTTTCATTGTTAATAACACTTCCAATTATTGATAAAGATATCTCTTTGTTAGATTTAACTGGGTTATTTTATTTGATGTAATGTTTGGATTTGTGAATGCTTCTATCATTTTAAAATTGAAGTTTTTCACAACTTTACACTTACATCATAACTCGATTAAATTTTGTTAAATGTGTTTTTGGCTGGCAAATTTCATTGTTAGCTTTCGTCGTAGAGAGTGTTCTGGTTTGTCATCTTTGAGGCAGTTTAACAATATTTAATTTTAATGACCTAGTTATTCTTTACTACAATTTTATAGTTGGCTTATACGTTTCTCAAACTGTTATATTAATAGCAGGCTTATGTTTATGTTTGAATTTTTCAAATTTGACAAAATTGTTTACTACATCTTTAACAATTTTTAACAAACATTACTACTGACGAAGATAACTGTAAGTGTTATCGAAACGTATAGATTGTATAATTTAAAGTACACCATTAAAAAAATTCCAAAAAAGATAAGTATTTTATTATGAGTGTTAATGGTGAAAGTTTACATTTTCAAAAAACAAATAATAGTAATTGCAAGAGTAAATAGGTATTGTGCCTCTAAGGTATCATTTTTGTTTAATCGAATTACTATTTTATTAAAAATTAGCCGTGTGCTCGATGCTCAGTTTCTATACGTATTTCCTACCTTTATTTTCATGTTGATTCGAGACATTTCCCTTTTGATAAATTAGCCCTTAAATTAGTCCAAACGTATTTTTTTATTAGGTACTTACTTTTGGAAATTTTTCAGAAGCCTAAATACCAACTTCCACGTTTCTAACTTAAGAAATGACTAGCACCTTCAGCCATACATATAGAATAGGCGAATTATATTGTTGGATGTATTTAGAAAAATAAAAATCTTGAAAATTCAAGCTACATCAAGTGTATAAATTGAGTAGCAGACTGAGTGTGTTTTTTTTTTTTGTATCAAAACAGCTTGGCAGTTTAAAATGTCAGAGGAAGTAATATCCTGTACACCTCCTGAACTCCGAGCAGCTGCTCTGGCCACGCTTGAAAATTTACTACCCGAGACCTCAAAAGACAGGTACAATAAGGCATACACCAATTTCAAAACATGGTGTAATGAGAAAAATGTGACCAAAGTGAAAATGTTTTATTAGCGTACTTTAAACAAAAATCGTTAAAAGTACCATAAAACTAACAGATAACATGGATATATCGAAATTGTAAAATTAGTGGCGTTTTTGAAACGCCAAAACTTTGGCTACAAACCCAAAAAATCATTGGTATTAGATATATCTCAAGTCAATACATTTTTGAAAGAAGCGCCAGCATTTATTGCCATAAAAGTAAGTACATATAGCCAGTTTTTAATCTCGTTATTCATGTATAAAATTATAGGCTGCTTCAATTATGGGTGTTCCGGGGGTTTGTAGAGGTGATGAGCTTACAAAAATGAGTATCCAGGATTTGAAGGTAAATGACTTTATTGTTGTTGTTAACATTCCCTGACTCAAAAACTGGGGTTGCTAGGAGGTTCATCATTGAACCGAACTAGATTTGCACTCTTAAAAGGTACCTTGCAATGTGGCGTTCAGAGCAACGTTTATTTTTAAGCGTACGAAATGGCAAGGTAACAAAGCAGCCAATTGGACACAACACATTCGGTACAATGCCTAAAAAAATTGCGGAATTTTTGAAATTGGAAAATCCTCATCTTTATACTGGACATTGCTTCCGTAGAACGTCCTCTACTGCACTTGTTTTGCGCGGTGGTGATATTTTAGATCTGAAGCATCACGGGAGCTGGAGATCGTCAAATGTGGCCGAGGGGTATGTTGAGGACTCCATAGAGGGGAAAAGAAAAATAGCTAAAATGGTACAGTCATCAGAACCAGGCGATCTTTGGTATCGACATCCACAATTTCTTCAGAGATACTGGAATTACATTCCAAAATTGTACAAATTGTAATTTTAAATTTCATTTTAATTCACAGTAACATTAGTTATTAAATATACATTTAATTTTTAATTCAAACTTACCTTCCGTAGATTTCCCTGAATAATCTCATTCTAGGTACAAGCGAAATGTGGGTCAGAACTGTCATTTATTAGTTGTCATCATGAGGTAAATAGACCAGGCATTGCCATAATGTCCGACCGAAGAATAGACAGCCAATCAAATGTTTAGCAAGAATGTAGCGCCATATTTAAATGCAGAATTAGTCACACTGTGACAAAAAATGCAAACAAAATTAAACAATTTATAATATATAATACAAAATTATAATAACCATAAACTAATAAAAATATATAATTCTTAATAAATTGACGAAAAAAAATCAATTTCTATATCGATTAGTGAGTTTTAATATTTTGGTATGCTAAGGTTGTATTAGGTTATGATTTAGAAATGCTGCCATGTTGCTTTTTGTATTTTGGATAAACTTCTGATTGGACGAGAGGAAAATGACTACTGCGCATCTTTGGGATTGCTACACCTGTCTTATTACATCATTGTTGGTACAGTTGTCAGCATAATAAAAATATCAATTCCATTACACACCTAGGTGTGCAAATGATACTTTCAAACCCCAAATGAAGTGAGCAATGCCTACTTTTCTAACCGGCCCAGAGAAAAAGAATAAAATAATTAGAACGTTTTGCAAATAATGCAACCATAACAACGCTCATAAATTAGCAAACTGGTACAGGCTCAATTACACGGCGCTAGCTACTAGCCGGCGAATTTACTCGCTGATCGTAAACTAGCTCCGTGTCATCTAATCACTAGCAAGACTTGCAGATTGCGAGTGGAGTTGAAAGCCGGTCTACTTTACTCGCTACTCGTCGGCATTTGAGCGAGCGAGCTAGTAAATTAGATGTGTGTCATCACTGTTGCTAGTGAAAAAGGGGCAAGTCAGTGGTGGCAGAAATGTCAAAGGACTTGGTTATAGCCTGAGTTCTAGTTTTATGTAAAGTTATTAAAAACGAGTTAATACGAACAGAAAATGAGAAAAAGAAACTTCGTCGAAGAAAAGTGTGGGTGAAACCGTGGATAGGAAGACGATTAAGTTATGATGCATAAAACACTTTACTGAAAGAGCTGAAGAATGAAGATGCTACAGCATATAGTTGCTATAGTCTTTATCCATGATGTTCCACAACAAAGGGTATTGGTGGTATATTTCAAGAAACAGAACAATATTATTCGCGTTCCACTTCATTATAGTAAACAAACAGGAAACTGACAAATTTGCAATCAAAACAACACACGTGGTTTCTACTCGCCAGCTAGTTGGCTAATGAGAGTGTGGGAAGCTTTTAATGTCATCGTCAACTAGCGCACTCGCCGGTGAGTAATTAGTCGGCTAGTAGCTAGAGCAAACGCCAAATACGAATACACCTGCACAGAAACCGAATATTGCATTAAAAAGAAATGGAATAATGTATTTGTAATCCACAGTAATATGTATTAATATAATATATTGATTTAGTTAGTTGTTTATAATGGGTGATGCGAGTACATCGTCTAATAGTACATCAAACATTCCAACAAAGAAGCGGCGTGTCTTATCGCAGGATGCCCGCGAAATTATTTGGAATGTTTATCAGTTTCATAAAAATATGAATGAAGGTATGTCATTATTGTACGATTAACATGTGTCAGTTTTTTCACGATTACATTTCTTTACAGTTAACGTTCTTGATATCGTTGTGAAGCAACTGGAGTATCTAAAAGTACCGTTGTTAGAATTATTAGCGAAGGGAGTGCAATTCAACGTGGTGAAATAGAACCGTTCAAGACTTCTAATAAAAGAATGAAACCGCACCAAGATCATCTGCCGATAATTGTAGGGAACAAGTCATTCGACGCATTGTACACAATTTTCATGTCACGGAGAAACGACCACCAACCGTCAATGCTCTCTATAATATTATTATTCCAACGACGGTTTAAAATGTTCAATCGGTAAAGGTCAACGTCTTATAATAGTACATGCTGGTGGTGAAATGGGATTTATCAATAATGCCTTCTTAGTTTTTAAATCGGGCTCAAAAACAGGTGATTATTACGACGATATGAACTTTCTTTATTAATTATAAACGATGGATTGAGCACCAGTTATTACCGAATTTGCTCAAAAAGTCAGTTATTGTTATGGATAATGCAAGTTATCACAACACGTTAGCAGTTAAACATCCAACTTTTAGCAGTAAAAAAAATGGAAAATGATAACTTGGTTATAAGAACGAGGTATCGTACATAATGAATCCCAAACAAAAGTGGAGCTGTATGATTTAATAAAATGTAATAAACTGAGCTACACGGAATATTCAATTGATGCTATATTTGCGAAACATGGACACTCTGTATGTCGACTACCTCCATACCACCCGGAGCTAAATCCGATAGAAAAAGTATGGGCCATTGTAAAAGCTTGGGTGGCATCGAGAAACACAACTTTTAAATTAGCCAATGTTGAAAAACTAACTCGTGAAAAGTGTTCCATGGATTTGGAGAGCCACTGGCAAGAAGTGTGCCGTCATGTTAAAGAAATTGAAGAGGAATACATTAATAAAGGGTATATTATGGGTGTCGTTTGTGAGGAATTGATTATACGTAGGAGTGGAGATTCGTCAGATGAATCTGATTTTATATCAGATTATGATAACGAAGAAATAAGTATAGAGTAATTGTGTAATATTTTATTGCATTTATATTGTTAATTTCACATTAGACATGTGTTGTTCATGTTCTTAGATATGTTTCTAAGGCACTTTAACTTCTTAAACACTTTTTAAACACTTAGTCTATGATCTACCAATATAACGTCTTCGTACCATAACCCTTTTTATAGTTCGCAGAGTTTGTATGCATTGTACCAATTATTATACATGTTCTACACATTAGGATTATTGTACTTCATGTAATCAATATCTGTTATGTGTTTAATTGCTTAATTAGATTGATTTATATGTGAAATTTCTTATTTATGTTTAACACACTAATATGTATCGTGTTGACCTTTTTAACATACTACTGCCATGGTTCAATGCTTTTATGAATACAACGTCATTGCGCAAATCCCATAAAACCTGTTTTGTTGTATAAAAACCATCTGTTTATATTCGTATACTATATTTTCCTCATAACAAATTATAAAACTTCTTCAACTTTATTTGAACTTGCATACTATCTAATATTTGAATTCGATAAAGCTCTACCCCCTCTATTACACCTATTTATAACCATCGCAGCATAAAACTGTTTAGACACGAATTATTTACCCTTAGAACTGTGGTTAATAATTAAAATGTGAATTACTACATTTCCGAGTAAATTTATGAACAAGTAACATAACCTTATATTTCACTTTTCATAATTAATTAAATGGTTTTTTTTGTTTAAATTGTCCTAATTATAAAATATAAACATCATAATTAAGAGGTTATTAACTAAAAAATGTACAAAACGCAACTTTTACTTTTCTTAAAAAAACTAATATTTTCCGGTTGAATAGTACACGGTCACGTGATTTTTTTCGCGCAGCTTGGTGCCTTAAAAGTAAAAAAGCCTAAGTGCAAAAGTGAAACTTTTACTCCATATCCGAGAAGTAAAGCTTTTACCTTTGAAATTTAGTCATAAAAGTGTCACTTTTGTGACGTTTGCGGATAAATATAATTATTAAGATCATATACACTCTGTTATAATTTTTGTGAGTACCTACTTCAAATTGAACGCGTATCTTTTACATTCTTATCCCCTTACCTCTATACATCGCGACACTAGTAATAAAATGATTATCTTTAAGGAATTTCATTGTAATGAAACACTTAATGGATTTAGAACTTTAAACACTTATCCAAATAATCCTTGAAGTAGTTCAATTCCATACGGGAAGACACAATCCGTGTTAAGATACGATTATTAAAGTTCGGTTATCTACCTAAGAGTTGCTTTATCTACAATTATTTATCAGGTACATAAACAATGATTTGGTTTTTTTTGTATTCTTGATAAAGCTACAATATTTACCAGATGTGGTTGAAAAATTTTACTGAAATAATCAGATGCCCAGACAGATAAACTCCAGTGGCGCACTGGTGTAAACATAATAAGGATTGTTTATTGTTTCCTATAATTTATATTTTCTAACACTATACTGCACTGGTCTGTTTATCTAGTAATCAACAATAACGAAGTGCATACATATCGAACTTCACGTAACTAAAACTTTAAAAGTAAAAACTACACCGTATGTCACTGTATTCTTAAACATTTTAAATGGATTATCCTTAGTTGTTTAGATGACCGCCTCACTCATTTGCAGAGGTTATATTTAAATAAACGATTTATACCCAAAATTATTTTGTAATATTATATTCAGGATATCTGAAATGGACTTTAGTCAAATATACTTTGAAGTGTCCCTGTTATAGCCCACGTATTAAAAATCTCTAATAATATTAATCCAATTAGTTTAGATTATAGTATGCACAAAGGAAAAATTTAATGTAGAATATCAACGCATAATATCATGTAACTTGCAGCAGATTAGATTGCTGTAATATTTATTTAAGGTAAAAAGTATTGTTTCACACCATTTCAGCGTGTAACTTCGAGTTCCCGTTAATTAAACTTATTAATTTGTTTTAATGATACAGCGAGTACGCAACTGCGGACTTCATTTTTACGAATAGGCCGTCTAGCTAGATGGTAACGTTTGTTTTGAAGAAGAGTGAATCGGATTGAGACGTGGGCTTCCACCTAGTGGTCACGAATAATACGAACCGGTGGATTTGACAGACACCTCGTCGCGCCTATTAACTTATTTTATGAGTAGGTTTTATCAAAATTACATTTTTACTATCGTGGGATTTTTATTTCTACTTCAGATTTCGCTTCCGCTGATTGTTGATTATGTGTTGATTTGCGTGTCGACTGGCAAAACGTTTATCTTTAGATTCTGGTGCATTTATGGTCTACTGTAGTTATAGATTTTTAAGTTTATCTAACTGACGGTATATTGAGTTACAATCGGGATGTTGTCTGGTATCTCTTTGTATCAACGGTTTCTTTTTGCACCAGAAGCAAAGCAATTGATCTTGTTTGTACAGATCAGGAGCAGCTGATCAATTCCGTATGTCGACGAAGACAATAAAATAAAGAGAGATGAATAATCCATAAATCATACTGAATGTGGCAACACAGTGTTACAATAATTTGCGCATAACCTCATGAAAACTTTGATAATTTTGTTTGATTGTACAAACATAACCTAAAATTATAAGGAAGCAGCTATTTTCCGCAGGGTAATAATATAATCATTTACTCAATTGGTTGAAGAGTTGCGAAGATTAGATAGTAATGGAAAGTAGGGGGATGGTCGCTTCCGTACGAGATGATTGACTTCAAAACTTGGAACGGTGAAGACGTTCTGGCGTCGCAAAGATAACTTCTCATTGTTCATTCCGGTTGACAAGCAAAGTTTACCAAAATACCTGTTTTCACGTTAAGTAGATTTTCTACATAAAGTTTCAAGCGTGTTCCGGAAAATTATACTCTGATGAGAACAATTTTTGTTCTAGCGTTTTTTTTTTGGTGAATGTTCGTATACAAGATTTGTTCTGTTAGTGCCTATTTCTTAATGCTGGTGTAATTACGCCTTGTGCGGTTATCGATAAATATCTGTACGAGAAAGGAGTTATCTGCGCGCCGATTTTTAGCCAATACTTTTGTGTAATACGATAAAACGATATGTTACGGGTAAAGTTAGATTAACGGTTAAAACTAGGTTTACTCGGGTAATCCTAGTTTTAACGAGGAAACACGGGTAATGTCCGAAATAATAGGTATAGGAAAAACTATTTTCGGTTTTTTGCCACGAGGTGGTGCTGATGGCAGTATTGCCCAAAACAGTAATCTTTGAATGAGCGCGCTCGATAACCAATATTTCAGGTGACATTTTGTTTGTCGACAGCGTTGTTTTTGGTTGTTTGTGTTAAAAGTTATAAACGTGTGAAAATGAGTGAAATCCGCTATGTTATACTTTTTAACTATAAAAAACGCAAACCTGGTGCAAAAAACATGCAGAAAAATCTGTGCAGTTTACGGCGAGGGTGCTGTTTCGGAACGTGCTGTACAACTTTGGTTTAATCGATTCCGTTCTGGAAATTTCGACGTGAAAGATTGTTACACGTCCAAACCGCACTAGGCGTCGTGTATACTTACCGAAATAAGCGGGTTGCCAAGCCAGCTACAGTGGAAATGGGCATGGTCGATATAAGGTAATGATTGAAAAGTAGTTCAAACACCTTACACTTACCATTAATCTACAACATTAATCCTATCTGGCTGTGGAAGTTAGGATTGCAGCCTACTCAGTAAAATCATTCACGATTCAAATTCAATCACACTTCAAAATAAATTGATCCAAAAGATTAAGAAAAGTCTGAAATACACGGGTCGTCATAAACTTATTGAACACACCCTGTACAAATGAAAATTCCCAAATCTTAAGACGTTAACTTGAATACTTTTTAAGTATCCTTCGTATACCTGCAAATTTATATTACTAACTGTCATAAAACTTGGATAATTAGAACATAGAGCGGTTAGTGCTTGTATCATCAATAATATCGTTATATTTTATTACTACTTTATCTTTAAAATCGTATTTAGACATTCATTAATAGGTTTAAACTTTAAAATACTGATAAAATCTGTATATTTAATTGCATGAAACGTTTAAAAAAAATCATAAGTACTAATTGTTAGTTAGTGAATTCTGCATTAATATTTCCAAAGCTAAAATGAAATCTTGTGATCGATCTGATTCATTAGCAATTTCCAATCGATCCTTAAATTCGACAAATATGCAAAGACTAATTTCACTTATCAGAGGTGCAACAATTAGGCACACAATTGACACAAATAAACGACATATAATAAATTAAACAGTGGATATATTTGACAAATTATGAATAATACACGTGGTTTAAAAACACCAAACACATAAATACGTTAAGACCAAAATTACCCAATTCCTAAAACTAAAAACAACAAAAGAATTAAAGTTCGATTACCTTTTTTTTCTTTGAATGAACCGTAATTAATGCAACAATAAAAAAAATGTACTTAAAAGATAATCGTACTTGCTTTGGTTCAATAAAATTTAAATCTAATTCTTGCATATTACATTAGTTAATCCCTTTTACGGTGCGGTAGTTGTAGTCCACATGAACTGCTTCGGTAATCCTTTTTTTTTAATTCTTAGATGCACTATGAACAAAGCACAAGAGGTAGCCGTATATTCGCCCTGCGCACTCGGCTGTAGTACTCACTAACGCAGTGTCTATGGTTTGTTCACTCGCATACCGGGTATAGGGGCTCTTTAGCCTAACATCACATTACCTTATACTGTGATGTTTGCCCTTCAAAACGTTTACCACAATGGAAAAATGGTTACTTCCATATACACATTAAAGTTCTTATTTGCTTTTGGTATTGCTAACGATTGTACATATTCAATGTCAATGATGATCACCAGTATCTTAACTAAAGTTTACAAACTTTTATTTCGGCCACTTAAATGGTTACCTTCACTTTTCTTTCTAATAATATTAGGTCACGCGTCCTACAATTCAACACTAATAACAAAATATTTGCTGTGTTAACTTCTAATCTACCTAAGCACTTTTTATTTCTTGAAGAAAATCGTTAATGTTTTCCTTCAACTCGCAATATATTACATTATTTATTTGTGAATGTCTATACGATTTATCCCCTTATGAGTTAATGTAGCCGCTATACATGCTCTGCTAATACTATAATTTTCACAAATAAACTCTGACACTAACCATTCTAATGGTTATCACGCGCGCGACCCTTATTCAGAGTAAAACCTCTAATCAACTAACCCGCCAATAACTAACCCCTCAATTTTGATACTCGCTTATATACCTTCTGCCCGCCATATTGCCAATACGTCACAATAAATTGGCGCTAAGATCAAAATTCACCCATCACAACTGAGTATTTCGGGCAATATATCATAAACCCACGCACTCAGACGTCTACCACCATTTCTTTAGTCCAAATTCCTCCATACACAGTAGCAAAAAGACCAGTAGTTTTACCAGTGCCGTATCAATAAAAATTTACTCACAACATTATTTCTCAACCCAATTTAACGCTTTCAACACGATAATCTTTCTACAGCATTCAAGTATTCCTTCACACGATAACCAATGCCTCACTAAATTCCAGTGGCTTATCAATTACACCAACTTACATTACGCACACACAAAAAAAATCTTTTCATGCAAACTCACTTCAGCTACATTCAAAACACGTCATATACGTTATCAAAATACTACAAATACACGGTGCATCAAAATAACCTTACATGGTACACCTGGCCCAGGTCAGCCAGTCACTGAAAAAACCGATGAAATTCTGCAACTGGTGGAATTAGACCGTCATTAAAGTACTCAAAGCATCACAGATGCACTAAACATCGATGAAAAAGCAGTTTGAAATCATTCAAAAAAGGCTGGCTACACAAAAGCTCTTGATGTTTGGGCGCCACACAAATTAACGCAAAAAAATTAATGGATCGAATTTTCATCAGTGAAATGTTGTTAAAACGCAATGAACTCAACCCATTTATCAAGCAACTTGTAACGGGCAATAAAAATGTATATGATACGAGAATAAAAAACGTCACAGAACGTGGACAAAGGCCGGCGAACCGTCACAATCGACTTCGAAGCCTGAACTGACGACATATATGGTTATGCTTTGTGTGTGGTGGGATTGGAAAGGAGTGGTTTATTATGAGGTGCTAGAACTTGGTCACACTATTGATTCGGATCTCTACTTTGAGTAATTAATCAGATTACAGCAAGCAGTTGAAAACAAGCGGCCAGAATTGATCAATATAGAGGGTGTTGTTTTCCATCATGACAACGCCAGGCCGTACACATCTTTGATGACTCGACAAAAAAAGATTTTAGGTTTATTATTTAAACTACACATCATGTATTATATGTTTTTGTAAAGATTACAAAATTTCCAATCAAACGAAAGAAAAATATAGTGTTTCTGTTAAAAAACCATAAGTTTTATTTATAGCTAAAAATTGACAGCTTACAGCAAAAATACGACTACGCCACTGCATTCTACGTAGAAAGCTGTATAAAAACCAATTTTTACCTTTGCCATACATTAAAGGATAACGGAGATACAAGGGGGGTCCCAAATACAATATTTTCAATTTCGTCCTTTATCTCAGAAATGTAGCGGGCTATGTAAGTTTTGTTTATACCAGCGTTCTTTTCACAAAAAATTAGCACGGTATTGTGAAAACCGCAACTCTGTATCTTTAATCGTAAGTGAGATACCCCGAAATATCATCGAAAATGGGACACACTGTACATTCTAAAATAATATAAATTAAAATTACACTACAATTAAAATCACGTCTAAACTAAGGACGATTTTATTGTTTGTATTATTGTGAAAGATTTTACTGCTTCGTTTATCGTGAAATAGAATGGCATTGGTTATGTTCGATTGGAATGTGTCAAAGGGATTTCCCACTCCCAAATCTATAAAAATTGGTGGTTCACTATCGACGTTTAATGCAGAAAGTGTAACATACCACTGTGACAATTTAAGATGTAGAATTATTCTTTTATACTTTGCAAATAAATCAGACATCATCTGATTAGAGGCAATTATTTTACCGATTTTTTGAGTTATCACAGATGAAATAGAATCATTTTCCGCTCTTGCTCGTTACCCCGCAACTTTACCGTCACGAAAAAAACTGGGTCTTGGCACTTAATTTAAATGCAATTCGAGATATTGCGAACGAAAGATTAATCACAGTCACACCCATGCACGCACGCATGCATGCCCGTATTTATGGCATAAATGACTATACTTCAATACAAAAATTAGGGAGTATACAAATCTTTGCTTCAATAATTTATGATAGGAATAACAACGTAATTTGTTAAGAGATCAATAAAAGGGTTATGGAGAAATATAAATAACATTTTTGTGCGATCGTTCATTTTTGTCAACTTACTGTCACTGTTTTGACAACCGTAGGTGGCATTTTCTGTTTAATGAGTATAACTGAACGGTAAGTAATTTACTTACCGTTCAGCGAACAGTAAGTGAAATTCATAGTTTACTGAAACACCTGCCAGAGTTTTGGGTATAGTATTATTTATTAATATTAAAATTAAATGTACAATTGTTACAATTGGAAATGGTAATACCGCCAGTTTCAAGAAGATTTGTATTCACAGAATGTATTGCTTGTTGAGACGTAGAAGCCACTGGTTCTAACACTTCATCATCATGCAGAATTTTGTCGCCTTGATTAGCAGAATTTCTGACACAATTATTTTACAACTGTCACATTAACATTCAGGTTACTAAGGAAACAATACATACGCTTGTGGCTCGGCTTGTGGTCATCTTTTAAGCAATTTTGAGATAAAATAAAATGTGTTTTGCCTACATTTTGCCATCAAGTGTATTGTTGATCGCACCAAAAATAGCATAAGCATTTCTAACAGTAAGGAGTTTACCGATCTCCTCCAATATAATATAATATAAACATTATCGTCGATCGGTAAACTGTCCTTACTGCTCTTAATACTAATATACTATTTCAAATGTGCGTATAATGCAACTTGCGGTAAACGAATATAAGTCAATTCTTGAAATACATCTAATGTGCAACCAGACGTTAGAAAACCAATTCATGAAGGTATAACACAGATACCTACTATAATTATTTAAACATTTATATTTTATTTCATTTCAGGTGGTTCTTATCATTGGCATTAGCGGTGCTTGTATGAAACAAGAATTGCGAAACATAAAACCTGAACACATGCAGGATACTAGAAAATCTTTAATCATTAACATCCCCATCCAAAAACAAAGACACAACGTTCTTTTGTTATATCTGAAACTTTTTACCCTACGTGTAAAAAATACATGAACCTACGTCCTCGAGGAGGGGAGCCTAAATTCTTGCCATTTTTTTCTAAATTGTATAAATGGAAAGTGCACCAAACAGTGTGTTGGAATAAATAAGTTTTATTAGTGTACCAACAAAAATTGCAGCTATCTTGGTTTATAAGATCCAAAACAATACACTAGCCATTGCTTTAGTCGTTCGTCAGCCACCATCCTCGTTGATGCTAGTGGTTATATACCATCATTAACAAGGCATGGTGAATGGCGGTCGTCATCTGTGGCTGAAGGATATGTTGACAATTCCATACAAAGCATAGCCAATAGTTCAACAAAAATTTCTTGCGCAATAAACACATCACACGACAAAATCACCACATCACATAATAATGTAAATTCATCCTTTGCTACTACATCTACTGGTACTGAGCATTCTTATGTCTTTAACATTTGTTCCCTAACTGTAAATAATTACTATAACGAAATGTAAATATTTCATAAAATTTTTTGATTAATAGAATGTTACAAATTAATAAATTATGTCTTTTGATTTAATGGGAATTCTAGTATGGAGGGTATGGAGCCGTTTGCATCATGTTTTAACGCCACTGGTTTTACGTGGCCAGTCGGCCGACATTTTGACCCATATGACATGTTGTAACAACCCATTTTGAGTTGTATTAAAATATACCGTAATTTGTCTTCGTTCATTTAGTAGTAAATATAAGAAAAATGTTATTAATTAATGATTTGTAAATATGTGGTAGGCAACTTAATTTGCATTTTGGTGTAACTTAAGTGCATATCTTTTTAAGAGTATATATTTTTTAAGGGTTATACTTCCACTTTAAATTTTCTTCTGATCATTTTATTCGCGCAACGCGCCATCACCAAATATTCCAAAGCGTCCATTTTTTTCACTTCCTGATGAATGTTGTGAGATGCAGAAAGCTTTTTTTGAGTTTCCCCCTAAATTTAGTGAAACTGCCATTGATTTGATGGCACTTTTACTTTCTTTTCTTTTATTTTTACTTTGAATTACACTTTAATTACATTTTAAGTACGCATTTAATTTTACTGTTGAGTACGCTTTCATTTTATGATTGCAATTTTTATTTGAAAATTTCAAGAAAAGGCAATAAACGGATTATTCAATTGCATGAAGATAAATTTATAAGAAGGAAAATTCCAGTTTGGGTGTGGTTGACAACATAAAAGAATTGTTATTGCAATATATTGCGCAACGTTGACACAAGGATTACGTCACCGTGATTTGCATTTCTGCATTATTTTTTTATAATACCAGGGGTTCTCAAGAAGATGTATTATATTTTGTAACAGGTATTTAATGTTTAATGATTTTTTAGTAATTTAAGGATATTTTTAAGATATATTTTGTTTAACCCCATCATCTTAACTGTTAATAAACATAGTCTGTTATTTTTTTATTTTTTACATTTTGATAAAATTTGTATTGTAAAACTCGGTTTAGTTATTCCGAGCATTACTAAAAATAACTTGGCGTCCGAGATCAGTGTTACATTGCAATTTTTTTATATTGATGTTCAGTGGAAGTAATCTAGCAGAAATTGTGGTAATTAAGCAAATCAAAAGAATGAACCACCCTACTTTAAACTACCGACTGGGACAAAGGCATTATTTGTGGTGAATGGTTAGTATCTCGAGTTATTATAACGATTTGTTTTTGGAGAACTTTTTACTCTTATTTCTTTATTCATTTATTTACAACCAATTTATTATATTATTACGATTACCAGTTCGACCACGTAATTATAATGTGTAGTACAATGGCGGTTCCCTCGTGTTCTTCCCGGTTCTCCTTGTCTATTTTGTATCGTTTGTAGGGCGGTCGTAGAAAAAGTATAGTACAAAACTCGAGTTGTAAAGCAACTACGCAGTCGTAGAAATATGCACTCGCCGCTACGCGGCTCGTGCGTAACTTCTTCTACTCTTTTCTACTCTGATTCTTTTCTACATGTACGTTATAATTTAAATTTAATAAATCTATAAAAGTGTGTTCATATTTCACTTCTGTTTCTCAATAATTTACCCCCGTTCTCTTATTTAAAGCGGGAAAAGTTTTCGAGCCGATAGATAAAGATAGTGACGTCGAAAATGTGCGGGAAATTTGAAATTCTGAACAGACGAATTTTGTTGTGTAGAACTTGACCCTTATGTACATCTTAATTAAGGTTCAATATTTTAACGCTTAATTAACGACACAATTTAATTTAAACAAGCGAAATATGTACCCAAATAATGCAAGATCAACGATTTAAAATGGTTTTAAACATAGAGGTGTTAAGTATGGCACATTGCATTAAGCTGAGCGGTACGTTTATTGTTTACTAAACCATAACCTCTACTTCATTTCATATTACTAACTAGCAAGTTTGATACAAGTCTGACACTAACTACACTTACTAAAGTAATGGCATGAAGCAAACAAAAAGAGGTACACGGTAAATCAAGCACAAAACAGAAGTTCAGGTTATGTTTAATGACACCTGGTTAAAAGTACGGAATAAACGTACCGCTCAGTTCAGTGCAATGTCTGTGTGAAATAGCTCAATGTATAAAATCAATTTAAATCGTTTATATTGCATTATCTAGGTGCATATTTCGTTTGTTTAAATATTAAATGTTAAGTGTTGACGAATTAAGAGGTGAGAAGTCATTTCTTTTTTATAGTCAATTAAATCGTGGTTTTAAGTAAGCGTTAACATATTATAAGTAACGTATACACAAGGGTCAACTTCTAGACAAAAAAAGCACCTGTTCAGATTTTCAAAATTTCCCGGCCATTTTTGACGTCGCACTATCCGAGTCTACTGGCGCAATTTCCTTTGGGGTCAATTCCATTACAATTGTTTTGTACTCCGTTAACCGAACAGAAATAGTTAAGCTCCTCCCCAAAAATTCCCGCAATATTTAAATGCAACTTTGTTATTGGTGGCATTTTTTAAACCCGGAACACAAGCAATCACTGGCTTTCAACTGTTGTAGTTGGCGTACGTAACAGGACCGAAGTCTCTAATTCTGTTTTATTCAATATCATACAGTTTAACTGTTTTATGTTCTCTGTTTTTTAGAATAAAGTAAAGTATGTTTTGCAACCGTATCTTATTCTAAACATAGTATTTAACCTTATCGTCCTAATAAAAAGACGCCCTATTTTGAGCTAATCCAGAACTTCAAATATTTTTTAACTATGTTTGTGTTACTTTATATTATATAATTAAAAACAAGTTAAAAAAAATTAGTATGTGACGAATCTTTGTTTTGTAGCGTCCCCCCAGATATCCTATCTTGAAAAGTGTAATTTGAACAACCGCTAAGTGATTTATCTTGACTTTACTGACAATAATGTTACTATTACTCAAATTAATTGCTTGCCTTACTTTGGCTTTCCTGGCAATAATTAAAACATTAGAATTTATTTACAAGTCTCATATTTAATTGCTCGCAAACCTCGAATCTGATCAAACGAATTGGCCGTCTAGTGGTAGGGACGCTGTGCTATTTGAATTAGATAGGCAGGATGAGGTAAGTATTGCATCAAGTGGGGCAGGTAAAAAAATGAAACTACTCAAATTAATTTTGCGCAATGGTGGTTCAGCCCGATAATGTACTATTGTGGGAAAGAACCACCAACAAAATTCACTTTATTCATAAATAAGTAATTGCACAAGCACACAAAAAAATGAAAGGGTTGAATATATAACAAAACACCATTAAATCAGGTTAAAGTTTGTACAAAATTATAACATTAAGAGAAAAATGAATAAAAAGCAGTTTAGTTACACATAAACACGATAAAAAAAAGCATGTAGTCACCTAGTCGCACCCACAATTGTGTCATAAATAATCAGGATAAAAATCGTAATACCAAACATGTGACCCTTTAAAACCAATCATGCCGGTCTTTAAGTAAATAAGTACATAAACCAATAAAGCAAATTACGGTACATATAAAATACAACAGTAAAATTGCACAGGTGATATTAAGATAGAGGCAAGGACAAAAGAAAACAGACAAGGAATTTACACGTACACAATTGTTTAGTGACTACTAAAGCACAAAATACATACGAAAATTTATAATAAATTACATATAAAGAGAAATTAGTTCGCAGGCAAACAATTCTACTTAACGAACTGATACAGGAAAAAAGGAAAAGTCAACGTATTTCATTCATGAAAAAAAACTGATACAAAGAAACCCATTAAACAAAGCCTTAAAAGGGTAAGATATCATAACATCGTGACCGATATATAAGTTTGAGTGTGTTATAAAAATACAGCGCCCCTTTCTCAGGTTACACATTCATCTATACAATAAAAATAATATTCGAGAGTGAGGGAGCCCTGTACTGTCTTTTATTTTAGCATATTTCAGCTTAACGAGCCCGCGTGCGAATAAGATACCTTTGCAAGGCAACGCTCGATTTTTAATACGTTATATAGGCTTGTAGAATTATTTGCTGCCAGCCTTAATTTATATAAAGATACCTACTTACACATGAATTACACTTTAATTGATCACAGGCACAAATCGTTATGATACGCGGTTTAACTTCAAAAGGGTGACTGTTATTTATAGATTAATATTTGAAAAACACCCGAAATAAAAGACAAATTAGCGTTGACTAATTCGAAAGAAAATGTACACGCAAGAATTATTTTAAACACAAACTGTTTACAATGAAGGTATTTAATTAACCCTATCGATCTGGCTCCATCGACAGTGTACCTCTAACTAACTTTTTCCCCGGATTTCAAACTAAATATATTTATTCCCGCAATCAACCCCCATTTTTCAAAAGTAATAAAAAAACAAAAATTATTATGTTGGAACAGTTTCATATGAATTATTGAACGACATCTTAATTTTAAAAATATGCATTCGTCCGTAACAAGCGCTACATTTAGATCTCAAGTTTCAACGTACCAAACAAAGACGTCTTTGATTGCAGTGTGTACCGACGTAATTAATTACTAACTAGTGACATTTTTACATCAAGAATGTGCGCATAAGAATTTCCAATCATTCGTTACGCCCCTTCAGTAAAGCAGCTTATAAGCGTACCCCCAAACACATGTTTTTCAACCCTTAGCCAAATATTAGTTACAAAAATAAAATATCCATGCTCAAATAACGACTTAATATTTAACAAAATATGTTAAACCCCATTAATTAACTTTCCTATCGCAGTAACAATTTCGATTTAAAAAATGTTTGTGGCAATAATAACATTTTCGCTGTCCGCTACCTACAGTTTATACCCAAGCCCACCTGTAATTTCCAAACCTTGCTTTATTGTTATGATTTGCTATGTCTTGTAAGTACCTTCTTTAATATGTTGTTACGTCGTATTTTTACAAGTAATAAATAATTTAAAACTTCTGCTCTGTGTTAAAGTGCCAATACTAAAAACATGATGCTTTGTAATCTAGTCTCAATTTGTGGTTTTTAAATTTTCCGGTTTTTATAATTTTGTTGGTTTAAAACTGGTCCCTGCTTACATTAGCCAAAATTTAGTGGGAGGAGCTTAACTATTTCTGTTGGGTAAACAGATTTTAGTCCATTTTACTTTACATTTTTGTATTACATGCGATACTAATATTTTGTAATTATTAAAGCAAAAGGCGTAAACTCCTATTATAGCTATTATTAATTCGAAAAGTGGTGGTTATGGCTTTATGTTCGGCATAGTGATTAATGCATTCCATATTTTCTATGATGTTATAGATTTTTTACGATAAGTTTAAAATGACGGCATACTTGGTGAAAAAGTGCAACAAATATAACGGTTCTAATTTTCTAAACAAATCTGTATATAGAACCCAGTGCAAACAGGAAAATGTGTTTCGTAAGTGTTGGCAACAGTTTGCAAGGTTGAGCGATTTATCATAAACGATTTATGATCGATTGATGTGTGTCATTTGTGTTTAAATAACAATTAATTTTGTATATCATATCAAATTCAACATGCTCTTGGCAGAACTAACTTAATAACAACAACACATATTTTAAACAATAAACAATTAAAGATGCCCAAACCTTTCTCTAGCCGTTATCAAGAAGTGGTAAGCTTTCTGATCCGTCACTTTGAACAAGAACGTGAAAATTAAGGTCCCCTTTTGCCAGTTGCTGCCGTTAGAGACGTAAGTAATAATTTTTTAGTTATCTTAAATCTGAAATATGAGCGGCTTGTTGAGGATGTTTTAGGTAATGTCACGCACTTTAAACACCCGTAAAATTATTTTTTTTTATAAAGGGTTGCAGCCGCCTTACATGTGTGTCTTTCAACAGTCCATAACATGGTAGCTAAATGCAACAAAGGTGACGTACTTAGAAGCCCACCAAAAAAACGACATCGGAGCAAACCAACCGTAGATGTGGATAATTTTCACCAAACTGCAATTCGAAATGTTATTTACGAGATGTACAAAAAGAGTTAGTACAGTATTAACTCCATACAGTTGTTTTGCATTATGGAGTGTAATTATATGCAGAGGAACATGTAACCTTAAAAACTTTACAAGGAAAACTACGCGAACATGACATTTTTAATGGCTAAATAACAGGTTCTAAAAAAATTGGTTTCAATGATGATCCACGACGCGGATTAATGGAGCTATCTAACATCGCTATAAAGCGTGTCCATTTTTTACATGAATAAAAATGAAGGTTTGAGTCAGCCCATTTTTCTTGATGAGACATGGATCTTTAAAGATGGTACTGCTGGTCGTTCTTGGCTAGATTCTAATGTTCTAATGTAAAGAAGACAAAAGTTGGTAGGGCGAGGTAAATTTTAATTCCATATAAGGTCCATGATAATCATTATCACACGTCGTATTATAGAAATATTATACTTCATACTGGTTGTGTTACAGGATTCATTCATGGTGCAAAATTAGTATTTTCTTCTAAGACTAGGAATACTGATTATCGTGGAGAAATGAATCAAGACAACTTTCTGCATTGCTTTGAATATCAGTTGTTAGTAAATTTAGAACAACCGTCCACAATTATTATGGATAATGACAGTTACCATAGCACTCTAATGAACAAAGTACCTACAACAGCATCTAAGAAGGCTGACATACAGCAACGCTTAAGTAAAAATAATATACAATATGATGAAGCCTTTTTAAAAACTCAGTTGTTGGGTTTAGTACAGATGTAAACCTTTTTAAATGTAATTCATATCTTGTATTATTAATTCTCTCTTTTTAGAAATAAGCCTCGACAGATGTGGGCATCGTGTACTTCGTCTTCCCCCTTACCATTGCATTTTTAACCCTATTGAACAAACGTGGAGTATAACTAAAAATGACTACAGAGACCATGTTGGTTCTGATGGTAGTTCTGCTGAAAAATCGTTAGCTATGTGGAAAGAAGCACTAGGAAAAATAACACCCGAAGTATGGGCTAAGACAGTTCGACATACTGTGGATAAAATACAACGCTATTGGGATAGAGAAGTTGTATTTGATCGACAGGATGTTCCTCCACTGATTATTAATCTGGAAGTCGACGATGATACAGATGATGAGTACTTAAGTGATGAATTCTCTTTAAATTACATGTGAATATATGTTATATTTATCAATTTATTCTTATTTCTTGTTAATAAACGTTTTTAAATTTATATTGATGAACCCATTCCACAAGGTATATTCTGGAACAACAAGACGTATGAGGACAAATTTTGTCTTTTGAATCGGTTCGTGAACGAACTGTGTAACTACAAAATTCGCCATTTTCAGGAAATGAAAAAAACAGATTCATTTGTAAACTAATGAAAAATATTATTACTACATGGCAAAAGTGAATCAGCCTGTTGTAAGACGTCATTTTTACTGGTAACACTATGATGTAATTGAAAATTAACACAAATTGTTTAAGTTCATAATAATTTCTATCATATAATTATAATGTTTATTTGCGTAACACTAACCTTGTATATGCTTCTATTATAAAAACAAAAAATTGCGGAAATTCCATAAATACACATACAACAAAAGAAAATTCCTTATTCTGGATTTTACAAAAATGTTACAAAAATACCTTCTACGAACTTCGCTGCCTACTTGTTACATCAGATACCGGTTGCTGATTTTTTCGTACTTCTGAGGTTACAAAATTATTTTGGTACGACTGTAACCAAAAAACGAAGGCGATCTAAGAAACTCACTATTTAGTGTTATCAGTAAAACTCGGCGGTACTATCAAATTTTGTCTAAAATCTGTTTACAAATAAAGGGACTTTGTAGAGGGCGCAAAGGTGCATTTTGCATTTATCTTAGGAAAAAGGAAAAGGTCGCGTATTTAATTTCCTGCCCAAGGGGGAGGGCGGGCTGATTGAGCTTTCCAAGCTCCTTCAGCCACAATCATGGATTCCCAGCGTACATTACATATATATGAGTGGTGGGATTAACGATGGGTGTGGTTAGGATAGGATCGGAAGGAACGAAGTTAGAGGTTCTGAGGTTTTATCTTAAAAATTATTAAATTTTCAGAAAAAAGTTCAGACACCTTTTTAAAGATAATTCAATTGTAGATAAATGATCTTAATTCAAACTATATAGAGTGATGAATAACGTCTTAAAGCCCTTTATACAACACCTAAACCAATTTTTGTTAATATCTAGAAAATTCTTAACTCCACGTTAAAAAGGATGAAACCATTTTTTGAAAAGAATGCACTTTTAAATAAGTTTTATTTGTAAGAGTTTTTAGTAGGAACCTTTAAAACTTAACTGAATAAAAAAAATTGATGTACATTACTGCAAGATGTAATTCGGATATATTCGGACATTATTTGTCCAATACGGTTGTAAACAGTACAATTTTTGCACAAACCTGTTGAAATACATAGTAATGTATCATTTTGAATTAATGGTAAAACGCTCTACAAGAATGTACAAGAGTTTGTGTTATAGTGGATATGTTAATGGCCATGCCTGATTTCAGGCAAAACTAGTCTTGCTCAAGCTAAATTAATTTAGAATGGATTAATAAAGCTACTCTAACCCTTCAGAATTAACCCCAACATTTTTTTGTAACAAAAATAGAGTAATTCCGTAGGTTGAGAAATTGCCGTGAGGATTAATCCTGATAGGTTCAGTAGCTTTGTTATTGTTTCTAAATTAATTTGGCCTAAAAAAAACTAGTTTGATCTGAAATCGGATTTGGCCGGTAACACATACAGAGGGTGGTCCTTAAGTACGTACCGATATTGAAGGGGCAATTCTAAAAAAAGTTATGTATGAACATAGGTCCGCAAACGCTTCGTTTGCAAGGTGCAAGATACAGGGTGTTAATATTCGCAAAAAATCTATTGTCAGTACCAGAAACATCTCAACCGCATTTATTCAAACCTGGTACATGATAACAGTGTCTCATGCTCCATATTTTGCAGATATTAAAATTTTATGGAACTCACCATTGGTGAGGTCTGGCTAAGGTCATTTTATGTAATAGATAATACTCCACTGACTTTTTCAAATTTCAAATTGTGTCAACTCAAAATAAACAAAACACGTTTTTTTTTTATACAATGAGTCGTTTTTGAGCCTTTTTTGTCTTAAAATTATCTATAGAATTACTCCCTTCAATATCCCAGGAGTAATCCTGAGCATTTGATTTGTGTTGTATAGTCATCCTAAATAAACGCACTTTTGTAAGAGTAAAATCTATTTTATTTTTTACTCAAAAAACGACGAGCGACGAGACGTTGTTTGTGTATTTTAAGTTAGGACATTAAAAAAAGTCGACACGATTTGAAAAAGTCAGTGGCGTAACATCGATTCCATAAAAAGACCTTGGCCGACTTCTTTTATCTTCGTCAATGGCGAGTCCCAAAAAAATTTAATATCTGTAAAATATAGATCATGAGGACCTACTATCATATATCAAGTTTGAATAAATTGGTTTATGATGTGTCTGGCCCGTGGAAAACAAATGTTTTGTATCTTGCAAACGAAGCGTTTGCGGACCTATGTTCATATAAACTTGTGTTCTTAGTATTGTCCATAGAATGACACCCTTTAATATCGGAACGTACTAAGGACCACCCTGCATAAATGTTTATCATAAGTGCATTAAACACTATTTTACCGAAGGGTTAGCAATTCGGTGTAGATTTCACAGGCATTTAGGAAGGCTTTATAAAACTGTGAACATTTTTCAGCCTTACGTGGTATACCTCTATCGCATGTTGCGCCGTAACTTATTGCGCAGGTGTGTTGCGCTTATGCTCTTCGCTCAGTACTGGAATCCATGTGTTTCATTTCCACACTAGCTTGGCTTATTAGATTTTCTGCTAGTGCTACGAATGTGGCTTCTTTCAGTTTTCGGCTAGTTGTATTCTCGCCCTTTGCCACTATCTGTATGTTATTCTATTGGATGTGGTGGTTTTTGCTTCAGACATGTTCGGCGATTCTTGATTTTTGTTTCGCCCTTGCGGACGTTGTTCTTATGTTCCTGCGTTCTCACTATGATTGGTGTACTGCTCTTTCCTATGTATGCTCTGCCGCATTCGCTTAGTAGGTTGCGTACACAATTCTTGGAATTCTGATCTTCATTGTGTGGTTTGGTTTTGGTTAGTATTCCCCTGAGCGTTCTTTGAGTGTTTTACCTATATTTTCTTTTTATACGTTCAGGTCCTCTTGTTTTGAGCACATTGTTTTCGCTCTATCGTACAAGCATTTTGACACGACTAACTTTACGTTTTTGTGATGATTGAAGTTGTAATGTAGGTACGTCCTCGTGTAGGTGGGTTTCCTGTATACATTTGTCGTGAAAGTGTTGTAATTTCTGTGTACAAATACATCCAGAAATAGCAGTTTTTGTTCCGACTCCAATTCCATTGTGAATTTTATGGAAGGTGCGCGGTTATTTAGGAATTCATCTAGCTTATGCTTGCCGTATTGCCGAACTACGAAAGTATCGTATCTAAGCCACATCCTTGGTTTTTTCATGAATTCGGATATCGTTTGGTCTTCAAAGTCTTCGATACATATTGCACACTATGGGTGATAGTGGGAACCCATCGCAATATCAAACTCTTGCTGGAATAATTTGTCTTCTACATGCAAATATGTAGTTCTAATGCACATTTGTGAATAGGTTCACGATGTCAAAGCTTACCAGTATTTCTTCTGGTTTGGTTGGAGGTTTTTGATGGTTTCCACGAAGTGCTGCGTATTCTTGAACATAGACTCGGTTTTTCCTGATAAGGGTATGATGATGCCTAGACGATAGTGTGCTAATGGGTGACAAGATGAATTTCTCGAGATTACAATTGGTCTCAGAGGAATTCCTTGCTTATGAATCTTCGGTAGGCCTATCGATACGGAGGGTTGCTGTAGTGTGGGATAAGTCTAGTTGTCTGGTAATCGAACAACTCCCCCTTATGTTTTGCCAGCGTCAGGTAGAGCCGTCTTTCGATTAATGGTGTGGGGTCTTTTGGTATTTGTTTGTATTCGCCCCGGTTCTTAGATCTTACTGTTGCAAGTGTCCATATCCATTACCACAGTCGCGTTTCCTTTGCCTGCCGGGAGAACTTTGATCGGTGGGTCATTCTTAAGGGAAATGACCACTCTCCTTTCTAAGTTAGATAGGTTAGGTTTAGTTCGCCTAGATGAATGTAAGACTGATCTAACCTTACTTCTGTATTCTTCGGCTTCTCTAGAATCCAATTTCATAGCTGTTTATTCAACTGCGGTTATTAAATCTACTTTCGAAATATACCTCGGTGTTATCACATAGTTCAAGTCTTTGTCCAGAACTTTCATTTAGTTCTCGTTCAACTGTCGTTTAGAGATGTTTATGACAGTGCTTTTGCTATTAATGTGGGTGGTTTTTTCCTGCCCTTCAATAGCTTCTCTACTTTCTTCAGCTGAATTTTCTTGTTCATTGCCTTGGTCTTTGAATATTTACTTCTGGTAGCCGTATTTATCCTATCGAAGTCTTGTTCGTTCACTCGATTTCGAATCTCGTTGGATTAGTGTTCGAGCTAGTATTTTCTGAAACGGTGATGTCTGATTCGTTCATTAACTAACGCTTTGCTAGCTCTCTCTACGATTAGTGATATTTTTCGGCTGTGTATCGGAGTTTTGATGTTTAGCCCGGTGAGTTATCACGGGCTTTGCAGAGGAATGTTAGGTGGTTATCCTCTAGTGCTAGCGTGTTCATCGATGTTTCAAGCTTTCTGAAAAGTTGTTTGACTTCGGGGCCGTACCGAGTTACTAATTCTGTATTATAAGTACTTTGTAACTGTGGTTTCATATTAGTTTAGTTGATCGGCCTATTTCCACAGTGTTTGTTTTTTGAGCGCGACGTTTCGAAAGCGGGTTCTGCTTACGTGATCAGGCTTAGTCCTGAGAAGGAATGTTTTCGCAGTTGAGTCGAATTCATATGTCATGATTTTTCCCCAAGCACTTGACTACTCTCAGATTCGAACAAGTGCTTGGGAAAAAATCATAACATATGAATTTGACTCATGTCCTTCTCAGGACTAAGCCTAATGACGCAAGCAGAGTCCGCTTCCGAAACGTCGCGCTCAAAAAGCAACAACTGTGGAAATAGGCCAATCAACTCAACCTCCATCTTATTTAGCATTATGAGGAATTTACACGCAGTACTTGGACGTAAATAAGTTGTTAATATTTTAAACAGCTCGAATTCTACAGTGCAATTAAGTAATACGTACGGAATTTTACAAAAACGCATTTATATAAACGACGAATTTTCTACAATTACTACACTACCTTGGACCATGTGTAAAACAAAAAAAGTAGCGCCAAAATCAAAAGAACAATAAGCCATCGAGAACGTGCCTACTGTAACTCATCGTCAGACAAAACTTACAAATAACTTAAGTCAATCGTCGCTCATCGGAATCAAATGCCTCAAAAACCATTATTAGAAGAAAGAATCCCAATTAAAAACTTCCACATAAAAGGGCACGCCACGGTCCTAAAATGCGACAGAAACATCACTGAATGTGAATCGAATTGATACGAAATCAGAACGATTTTTAGAAGTGTATAATCATGAAGGATGAAGCACATTTCATACTCAATGGAGAGGTAAATAAACAAATCTGTCGGTGCTGGGGCACTGAAAACACCCACATTACGCTGGACTCCGTCCATCGAGATAATGGTTGCCCTCTATTGAAAAATTTAGTGCTATTTTGTTGTTATTCAAACCGTTTAACGGGAAATCGAGATCAAACTGGGGAGGGCTACCTTAACCCATCATACTATACCAGAAAAAAATTATAATGCAAGAACCGCAAAAATAAGTTTGTTGCAATTTTGTTGCTGTATGATAACGTGAAAACAATTTATAAACCTTATTTAAAAAATACGACTTCACAGTAAACGTCATGATCCCAGGTGTTATGATTCAGTCTCATTATATTTTCCTACGGGGTAGAGTTTGCCCTGTGTGATCTAAATATGGCGTCGTTACTTTTGTACCATTGTTAATTATACTTTTGGTCATTATGATGCCGAGCATATAATCGATGCAAGTGGGATGCCCGTTCTTACGGCAAACAGAGGTGAACACCTATACCGGAGATTGTTACTTGCGGCACTATCTGTTGAACAAATTACGAATTCATGTTGTAGGTGTGTTTCTGGGATAAAGGGATTTCAAATGTAAGTTTTGTTGAACAATTTTAACAACTACAATAACATTTTTTAGTTTGCTTGGTAGTCTATTAAATTATGGTAAAATATTCTTCAATAACTCAACGTTACGACACATACTGCGTCATCTTCAAGAGACTACATTTAAATATATACATTGATTAAACAATAAGGACAGTGTTAAATAACAGAACTGACATCTGCAATTTAAGTAATGATTATACTTGTTTGTTATTTTTCCAATAATTTTTCAGTAGCTAGAAATCTAGTCATGTCTTGTCGTGTCGATTTAAAAATGTATGTTTTAATTTTAAATGTTTAATTCTAATTTTCTATTTTCATTGTTGGTATGATTTACATTTTTTTTTCACTAACGTACTTATTGTCTTGAAGAAGGTATAATATATGTCGAAACGTTGTACTAATGAAAATATTTAATTATAAATCAACTAACTGGCCTATATAACCAAAAAAAATTAGTTGTCATAAATAAATGACGTAATCACGAACACCGCAATATCTCAAATGAATTAGCAACTTGCATGGGTACTTCGTCTATTCATTCGTTGAATATTATGTGATTTTAACTGCTGTATTGTTTTATTTGTAAAACTAACTGATTTCTTTTTATGGTTTCAATTTATAGAACGTATTTATTTAATGAATTAAATTTATAATAGAATCGTATCTACAAATTGATGTTTTTTCATTGATATTTGTATGTACTTTTAAAATTGTCGGGTTTTTCTTGATGATTCTTTTCCTGACAGTAAAAACCGAGCTAAACCATAATTTATAACAAGCTCATAAATGTGAAATTTGAGTTTATCTTATTGCTTGCGTTAGGTTTCCATGATGGAATACTGACCTCACTCCGCCTTACGCAATTAACGTAGCATAGGGATACCACTAAACAGTAACTATACCTGAGTATCTCGAGACACTTAGTTGATTAAGGAAGTTTGTAAAATATTATTAGTCTTCAATCATATTATACCACTTAAATCGACTACTTGGTCCGTTCAAGGGTACAAATTTCATAGTATATGTTTTTATTGCACTAGTCTAAGTTTAAGAAACTAGTCGAATAGCCAGTAGTTATCTAAAAGATGGGTGTGATAAAAAATGTTATGAAATTAATTTTTAAAACTAGTTTTCCATTTTCCATTATTAAAATTTAGACAGAATGCCATTGCCATTGCAACTAGAGAAAGTAAGCAAATTTCATCAATTTCAAGAAAAAAAATATTTACTTTCATAAAGTAAATCATTATGAAACCAGTTATAAAAAAGTAGGTAGCAACTTTAGGGTCAAAAATGTAGTTTGCACCAGCCGACTCGAAAAAATTTCCGCTTTAGATGAGAAAATTATTGTGCAGTCTACAATTATTTAGAAATAAAAAAATAAAATATGAAAACACCTTTATAAACGGATTAAATTTAGTGTTCCTCCGCAAAATTTTGCGTTTAAAATTACATTTAATGATGATAATAAAACGCATAATAAATTAAATACAAATGGACAACAATGTTAGAGTAGGCTGCTAGACTTTTTCAAAAAAATTAAAACCTGAAAGTTAAATTCTGGCTCCGTTATTTCTTTCTACGCAAAATTATCTTCATATAAAAAGAAAATCATCGAAATATGTCAAGCGGTTGTCTCGCAATCTGCGTGAACTAAATGACCCGATTACTTTAATATATAATGCATATAATGGTATGGTTGGCGTCATTGGATTTTCCCAAATAAAAACACGTGGATTTTAATTACAAAATTATTCAAATACAATCACAATCACAATGTATAATGTATTCTACCTATTACTAAGTATATAATATAGTAAAACAACGTCCGTTTTCAATTCTTAAACTTCTCATAGCAGGGTTTACGGTGTATCCCTAACTTTGAGATGATTTAATAATTATTGAAAGTGTATGCCGGCTAATTCTTAAAAACATCTTATAAATATTTCATTTAGAGTTTGTTTACATTGATTCTGTACAATACGGGAAAACTTAATGAAAACCCCGTTTTCAGCAATTGCCTAATGTTACAATGAGGGTCGTTAACCACTTATGGTTGTTTGATCTGTAACCCGTTAGGTTGTTATACCGTTATACACGTTTATTAAGGTTTATGTCGCTTCGTTTTTCGTATTCACCATTTGTAACTAGGTAAAGTTTGATATGTCAATTTTTCTTTCATATCATTAGTCTGAATATGTCATCGTTGCGAAGATGGTTTCGCTATTTGACAGTTGTGGTAGAACTTCATTAAAGCTATTTAATATCAAAGTAGGTTATCTTTGTTTTTTGATTTCCCTTTATAATGTATTCATTTATAAATACTCCATAAGTAATATTTCTTTAACTATTCACATACTGTGGTGATGGTCCGTGGTGCATTTTACCTATTGCGTTTTGACATTCTTTTGCAGAAAGTTTTAAGCACGTTGTTACAAATTATTTACATTATTCCATAATTTCTACCCCGCTCTTCACCATATTTCATTGGGATCAGACATTTATGTCTTAAACACTTATGTCAAATTTTCATGCAACCGCTTTTCAACTTTTTAAGTTATTGCGACCGAGTATGTCTCTCTCACTTCTTACCCCGCAACTTAGCTAGGACCAAAAATCACTGGGGACTAGACATATAGGTCTTAAATACTTATATCAAATTTTTAATGCAATTGCTTCTCAATTTTTTGAGTTGTAGCAGACAAAATAAAATCAAAGTTTCCTATCTTGTTCTTTACTCCCCAACTGCAACACCGACAAAAAACTGACGTCTTGACATTTAGGTCAGAATTACTAATGTACAATTCGAATGCAATCGCTTTTCAATGTCTTGATATATTGCTTTTCACTCCGCAATTTGGTCACCACCAAATTACAGGGGTCTAAACATTAAGATATTGCGAACGAAAGATTCATCACAAGCACAAACGCACGCCCGCCTACACACACCCACACACGAACGCACACGCTCACGCACACACAAAATGTCCCCTCTTGCTCCTTACTCTGCAGCCATATCACCACCACAAATTATACGGTTCGAAACATTTAAGTCTTAAGCTCATGTCAAATTTCAATAGAAATTCTTTTCAATTTTTTGAGTTAAGGCAATGTGGGCTGGGTGAGCCCCAGTTTTACAACATTTGAAAATAAATGTTATATGTCAACGAAAGTTTTACAGATTTGTTTGTAATATCTTGCAGCTATTCAGTTTACAATGTGTTTAGTATACAGTGTGATCCAAAGTAGAGGGACCATTCAATAACTTCTTTATTTTACGATATGTAAAAAAAAAGTTAAATTATTTTTTGTTTGCGGCCATGTGCTACATTTAATATGGCTATCAAATATTTTTTTTCATTTCCGGTTAAACCGGAAACGAACACAACTATTGTTTTTTAAATGACACCCTGTATATTTTTTTAGACTATCTGATTCCTCATTATTTTTTCTTTTTGTAAATATAAAATTTTATTGGTATTATATCAGAAAATTTTGTTGTAAATCGCAAAAAATTGTTCGAAGGAGTACAAGATCACTATTTAAAAAACAAAATAGTTATTGCCATGGAAAACGGAAACAACTGCTTTGTGAAGTTGTTTCAGATTGTTTCACATCTTTCAAAATTAGTTTTTATATGTAATTACTTAAGCTGTGACGGCATTTATAATTACAACGTTATTGTATGCAATTATTAGGCAACTACATAATGAATATTAGTGAAAAGGTCGATTTAATGTTAATATTTGGCGAGTGTAATAGCAACGCACGAAGATCAGTCGCACTCTATGCAGAAAGATTTCCTGGCAGGTATCAGCCTCCACATATTTACACAAAATTGAAAATTCATTAAGGCAACATGGAGCATGGACCACTATTTAAAAAACAAAATAGCTATTGCCATGGAAAATGGAAACAACTGCTTTTATTATTAGTATTTATTAGAATAGTAAGAAATCTGGAAACGGATACATAAACAAAATACAAAATTCAACAAGTAATAAGCACGTATTTTTTAACTACAAAGATAGTATGCAGGAAAATTATTTTATAAATTGTTCAAAATTACCACCATTTTGTGCAACGCATGCCTCTAGCCGCTTTAGAAGTTCATGATGTGTTGTTCTATGTAGCACATCGAGTGTTAACTGCATACAAGCCAACCGGATTTTGTTTTTTAAATCCTCTACATTTTGTGGCGGATCTGCATAGACTAGTGTCTTAAGATAGCCCCATAAGAAATAGTCCAGAGGTGTAATATCAGGCGATCTTGGCGGTATTTCCACTGGTACATGGGTGGCAATTAAACGCCCATTAAAGTTTGCGTTTAGATATTCACTAACAATGTTACTAGTATGAGCTGGCGCTCCGTCCAACTGAAAGTACATACTTCGTCGCGATGCTAGTGGAAAATCTTTTAACATGGTCAAAAGCTCAGCATTTAAAAAATAAAGAAATCTTTTTGCAGTGAGAGTTGCGTCATAAAAAAAAAGGTCCCAATAATCTGTTTCCTATTAAACCGCACCAAACGTTAGTACCCCAAACGGTTTGATGGTTTGTATTTAATGTCCAATGTGGGTTTTCATCCGACCAGAAACGATTATTTTGTTTGTTGATAACACCATTATTGGTGCACTTGCTTCGTCGGTCCACAAAATTCTGTCTAAAATGCCTCGGTCATCTTCCAGTTTTTCCACTAACCACGCAATAAATGTTAATCGGCATTTGGGATCTGCTGGACGTAGGTGTTGCACTAAATTTGGTTTATAGGGGCACAGCTTGTGTTTTTAATGTCCTCTGAACATATCCAAATGATGTTCCTACTTCCTGAGCTACATGCCTAATAGACGAACGTGGATGTAGTCGAACATACGCTAAACTCTGCAATTCTCGTTCTTCGTTTATCGGGTTATTTCTCTGGGGTTCTCTATTTTGGATTTTTACTCCAGGAAATGCTCCATGTTGCCTTAATGAATTTTCAATTTTGTGTAAATAAGTATGTGGAGGATGATACCTGTCAGGAAATCTTTCTGCATAGAGTGCGACTGATCTTCGTGCGTTGCGATTACACTCGCCAAATATTAACATTAAATCGACCTTTTCACTAGTATTCATTATGTAGTTGCCTAATAATTGCATACAATAACGTTGTAATTATAAATGCCGTCACAGCTTAAGTGATTACATATAAAAACTAATTTTGAAAGATGTGAAACAATCTGAAACAACTTCACAAAGCAGTTGTTTCCGTTTTCCATGGCAACAACTATTTTGTTTTTTAAATAGTGATCTTGTACTCCATCAAACAATTTTTTGCGATTTACAACAAAATTTTCTGATATAATACCCATAAAATTTTATATTTACAGAAAGAAAAAATAATGAGGAATCAGATAGTCTAAAGAAATATACAGGGTGTCCTTTAAAAAACAATAGTTGTGTTTGTTTCCGGTTTAACCGGAAATGAAAAAAAATATGTGATAGCCCAATTAAATGTAGCACATGGCCGTAAACAAAAAAATAACTTAACTTTTTTTTTATATATCGTAAAATAAAGAAGTTATTGAATGGCCCCTCTACTTTGGATCACACTGTATATAAAAATGGTTATGTTAAAGAACTACTATTTCAAACAGGTCAAAAAGTTTTCTGGCACACAACACATATTGCGTTTATTTATTAAGACAGGTTTTTTAATAAGCTTAAAAATATTATCCAAATCATATTCTAACACATCCTTCCGTTGTGGCCAACGCCAGCTGTTTTTCTTCCCACATTTTCTCATATAACTCTAAATTTTTTTACATCCGATACATGGCCTAGAGAATAGCTTCCATTGTAGTTTACTATGATGTAATCATCTCACAGTACTTCCAATTCATGAATTTGTGCTTCTCTGAAGATAGCCCAGGAGAGCAGGTCTCACTGCTACTGCTGTTTTTTTCTTACCTTATGAACGAGAATTTTTTTGGCAGGATTTTTAGATTTCTGTTTTAACTTTTGTTTATTTTCTTTTTCTTCTCTAATTTTTTTCCATTCTCGCAATATATTCTTTTGTTATTAATATTTCTACGCTTGCTCCGATTCTACTTCTTTCTGGAGCAGGAGAATCATTTTTTGTTTCTAACTAGACTTAATAATATATTTTCAAAAGATTTGGTAGGTGGATTCTCTTCATTTTCTGTGTTAGCTAATTCTTGCGGTTGATCTGTTTGAATTGTTTTTTTCTCTAAATTTTTCTCATTAAAGTAATTTGGTGGTTCTACGACATCTTCATCTGCCTGACTTAAATATTCAGTTATTTCAGCTTCTATATCGGAGTTGTCTTTAGACTCAGAATGTTTAGAATGATTGAACCCGCTTATTGAGGTTTGTTCATTTATTGAAGGTGAACTAACAAATTCATTTTCAATGGACATCATACTGTTTGAGGTTGCGGTAATGAATATCTTCGATTTTTTTTCTCTTTTCATAGAGCTTGAGATCTTCAGGTTTAAAAGTGGATTTTTTGATTTGGTTTGGATTTACAGGATGTAACGTAAGAATTGCTCTTACATCATCATAAATCCCGGTGTTTCTAAACCCACTTACAATATTTAATTTAGGCATCTCATAATACACTTCATTGAGAAGTTCGACAAAGTTTTTTTTTGGGAATTCTCTTTCTGAGGTTCAGTCTTTGCCAATTCACGAGCTGTTGATCCCAAGAAGTCTCAAATGGTCCAAATATTGCAACATCCGATGGCTGAAGTACATGAGTTGTATGACTTTAAGATCGTAATATCATTTTTACTGGCAAGTTTACAAAAAGTTATGGACTTATATGAGTTTTGTGACCATCACAAATAAGGACAATAGTATTTTCTCGAACCCCGATTCGTCTGACAACTTTTGTTTTTTCGGGTCTTTGTTTGCCTTTTAAATCTATGTCGTCAACAATTTTTCTTAATAAGTCAAAGAAACCGTAGATTACAAAGATTTTATTCGCGCCATTCTTGTATATTCTACTCCCTGCGCCTCCCAACAGTAAATCTAGTTTTAATGTCGTTGTTTTAAACAAAAATTTTGCACAACATCCAATTTCTCGTCTCTTAACAAGCCAAAGCCCCATTTTTTCATTGTCAAAATTCCTTCAACTGACTTTTTTTCATCGTCAAGTGCAAGGTCAATTTTCCACCTCCAGCAACGCTTCCTTTCTTTCCTCTTGTACCCCTAACATGATGCTTAAGGGCGTTTCTTGGAATGTCGTATTCTCTAGCGGCTCCCTTTAACGATTTGCGACCATCTCGAACATGCAAAATGGCGTCTTGCAGCTCTTGTTGACTATAGCGGCCTCCATCAACACCACGAATAGTTTTTCGAATATATTTTCTAGGTATTCTAAAAAAAAGAAAAAAAAATTACTTTTGTTGACCTACTTTTCTTGAAAGGGGTAAATAACCCGTAATTTCCCCGGGTACGTGGCATCCACTTACCTCAAATAGCAAAATTTTCGGGGCAACTGGGTCCTCACTTGCATAACCTACAATTTTTATATTATATTACTTTAACTTACCTTCCAGTACAAAAATTATATTTCCACTGTTGTGAATTGCTTGGTATCTTGGGAATCAAAGAAGCAAAGATGCATATTTCAGTCTTCCACAAAGGCGGAATATGTAGCAATTGCTACCGCAAAAGAAAAGATAATTAAGGGGTTTTAATATGTTATTTTATTTTATGTATTTTATTTAACTGATATTTGACTGGTTGGAAAAGAAAAAGAAAACATGTTGGGGTAGAAAACAGGTGTTCTCTCCAAACTGCCTTTACCGAAAAACAAATCGTTGAAAATTTCTACACACACGTTTTTGGTGTAAAAAAAATCGCAGTTAGTAATTAATTACATAGGAACATACCGCAAACCAAAAGACATTTTGTTTGGTATTTTGAAATTCGGAAAAATTTTAAAAACGGGGGTGGGTTTGGGGAGTAAGCACAGTTAGTTACAGTTAGAGTTTCGATTCAGGCCAGATCGATTTAATTGTTTAATTACAAACCATCACTGTAAACCGTTCTGTCTATAACTATTTTATCGTGTACATTTTAGTAAAACTAAAACCGCGAATTTGGTATTTTCTTTTCTGTGTTGTTTTTAATGTAAGTTTTTCACAAAATTAAAGTTTTTTTTAAATAAACGTATCGCTAACTATTCGGATTTTAATAAGCCAGCGTGTAAACAATATATCTATAAATAATCGTTACTGTCTTAGGTTTAAACGGCGTATCTTAACTCGTTAAGTATTGGTGATCAAGTGAATAACCAAAGGATTATATTCAAACGTAAGTAGGCATTTTAACGTAAATTAAAGCTCGTGGCAAACAATTCAACAAGCCTATGCAACCTATTAAAAATCAATCATTGCCTTGCAAGAAGTATCTATTTAATTACGCAAGCACGCTCATTGAGCTGAAATCGGTTAAAATAAAAGGACTCCGTGGCAGACAGTACAGTGTCTCCTCTCCCATTGCTTCTAAGAGTTGACTGTTTACTAACGTTTTCGCCCGTGTAGAGAGTAAGGCGTGGACAAACGTGGCACGAAAGACCCCAGTTAAATTGTTATAAACGATACCGGGGTTTACAGAGGCGGATTCAGATGACCTTAAAACCACCTCGAATTCCATTTTTACTGTTAAATTAACCCGTTCTTATTGCTTTTAAATGCAGGGAGATGTATAGATGAACGTGTAAGCTGAGGAAAGGATGCTGTCGTTTGTGGCATAGTGACTTGCGGGTACGTTACCGGTCACTTTGTTATGATTTACTTGTACCTCACTCTTGCAAGGCTTTGTTTTAATGATGTTTTTTTTGTGTCTTTGATTCTCCCAGCTTATTTCGAATTGCTTTTCTACGAACTGATTTTTCTTTATATATGTAATTTATTGTAATTGTACGTGTGTATTTTTTGTGCTTTTATTATTCACTGTAAAATTGTGTATGTCTAAATTACTTGCCTATTTTTTTTCCTTGTTTACGTGTAGGTAAACTACATTGCAGTTTGTTGTATTTTATATATACCTTAACCAGCGTTATTATTTTCTTATTGACTTTGGTGTTAACTTAAAGACAGGCATGATTGGTTGTATAAGAACCACATGTTCGGTATACAATTTTAATCCTATCTCATTCACATAACATGGCGTGGCTACCACTAGACGGCCAATTCTTTCAATCAAATTTGAGTTTTGCGAGTAATTAAATATCAGACTTGTAAATAAATTTAACGTTTTAATTATTGCCAGAAAAGTCAATGTAAGACAAGCAAATAGCGATTTTTTTGTTGAATCTGCATTAATGCGCGTAAGTTCAATATTACGCTCTTTTATAGTCCTGTAATTATTGGGAGTAATTTCAAATTACACTTTTAAGGGTAAGGTACCCTGGGACACTGCATTATCGATGGACGATATGCATCGATGTATAAAAAAGATTCCATGTACAGTACCGATGCATCAAATTCAACCGATGTATTTTTAACGCTTCGATATAATCGATGCATCGATGTTTTTCATTCGATATATCGAATGGGTGAACCAAATTTCAAAGGTTTACTACTTGCTACTTGGTACTTCCAGTTGGACTGAAGTAGGTCTATGGTGAAGTTGTACTCTGTTGCTTACTTTTACTTTGTTCTAAAGTTGGATTTGACTCCGGGTTTGAAAGTACATGTGCCAGTGCAGAGATTGTTAATGTAATTGAAACCCCCATTAAACAAACAGGTATGTGCAGTGCATGTAAAGCAGCTGCAACCTTCAAGGCCGAATGCGCTATTATAAAAATTTGTGATAACAATAAAGTTTTACAATTAATCAAATTAAATATGATGCGCCTTTAATTAAATATGATGAACATTTAAACAAAAAAATAGTTGCTTGAAATCATAATTTTGTGAAATTTATGTAGATGAATTTCTTATTTTGTTATGATTTGTTAAGTTATTGAATATTTATCCTTACAGTTTTGAATATGCCGAGAAATGTATTTGTAATTACACTGAAAGATATTTAAAAACCGGTATTTAACTCTATACGTAAGGAAACCTAATTCTGTATTATAAGTGTTTTGTAACTGTGGTTTCCTATTAGTGGAGTTTATCGGCCTATATCCACAGTTTATGCTTTTTAGCGCGACGTTTCGGAAGCGGACTCTGCTTCCGTCATCAGGCTTAGTCCTGAGAAGGACTGTTTTCGCACTTGAGTTGAATTCATATATTATATACAATTTTTCCCAAGTATTTGACTACTCTCAGATTCGAACTTGGTACCTTTCACTTACCAGTCTGACCCCTTTACCGCTGAGCCACTGAGTAATCCAATATATATTTTTTTAGAACATATATATATATATATATATATATATATATATATATATTAAACATTTTCGTGGTTGCGCGGAAGTTTATTGCGCATGTTGCGCCGTAACTTCTTGCGCAGGTGTATTGCGCTTAAGCTCTTCGCGCATTATTGGAATCCATATGGGTTTCATTTCTACACTAGCTTGGCTTATTGGATTTTCTGCTAGTGCGATGTATTGAGTTTCCGACGAGTTGTGTTCTCGTCCTTTGCCACTATGTTATCCCATTGCGTGCGGTGGTCTTCGTTCGAGACATGTTCGCCGATTCTTGTTCTTTCTGTTCCGCCCTTACGGACGTTGTTCTTGTGTTCTCACTTTGAGTGGTCTACTGCTCTCTAATATGTATGCTCTGCCGCATTCGCATGGTAGGTTGTATATACAATTCTTGGAATTCTGATCTTCATTGTATGGTTTGGTTTTGATTAGTATTCCCTGAGCGTTCTGGTCGAGTTGAAGGCAGTGCGTATCTTGTACGTGCTGCCTATCCTTCGTATTTTGTCTGAGGTACCTTGTATATATGGTATTATCGCTGTATATTTAGGTTCTTTTTTTTCGGTTACTCTTTCCCTGTTTAGGTTAGGTGTTAGACCGGGGTAGCCATTTTCTGTCAGTGTTCTAGCGATATTTTCTTTTTCTTGGTTCAGGTCCTCTTGTTTTGAGCATATTGCTTTTGCTCTATCGTACAAGCATTTTGCCACGCCTAACTTCACGTTTTTGTGGTGATTGGAGTTGTAGTGTAGGTACCGCCCAGTGGGTAGGTTTCCTGTATACACATGTAGTGAAAGTGTTGTCATTCCTGTGTACAAGTACATCCAGGAATGGCAGTTTTTGTTCCGACTCCAATTCCATTGTGAATTTGATGGAGGGTGCGCGGTTATTTAGATGATCTAGGAATTCATCTAGCCTATGCTTGCCGTGTTGCCAAACTACGAAGGTATCGTCCACGTATCTAAGCCACATCCTTGGTTTTTCTGTGAATTCGGATATCGCTTGGTCTTCAAAGTCTTCCATATATATTGCTCACTATGGATGATAGTGGGGAACCCATCGCCATCCCAAACTCTTGTTGGTAGAATTTGTCTTCTACCTGGAAGTATGTAGTTCTAATGCATATTGTCAGAAGTTCCATTATTGTGTTTACCGAGAGTTGCGTGCGTTCGTCTAACGTTTCATCCTTTTCTTAAGGGACAAGCTGAAAAAGCACAAACTGTGGAAATAGGCCGATAAACTCCACTAGTAAGGAAACCTGTTTCACTGATTCTAAAAATCAATATTTTTAACCTTCTCGATTACCTACTATCTAACTTACTCTTCTGCGCATTTATTTTAACCTTTCGGTTAAGGCGATACTTCACCCTGATTCCATGCCATGTTAATTGATTATGCATATACACGGGTGAAGTCATGATCAAGTGATTTGCGTGTGTACGTGTGCAGTCAGTTAATTTTTCATTTTTCAATCTATTTCAGATAGTTTGGATCACAATACTGGTAAACCCTAAGAAAAAGGGTTCAGTTTGGTAATTCTTCTCCAAAATCGATGAGAAGAAATCGAAATGTAAACTATGTCAAAAGAATATCAAGTCTTCTGGAAATGCAACTAATCTGGGCATATTCGTAAAGTTCACAAAGCTACTTATTTCGAGTATTTCTCGAAGCAAAATAATACAGCGGGAGCAGACAAATTGATGGTATGTGTTTCAAAGTTTGAATCATCATGTGCCAAGGAGTCAGCTAAGGCTGAGCTTCAATCTGGAACCGCAGTTCTTTCTATAGGTGGTACTCAAAGTTCCTCCAAAGAGTTGATAAGCCAGACTTCAGATGAACATGAACATGTTGACACGAATTCGGACTCAGTCCTTATAAAATGTAAAAAACAATAACGTTAATTTCCGAATTATCGCTGCTTATTCAGAATCTGGAATGAAGGCAGGGAAACTTCACAATTGTTTGTTATATATGATCTGTAAAGACAATCAGCCTTTCTCAATAGTTGAGAATGAAGGATTTAAAAATCTAATGAAGACAGTTGTTTCTCAATATAAAATCCCGAGTAGGACCATTCTTAGACGATGGCTTGACAAAGAATATGAGGCTATTTCAGAAACTTATAAAACTAAGCTTTCAACTATAGAAGACATTACTTTGACAACAGATATTTGGTCTGATACATTAAACATGAAGTTTTTTTAGGTGTGACTGCCCATTTTGGAATAGATATTAAATTATTTTCAGTTACTCTTGGCGGGTATGAGTTCGAATGGGGTATCGATAAAGAGACAGTTGTAGTTACTCATATGATAACGAGGCCAACAAAATTAATTTAAAGATTTCTAGAACTGCGGACTTCCATAAATCATATACTTTTCCGTCACACTAATGCACCCCCAATGCTCAGGGGATCTGAAATATCAATAAAATCATCAATCCTTTTGATATTGCGCCCTTTGAAGGCTACTACGCGAGCAATATCTGGGGACAAATACTGTACAAGCAGCAGAATTAAACTACTAGTCCGCTGCATGGTTTCGCAGATAACTTCAGCTGTAGTTGAACAACCTATAGCAAGAGAGGTACATAAAATCACGCTTAATGAAGTTTCTAAAAGAAGGGGCGCAATAGAAAATGTTACCTCTCTTGCCATTTCAAGCATTCTCGATACAAGGTTCAAGAAAATCCATTTCAATCATACTATTGCTTGTTTAAATGATATGGGAAAAATTAAAGATTTAATACTAATTCAGTTGCGTCAAACTGAAAATACCTCCTCCGACTCCAATAAATGTGGTCAAATTGAAGAGACCTTTTCATTACGGAGTGATTATTATAAATTAGTTCACAAAAAATGGAAGAGTAATAAATCGTATAGTTTCCTAAATTATACAAAATTGCCTTTAACTATTTAATAATGGTCGGCACATCTGTTTTTCCCGAAAGAGATTGTTTTCACAATCAGCGCAAGTTTTAAACCAACAACGAAATCGATTAAAGAGTAAAAGATTAAATAAAATTTTATTTTTGCAAAGCGTAGAGAGGAAATCTTGGGATTTTTGAAAAACTGAATTTTTACCTTCCAACCTACTTATACATCTGTAGGTATAGAAGGTTATGCAAGCGAATTTTTTTCACTATCACGAAATCAACTTATTATCTCATTTTACAACTTTTGGCCAAGTTTCGCTAAGATCGGCCATCATGCTTGGATGTCTGTGTGTGTGTGGATGTATGGTAGTATCCACGTTAACTCCAGAACGAAAATACCTACGTACTTAAAATTTTGTATTTAAGCTTGTTTTCATTTGGCTTAGAGCTGATTAGATTTGGGAGAAATCCAGCGGGAGAGAGGGGGGTCTATTAGGGGCAGTTTTTGGTTTTTATCAAATGTTTCTAAAACAGCTACATATTTCAAAGATATATAAATACCTAGATATAGACCTTAAACATATCGATTAATTATGTTCACAAGTCAAAAAAATTAATTAAATATGAATGAAAATGGTTATACTGCATTATTGATATCTTATAGAAGCGGGCGGGTTTGGAATTTTTTTAAGTTACATGTATACAGGGTGTTACAAAAAGGTTGGGCTGGCTATCCGTTTTAGGATTTTATGGACAATTTTGAACAAAAAATCAAGAATAACTTTTTTCGATTTCGGCTTCTTTTAGCCGCTGCCGCCATTTTGTATTTTTTTTAAATAAAATTATATCTGTGTTGTTTTTTAAGATATTTTCATAAAAATTGGTACACGGATGTATCTTGCAAAGAGACAACATAGGAAAAATATTCATTTACGTAATTTAAATGGCGGCCATGTCAATTTTTAACGTGGAATTACGAAAAAACCGTAACCCAAATGAAAATTTTACAAGAGACTTCGTCGAAATTAATTTATCTACCTAATAACACCTTGTTTGTTGAAATCGGTTAAGAAATAAGGAAGATTGTAGTTTTCACGTTACGCGTTACTAGTTAATCGCGGTGCGCGAGTAATTCAAACAACAAGTAGGCGGCAGGCTTTGTCCGCACAAGTAAGGACGTGGTCGCCAAATAAATAAATACAATAGCATAAATAATAATAAATAGCATAAATAAATAAATACAACTGTCACCAACAATCAATTTATTTACAAAGGAAAATAAAATTACCTTTTCAGGCTAAATTTATGTTTTACTAATTAAAAAAACAACTATAAAAACTTTCGCAACAAAGTTCGCGGTCGCGGGGACTCAGCTAGGTCGCTATTAGCGTTGACTATTAGTGATTTATTTGAAATTTATCTAAGTAAGGTTAATTTTGAATTTAGTATAAACACATTCAATAATGTCACTTTATTAAAATTCTGGTATACTGTTATCTAACCTGCTGCATTTTTAATACAATGTCGCAACAATGAAAACATCTGATAATAATTAACGAACACACAGCTGTTAAATGTAAACGAAACAAACGCATTACTACCAGTGACAGCTCCCGTGTTGCCACGTTTTTAAAGGCTATTTAGTAATTTATTGTTTCGATACTTATTTAGTGTTGTATACTTACTGTACTACTGGCATTATTTTACATAATGGAACATAGATACTCATTCCAAGAAATGGCAGATATGCATTTAGTTTACGGCATGGCAAATTGTAAGGAAATCTGTGCTCGCGATCCTTTATTTCTTTCAAGAGTACTGTTCACTGATGAAGATGGATTCAACAGACATGGCATACTCAACTACCACAACAATCACGTTTGGACGGATGAAAACCCTCAATCAATACTTAAATTAAGGCACCAGCAAAACTTTTCATTAAACGTGTGGGCAGGTATCCATGGTGATGAGTTTATTGGTCCAGTATTTCTGCCTCCTCGGTTAAACGGGAATAGTTATCTGCACTTTCTGCAAAACGAGTTGTTTGACTATTTAGAAGACTTGCCGGTTGCTGCAAGACAAAGCATGTGGTTCATGCATTATGGGGTACCGCCTTATTTCAGTGGAGAGGTACGAAACTATCTGACTGCCCAGTTTGGAAATCAATGGATAGGCCGTGGAGGGCCAGTAGCTTGGCCAGCCAGGTCACCAGACCTAAATCCCATTGACTTTTATCTTTGGGGACATTCAAAATCCCTGGTCTACGCGACTCCGGTTACCAATGTTGGAGAGCTGAGACAGCAGATTCAGCATGGAATGAGACGAATCAGGGATACGCCAGGACTGTTACGAGTTAGGGAATCCATGTTACGTCGACTGCGGCAATGTGTTTTTAGCAACGGTGGTCACTTTGAACACTTAATATGAACAATTTGTTGACCAAAATATTTATTGAATTTGCTTTATGAGAATTGTTGTATTTATTTATTTATTTATGCTATTTATTATTATTTATGCTATTGTATTTATTTATTAGGCGACCACGTCCTTTCTTGTGCGGACAAAGCCTGCCGCCTAATTGTTTGAATTACTCGCGCACCGCGATTAACTAGCAACAGGTAACGTGAAAACTACAATCTTCCTTATTTCTTAACCGATTTCAACAAACAAGGTGTCATTTGGAAGATAAATTAATTTCAAAATTATTTAGTCACTTCTAAAATTTTCATTTGGGTTACGGTTTTTTCGTAATTCCACGTTAAAAAATTGACATGGCCGCCATTTTGAAAAAAATTAAATTACGTAAATGAATATTTTTCCTATGTTGTGTCTTTGTAAGATACATCCGTGTACCAATTTTTATGAAAATATCTTAAAAAACAACACAGATATAATTTTATTTTAAAAAAATACAAAATGACGGCAGCGGCTAAATGAAGCCTAAATCGAAAAAAAGTTATTCTTGTTTTTTTGTTCAAAATTGTCCATAAAATCCTAAAACGGATAGCCAGCCCAACCTTTTTGTAACAACCTGTATAATAATATCTATCTGACATGAAGTTTTAAACGTCATTCTGACAGAGTATTTTTTTGTTTTTACAATGTTGCCTGTTTTCGTTATGAACGTACAAAAAAGAGGTTGCATAGTTACCCTAAAAAAATTATATATTAATTATTTGTTGGCATCTAGATGTATATTAATTAACCTCTGTCAGACTCAAACGTCTGTTTGACATAGATTATTATTTCTGTTTTTACAATGTTGCATATTTTCGTAATTAATTTATTATAAAAGAGGTTGCATAATTATCCTAAAAATATGTTATTAAAATTATCTCATTTCTTTTCATTTCCATTATGTAGGTTGGAAGGTCGTGTGGTGTTCCACACCAGATATTTCTAACAGCAATTCTGAAAAAGTTTTTTTGTTTATATTGGTTTTTTTTATTTCATTTTATATTGGTAATAAACATTTTCTTTCATGTTCAGGCCTGTTATAACTATAATAATTAGGGATGAGTATCGACACTCGATATATCGAAAGTATCGATACTTTCATTCCAAATTTCGATGTTTTTGTATCAATACAACTGAGAATTAATATCGGCGATATACTCGTACATACATATAATTGTGGCGAAATTATCAGTATCGGTGTTGTGAGTATTTCTTATTTCGTGTTGCCAAAAACCTGGTTTATTCTTCTTCGATAAAAGAAAATTACATTACACAATCGATACTAACAAGTACTCGCAGACAGAGAACATTAGTTATTAGTAGCCTTGTTGAATTACAGAAAACGGCGAATCTCTACCATTATTGAGCACTATTGAATACGTATGCGGGGACATGAACGGTTAATGTTCCAACGATATATGTATATTGAACATCAATACTGAAACACAATGAAAATGCAATACCCGAATATCGATATTTTCCTAACGATGCTCATCCTTAAATAATAGTGTAAAACTCTAAAAACAATCCATGTATTGCAAATATACCATACTTACATCGATGTCGCCATCCGATATATTACATGGAAAAAAACATAGATTTTTTTACAATGTCGATCCATGCACTACATTAAATTAGTAAAAAATCCTGTACACCATAAGAGAACGAAGCATATATGTAGATATCACCAGGGGCGTAGCTAGCGCCATATCCGCCGTATCAATGATATGGGGCCCATCGACATCTACTATCTTTCAAGAAATGTGTTATCAAGAATTTAGTTAGTCTATAATTATTTGGCGACTTATCGAAAATGCGAGAATAATGACTGTGTTGGTGTAACCTAGGTTACGCTCGCGATAAGAGGATAAAAGCGAGCGGCGATAACAAAGCACCGCGCAGGTAAAGCGGTCATGTGTTATGAATAGTGTGGTCGTGACCTTATACTAGAATGTTCCGGCGGCGCCTATAATAAAGACCGTAACGTAATCGAAATATTCGAGAATGCCTGCCCGGCGCTTATAAATATGAGATGTGATAGCGAGACAGGGGAGTTGTTCAAGTCAGTGAGTCGAATTGAGTTCAGAAAGACGGTACCAGAGCCAAGAGTAATTTGTGATCTAGCGACTGTGATATTTAGTGATAGTGTGTGATAATTATAGTTGTAAATAAACAAATTAATTAAATAGTTAAGTTTGCGTGATTGTATAGTGTAAATTAAATATTAGTGTGTTAAAATAAATAAAAATCAACTAACACTTTAAAAACTAATTTTGCTAATGTTTAATTCATACATAATTAATACATAATTAACCACCACGCATAAAATAATGAATCCGTTACATATATTCAAATTCGCATCGCAGCCGCAGTCGCATGTAATATAGTTGTATATTGTGTGTTATTGATTATTAAAAAAAATGAGTGAGAAAAGAAAAACATATCTGAGTGGTTCGCAGAAAAGAAGACTAAAAGAAAAAAGAGACGAAATTGTAGCAAAAATTCAAAAAATTGAAATATATTTTAGAAAAGACGAAAGCTGTACCTCAGATCCAAGCACAAGCACAGCCAACCTAAGCTCGCATGCCACCATATGGGAACATGCGAATGGCTTCCTTACAAAGAGGAAGGAGATAGAAGAGTTCGTCAACCGACAAAACCTGGATATGGTGTTGGTCACGGAAACTCATCTAAGGCCTTGCGATAAGCCCAAGATAAGGAACTACCGGGACAGGAGGGGCCATAGCGATATACATAAAGAACTCGATAGAACTCTACGAGCTGCCGACTCTGGATACGCAAATTCTGGAGGTGACTGGGATAGGCGTGAACACAAGCTCCGCAGTGCGCATAAAGATAATAGCTGCATACAACCCACCAAGGACCGTGCTAGACGCCCAAGAATTGGACGCACTATTCGATGACAACATCACTACAATAATAGCGGGAGATTTTAACGCTAAACACCAGACCTGGAACAGCAGGACTCCCAACCGAAACGGATGAGACCTAGAAGCCTACGCCGCGACAAGAAACCTGCTCGTCGAAGGACCACAAGAACCCACCTGTCACCCAGGTATAGGGAGGCATGACGTGCTAGTTATAGCCATATTCCGAAATCTTCCCTTGCATTTCCGGATGGAAATAATAAAAGACCACCCAATAAAGCCTCCGACTTGTCGAACACGTCGCACGCGGCTTCAATTGGACGAAGCACACCGGCGGATTGTTCCTATACATCGCAAAAGCGTTCGGCAAAGTGTGGCACCACGGACTCCTACATAAAATGCTGGAGCAAGGAATATCGCTCCAAATGAACCAACTCATCCGCTCCTTCCTATCCAGAAGATGCTTCAGGACGAAGCTGCAGCATATCAGGTCCTTCCTCGAAAGATTACCGCTGGAGTACCCCAAGTCTCACCTCTCTCCCCTACATTATGCAATATACGCGGACGACACCGTGGTCCTAGCCCAATCCAACAACCTCGAACAAGTCGACAGACTTCTGTAGAGGGCGTCGGATGACCTCGAAGAATGGTATAAAAATGAAAAATGAAAAACTCCATAAAATACGTAGGTCTGGTAATGGATAGAACGCTCCGATGGAAAATCCACGTATACGACCGAATATGCAAGGGACACGGGGTGATAAAGAAACTCTACCCGTTAATAGGTAGAAACAGCGTGCTCTCAACCGACAACAAGCTGCTGATCTCCAAACGGTAGTCCGGCCGATGATGCTATACGCCGCAGAAGTCTGCTCTTACGCCGCTCCGACAATAATAACACAACTACAGGTGGTAGAAAATTAATACCTAAGATTTGCAGTAAATGCGCCGTGGTTCGTAAGAAACTACCAAATTCACGAAGACCTCAGGATACCCAGCTTAATGGAGTTCGCAAAAAACGCCGCAATCAACCTAGAAGAGGTACTAGCGGCACATCCCAACCCAGCCATAAAAGGATTATGGGACTACGACATCCAAGATGGAATGAAGCGCAAGAGGCGGAAAATCATCTTAAGAAACCAACAATAAACAAAGGTATTAGTATATTTAATGCATTTGTAATTATTACAGGTACAGCGAATATACATTACCGTCACGAAATAACCAAAGCTACGAAGGCATAGAGGGTTAGAACCCGAAATAGCCGCAAATAAATAACGATGACCGATGACCGACAGCCACCCTAGTGAAAGATACTGAAATAAGTAAAAGATTAATTATAAATTGACTGTACTATTGAAATAAGGTTTATTTTTGATATATAGCTACACCTGGTGAAACACAATCCACGGACATCGAACAACCCAAAGGTTTGGAAGAATTAAAAATAAAGTCATCGGACAAAGTAAACTTTAACGAAAATCTTACAGAAAGTGAAAGAAAAATAATTTTCCAGTTAGGACCATATCAGACGTGTGGACCATTTCCTAAAGAACCAGAAACACACAGAAGTTTTCATATATCACGTTACTGGTATTTCAACAAAGCAGGCATCAAAATAGTTACACAGTGGTTGTGTTATTCATTCATATTAAATAAAGTGTACTGCCATTTTTACTGATTGTCAGCAAATCATATATTATAATGCATGGATTAATGGAATTCCTGTTAGAAGTAATTTCACACAACAAATTAGTGAGCACGAAAACTCCCCGCAGTACATAAATTTTGCTGCATCTTATAACAACTGGATAAAAAAAACACTATTGATGTCCAGTTAAGCAGTGAAATTAAAATTAAAAATTATTATTAATTTTATTAAATACATAAATAAAAAGTTTACCTCGAGTAGGATTCGAACCTACGACCTGTACTTTGCTAGAGTACCGCTCTAACCAACTGAGCTATCGAGATACAAGTCCCAATCGATGCAAATTTTGTCTTTATGCATGTAAAACTGATGTAAATTCTAAGATTGCAATCAAATTACTTATATTAATGGAATGTGAGCCTGCAATATCGCAAGGACTCACATACCAAAGCAAAAAAAAACTTACAATAATTAATAATCAAATTATTTTCTGGCGAAATGTGTTACACCGCATAATTAATATTATAATTACTGTATCTTAGTGTAATTTGCCTTTGAGAGGACATAATGTAGAGTCGGGAAATTTTATATCTATTGTCCATTTACTGTCTGATTATGATCCTGTATTGAAAGAACTTCTTTTAAAACCAAAGGTAAAATAAATTATTTAAGCCTGACGATTCAAAATGAGATCATCAGCTTATTGGGAACCTAAGTTAGAGAAAAGCTTATTTTACAGATTAATCAAGCACCCTTTTGTTCAATCATTCTGGACACAACACAAGACTTAGCAGAAATTGATCAACTTTCCCACATTTTTAGATATGTTAAAATAATAATGTGCCTATTAAAATAGAAATATGTGAATCATTTTTAGGGTTTAAAGATGTTGCAGATAGTACTGAATTGGGGCTTACTGATGATATTATAAATACTGTTACGTCATACGGTCCATACGGAATTGATTTATCTAAATGTAGAGGGCAGGGCTACGATGGTGCTAATAAAGTCACTAGATATACAAAGTACCGCAATACGTATGGACCATGTGTTAGAGAGAGAAGATAGATTTAGGAATAAAAATGGCGGATGACAGGCATATGACAGTTGACGTCCTTTTTTAGAGTTGTCAAATGGTATAAAGAAGTTTATTTGCTATTAAAAATTATTATTAATTTTATTAAATACATAAATAAAAAGTTCACCTCGAGTTCATACGTTCATAACAAAAAATTATAATAACTTTATTTGCTGTTTTTGAAGATTTATTTAATATTTTTACATCACAATGCCCGGGTGCTGCGTACCTCAATGTAAAAACAGGACAGAAAAGGGATTTCGACTATTTAGGTTACCATCCGGTTAGCATATAATGTAAACATTATTTATCAAGTCCGCTACATTATCTGTTCCTTTTAAGAGTAAAAAACGCAGAAAGAAGGAATTTCTGGACCTAATGTATTGGGAGGACCGATATAAATCTTTCGTCCATGATTTGTGAAGTAAGTATTCTAATTATTGTATGCAATGATTTGAAACATCAAATGGGTAGGTCCATTTTTCTGAGGAATAATTTGAGAGAAAACGGAAAGATGGTCGAAGATTGTTAAGCGCGGAGACCATTCCAGATTTGCTAACAGCAACCGTTTAAGCTACAAATAGTCAGCAGGCAAGAAGATATGGAGCTACCATTGAAAATGCATCAGATGAAAAGCAAAGTAACGTTGGTATACAAGAATTAAATTCCGATTGTACTGATAAAAGTATGTATATAGAAATTGGACAATCAGTCACCGAGTATTTGTAAATCAGAAATAAATACATTGCTTGAAGAGCCTGCATATGAAGGAAATGTAAATGGTTATATCAGCAAGTTAAAGCTTTCTTTAAGGAGATCAGTCAATAGATGCAGTGTATATAAGAGACGTTGTGAGGAGCAAGATGAAAGGCTCAAAAAGATTTTCAATGAAGATCAGTTAATATTTGTGAAAATAGGATCACATCGTGGAACAAAATGGTCAGAAGAAACTTTGACTAAAGCCCTAAAGTTATGCTTAGCCTGTGGTACAAAAGGCTATGAAGAATTGAGAAAACAAAACCTTCCTTATCCAAGTATACGCACTATACAACATTGTATTAGGTACGGATCGCCAAAACAGTCTTCGCAGCGTCAATACTCGCATACTCGCGTGCGAGTATTGACCTAACCACACTCTAATATCTTCCCTAGGGGCATGCTTATAAATCTAAACTCCTTTGGTATTTATATATATTATAGCCTTATTGTTATCTACAACTTGACACAAAGAACAATAAGATTAGACTATATATATATATATATATATATATATATATATATATATATATATATATATATATAATATAATATTCTTATATATTTTAAAAATTTTAAAATTGTATATTTCCTTATCAATTTGTCCTAGTTATCACATAAAAATGTAAAAGTAAGGATTTTAAAGAAATACAGATTTTTAAATTTTCAGTAGACAATCCCCTTAAGGAAAATGACGTCACAAATCTACATTTCTGCGCAATCTATTGTGGAATAACGGTTTCAGGATACTGTAATATTTTATAACACTAACTTAATAATTATAAAATTACAAAATACAAAAGCCGCGATTTTGTAAAGCACGTTATGTTGTGTTTATGTTGGAATTTAAATAAAGAATTAGGCAGGCGTTCGTACTATCAAATGGTATGAAATCACTATTGAACAGTAAAGGTCACCATAAACAAAATTCGTGACGTCATTTTTCTCAACGGAAATCATTTCTGTTAAGGAAAATAATTTTTATTTTAATATTAAAATAAAAACATGATTGATTTTTATGGTAATATTAAAATAAGGATTAATGTTAATTCTATTTAAATGCGATAGTCGTAGACGAAATAAATTTATTTTGATTGTTTGACAATAGTTTTTGAATTAAATATATTAGACGTAATAATTCATATGTTTCATAAATAGAACCCCTGCTTAAAGAATTATTTAAACTAATTTCACATTGCAGAAAAATAAAATTAAAAGAATGATATAAATCAAAACAAATTTAAATTAAATATTACAATTAAAAATTATTATTAATTTTATTAAATACATAAATAAAAAGTTTACCTCGAGTAGGATTTGAACCTACGACCTGTACTTTGCTAGAGTACTGCGCTATCACGGTTCAAGCCCCAATCGATGTAAATTTTGTCTTTATGTACAAAGAAACAAAAATATAAATATAATTTTAAATTGAAATGGAGATGTAAAATTGTTAAAATAAATAGTTAGAATTTTGGAAACATCAAGTGATCTTGTGTTAAAATGAGACCTATGGTTAAGGTATAATAAAAAGTAAAACGGCTTGCCATAGTAGTTTATATCCGTTCTCTTATTCAAAGTTGGAAAAGTTTTAGAGCCGTCTGATGAAGGCCGGATTAAGGTCTCGTAGGGCCGGGTGCAGATTTTTTTCAGGGCCCAATCTCCTTGCCGGTTCATCATTCTCTTCGCAACAAAACCAACACAAATTTGTTTCGTAATTTATTTACATACAAAAACATTCACAATATACATACATCCATTATATAAAATACTTAAATTCTAACTTTTTGTGCCTTGGCACATGCAAATTCTTTGATTAGATCTTCAAAACTTATTGTTTCAAATAATTCCCTTTCTATGGACATCAGACTTAATGCATTAAGTCTGCTATCGCTCATGGAAGAACGTAGATCATTTTTTATTCTAGCCATCTTAGAGAATGCGCGTTCTGCGCTGCAATTGCTAACCGGCAACCATAGATATATATATCCCTATAAGCAATGACGACATTTGGGAAAACCGATTCTAATTTTTTATTTTTAATCATTTTTAAACAATCATCTGGTGAAGCAATGTTTAAATCTTTCACGAGACTAGAAAATTGGATCACTTCGTTTGCAAACTGTTCATCAAAATCGTCTTTATAATGTTTTGAAAGATTATTCACTTCCTGTAAAATGTCTTAAACAGAATTTCAAATTTTTCTTATAAATGTATATAAGCTTGAAGTCGATGTTCTAAACATCAACTCAATTTGTCAATGATAGGTAAATATGTATTAATTTTAAAATCCTGAAGCCCACTGAATTCAAACTCACCTTCGCGAGCTTCGTCACTTGCCAGTTTTCGCTTCCGAATTCTTGAATATTGTTTATCAAACTTTTTATTAACAGTATTTTCAAAATAGTCGAACATTTCTCGAAGACTTGAGACAAATGATTTTAGAGATCGTATAAGTTGCACAGCTGTTGACAAATCTATTAACTTGGATTGTAGATTCAAGCCTGTAGAATTGAAACGTTCAAGAACATCGTACCAAAATGTTGTCATAAAGGCAATATTTAGAGATTTCATTTTTTGTTTAAGCGTAGCTGCTCCATCCCGCGTGTTTCTTCTTTCTGCGTCATCATCAGATATAATTTGAAGATTTTCACATATTTTATTATAGTTTTCATGAACTATTTTTGTTGATATAGCCCTCGCAGACCACCGAGTACCGCTAAGGCTTTTGAGGGAGAGGTTCCGTTCATTTTCGCTGGTTAGATTTGAGCATATGTGTTTCCATCTATGACTCGCGACGCCAAAAAATTATACAGTTGTTGCAAGAAACTAAAGAAGTCTAATGCACTTTAACAACTGTCGACTGCATTCACTCCAACTAATGTGCTGTACACGGAACATAAATCATATATTTATTAATATTTTTTAAACGTCCATTTTTTATGTTGAGTTCGAATTGGTGCAGAATTTCTAGTACAGAATCTTCCATAGATTCCCCTGAATGACCAACTGAACTTAAATAATTAGAAAAAAAAAAACACCCCAGGTTCGAGTTCGACTTTGGTTTTATAATTTTACTTTTTCGATAAGGGGTCTTATCCATGTTTATGAAAATATATATTCTGATTCTACATGAAAAATGATTTTATTTATTTTTTATTTTATTTTTAATCCAAAAAATGAGCAAATAATGTCGGATGAGACATTTACTCATTATTAGAAAAAAATAAGGTTCTAATTTTTTAGGAACACCCTTAATAACATCTTTCTGGGCTTCTTATTCCTCTTTTTTTTTCAGTTTTTGAAAGCCACCTTCGTATTTTCTATTCATGGTAATAGATATTAATATTATATACATATATATATATATATACATATACAGGGTGAATAGAAAAAAGTGCTATGCATAGTGCCACGCGATAGAGGACACTAAAATAAGAAAAAGAGTTCCTATGAACTTAGGTCCGCAAGGCCTTCGTTTAAAAGATATAGAGTGTTAAAGTTTAATTATTTTTTTGTTTTTTTTTATATCTTTTTACAATGATGTAATAAGCGGACGAAATTTTGTATACAGGGGCTTTTTATCACGCAGAATTCAAATATGACCTTAGTTCATTTATTACTGATAGAGGGCGCCACATACAGGTTTCCATCTTGTTTGAATCGGTCCTAACTTTTTTGCCTTACGCTGAATGTCATTTTCGACTGGAAAAATTTGTTTTCCCATCTTTTCTGCTGCAGAAAGGTATACCTTATTGAAGTTGCTAGGACCCACGGTTCACGAAAAAATGCATCCAATGCATACAAATTATCCAAAAGCGCCAAAGTAACTGATTATATGTTACGGAGAAGCTCGGTCAAATTTCTCCAAAGTTCAACGTATCTATCGAGAATGATATCCTTTAGGACAGGTTCCTAATGTTCGAACATTTATTGACGTGCTTAGGCGTTTGGATGAAGATAGGTGGTGAGGATGTCTGTTTAAAAAAAAAGTTAATAGTGGGAGTTTCCAGAACTCGTCGCACTGCTGAAAAGGAATAACCTGAACACATTATTAGAAGATGTTTCATTGGACATTGTTGCAAGAGTGAACTTTACGCTTGATGGCAAGCTAGCTGACTTTTCTTGAGTCGTAAGGAAATTTTTTGAAAGGAGGTTTGAAAATAGGTGGATTTGTCGTGGGGGGCTTGTAATATGATCATTGCTCTTCAGTAATAAAAGAACTAAGGTCATATTTGAATTCTGCGTGATAAAAAGCCCCTGTATACAAAATTTCGTCCGCTTATTACATCATTGTAAGAAGATATTGATAAAAAAACAAAAAAATAATTAAACTTCAACACCCTATATCTTTTAAACGAGGCGTTGCGGACCTAAGTTCACAGAAACTGTTTTTCTTATTTTAGTGTCCTCTATCGCGTGGCACTATGCATGCACTTTTTCTATGTCATGTATATATATATATATATATATATATATATTTGAGATGTTTAGAAAGAGGTAATAGAAGTATCGGACAGCTTACATGACATTTGGGTCACAAAAGGGTAATCTCTGGCTCGAGACAAGTGCGAGACACAATTTTACATAAATATGGTTCACGATGTGTTTAAAATAAATTTATTTGGTATAAATTGATCTGAATATCATTTGCTAAGTTTGGTTTCATCATAAAAGCAATTTGTTGCTACCAAAATTGTCAAAGATGTTAAATATCACCATTTTCGTAGAGTCATTTTAGTAATGCAATTTTTACATTTAAATTCAATTTTTCAAAGTTAATTTGGCAAGTAGATATTTCACAGGTGTTTAAACATGGACTATGTAGTTAGGATTATGTTAGGGATAAGGTATGTTTAGTTTTTAAGAGCAGGAAATACAAAAATTTTGTTAAAAGGGTTATAATATGGATAGTATAGACAATTTTCGCACACATTTTGTTAATGAATTAGTGACAAAGTTTATAATAAATGATTCACAACAAGAAAGACATTTAGAACATTTTGGCATACAAACATTTATAGTGCCGTACAATTTATAGTGTAAAAATCCCAAAACAGTGTTAGACGATGAGACATTTTCAATGCAAGACTAAATAACATTATGCATTGCAAATAAGTAGTGTGAACAATAAAGACAAGTTGTACAAACCTTAAACATAACATTTTAAGTGCTAAAAACATTTTTAATATGAATTTATTTCATATTTAAAATTTAAGTATGGTTACGTTGTAAATTTTAGATTTTTCACATAATTTTATACTTTTTCCATATTATTAGATTTAGTTTTGCTCTTAAAGCAAATAATAGATGTTCTTTCACAATATAAATAAGTTTTTATAAGGATACAGCGTTTTATCCGCAAAATTTGCTAAATCTAAGTTGAATTCTAGACAAATTTACAAAACTTAAAATTTTCATTAAAGTAAATGTTTGAATTTAAAAGATATGTTTTCTTATGTAAATTGTCCTCAGAATTCCATTTTCAAGTAATTTTAGTGTAGCTTGTAAGTGTGTATAGTTAGTAGCTTATTTTGATTAGATTAAGTTGTTTCGTTTATTAGTGGTAGGATTTATTGCTTATTCGGTGTCCTTTTATTCGAAATTTCACATAGTTTTCATTTCTGTTTTAAATTTCATTTCCGACCATGTATAAGAAAGTTACGCCAAAATTCCATTTTGTACAATTCTTAATTTTGATTAGCCAATCACATTCATTGTAAATTTTGCAATATGGCTGTAAAAAATTGAAATTTCTGTAGCAACCAGAAACCTATAAAAGCAAGAGCTCAGGAAGTCATTCTCTCTCCAGTTTTTGTTCAAAAGTGAAAAGATTAAAACAGTGTTGCTAATTTAGTGTTTACTTAACCTAATTTATTTTCGTCGAGAAAGTTTACGTACGAATAATTTCGAGAGCACTTGTTTTATAACTTCGGTCAAAATTTAAATAGTTCGGTCACCGATACCTGTCGTTGTTAATAAATTATTGCTGTACGATTAATTGATGTCACGATTTTGTGTAAAATTTGTTTTCATGTTTTCCGATTTAAAATAATTCTGAAATACCAAATTAAATTCCATTTTATTTGGTGAAAGTTGTTTTATTTATCCGGACAATTCCTCTTAAATAAATATTATATTTTCGGTAACTAAAATAAAATTGTGTTAACAAAAATCTTGGATACTAATAATACATTTTAAACGAAATCAGTCATAAAGATTTAAAACCATTTTTAATAAAAGTTACCATTGTAAATAAGTGTTTGGAGGTTGCCGTTTTTTGGAAAAGAAAACATCTTGAAGATTGGAGGTTGGTGTCTTCGAGAACCGAGATAGCAGTTGGACATTAGTAACAACAACAGCCGAGTGAACATTGCCTGCCTCCAGGTGCAGTTTGAAGACATCATTCAATCGACAGGAAGGATTGTATCTGTGAGTTTTAAAATTTTTTATAACCCTGTTATTGGTATTTCCTGCAATTAATATTTGTTATATGTTATTAATTAAGAATTTCAATTATTTACCTGTGTAAACACCTGTGAAGCAAATCATTTCCTTTTCTTTTCTAAATTTTCACATTTTGATCCAAACATTAACATTTCTTAATTATTTGACAATTTTGACAGTTTTAATTATTTTACACTTAAAGTCAGTAACGCATGCGTTAGAAAGCAAAACTTATTCAGAACAAATTTTATACGTCAAATTCAATTAAGTATAGGATATTTCTTATACAAAATATATTATCTTCAACTAAATCCTTGAACTCTATCCCATTGAGATCCCTAATCATAATTTAATAATTTAATAAATAATTTAAAACAAACCAAATTATAAACATTTCAATTTATTGGCACCGCAACGTGTGGGCACGATTTAGTTTGAAGATTTTGGATATAAAAGCACAAAAAATTTTATAGATATTTAGTTTTCATTTTTCGTTTATTGTTTATTGTTATTTGTTATTGTATTGTTTATTGTGTTTATTAGTGTTAGGATTTTTATAAAAGGGCAAATTTAGTTAGTACGACTAGTGAATGCAAGATCGTAGGGTAACTAGATCAGGTAAAGTTTACGGACCTAAAGATATTGAGGTAAAAGAGAAAAAACAGGATCTAGTTACAGAGATGGAACAAGTAGAAAAGAATGTTGAAGGACAGCAAGAAGGGGGAAGTCCAGTTAGAGAAAGCAAAACCTTAGACGTGGACATGATAATCGCCATGCTAATGAAAGCGGAAGAAAGTAGAAAGCAAGACATGATAAAGGCTGAGGAAAATATTGATAGTAAATTTAACAAGCTGGAAGAAAATAGGAAGCAAGACAAGAAAGAAGCAGAGGAAAATATCGACAGTAAATTTAACAAGCTTGAAGAAAATAGAAGGAGGATATACGAGAGCAGATGAGAAGATGGAAATAAAATTTAACAAGTTGGTAGAAAGTATTGATAGACAAGTGAGTAAGTGGGAGGACGATAAAGAGAAGTTAGTACATAAAATGGAGAAAACGAAGGAAGAATTAAGCAATAGCATGCACCGAGAAAATGATAAGTTATGGGGAACGATTATCGACAATAAGGAAGAGGCAGATGACAAGATTGGAAAGTTGGACAAGAATATTAGAACTGAAACCCGTCTAAGAGAAGAGGTTTCTAACGAAATAAATGATAGAGTAGGAAGGATACATGACATCCACGAACAAATATGTTTTCAGGTGGATAAGAATAAGGATGAGAACAAGAAACAGATAGGGAAATTTGCAATAAACTAAGAATACACGATCATGACCTAGAAGAGTTGAAAGAACGTGAAACACCTCGAAATTTTCAAATCGGCTGGGAAAATTGCATGTGGAATCAAGAGATGCCATATAAATTTGAAGGAAAGAAGCAAGAATCGCCAATGCTATTTTTGAAAAATATAGAAGAATATTTTAATGACATTAAGGACAATAAACAAAGAATGCGTTTGGTGAGAAAGATGCTTAAAGGGAATGCGAACTATGGTACAATTTAGTACAAGAGCAATGTACCGATTATAAGCACTTCAAGGAATTATTTACCAAACAATATTGGAGTGATGTCCAACAAAATGTAATAAGGGAAGAATTTTCAAGGGCAAAGTATGACAAAAACTATGGCACTTCGAGGAGATTTATGTAATGAAGAAATACCAAATAGCAAGATACTTCACACCACCGATGAATGAACAAGAAATAGTCCAATATTTAGCAAGGCAACTGGAGAATAATGTGGCAGAAAACATTATTCTGCAAAATATAGATAATATAACATCACTACTGCAATTTTAAGAAGATACGATGCATACGAACAGCATCAGAACAGTTACGAAAGAGAGAATTTAACCCTAGGAATTATGGAAATGACAGAAGGAATATAATTACAGGCACGAAAGAGAGGACAATAGGAGAGATAATTATAATAGGAATTATGGAAATGACAGGAGGGATTATCAAAATCAATATCATCGTGCTGATAATCGTAGAGAGTATTTCCAAAATGGCAACAATAGGAAAGCAATTATAGATCGGGAAGAGAGGAACAACTTCCAACAAAGACGAGGAGGATATAATAATGGCTACGATAGGAACAGATTTAATTACAACAATCAAGCCAAGGATAATGAACGGAACATCAGAATAATAGAGAGAATGAAGGAAAGGATCATCGTAGAAATGATATGCAAAAGAAAATAGAAGGCCATACCAAGAGATCGTGGATGATCAGAATAGGAGGTGAATAACATCCAGGTACGAGAAGAGAAGGAGGAACCGAGTTGTGGAAGGATTAGTTGGGTCAATGCCATCGTACATGCATCCCAAGACGAAGAAAAGAACACACAAAGGACTTTGACAAGATCACCGTTCAAAATTTTTAAATACGAGCTTCCTTGTCAACAATGTAAAGACAAACTACCAACATCCTACGGAATTTTTAGAAATTGAACAAAATTCAGAACCAGAAACTGCAAACATTTTATTACCTTTCGTTAACATTAGAATTAAGAATTTAAATTTATTAGGATTAGTTGATACCGGATCAGAAATTTCATTAATACAGGAAAAGATCATCGTGAGAATAACGATTTATTTAAAGATGAGATCATTAGAATAAACAAAATAGAAGTTATGGCAGCAACGGATAAGAAGCTTAGCACTATAAATAGGATGCTACATACTGAAGCTAAGGTAGGGGAACAGATTTTTCAAACACAATGGTTTATAACTAACAATTTAAAATGGAGTTAATAATCGAATGGATTTGATTAAGCAATTAAAATTGATTATCGATGCAACATATGAAGATAAGAATTGGTAAAGATGAATTAAACTGGGTACAGCCCTACAATAAAAGATTAAATTTATATAAACCGCATATCCAGTATTTGAAGGTGGAAAGAATTATAAAGGATGAGCAATTCGATATCAATCACATTGGTTACAAGCAAGAAGTTATAAACATTATACAAAAAATTTGGTGTTGATAAATGAAGAACCTAGCGTAGCAAGTAAATATGTACATAAAATTGAGGTGCCTAGATGAATCTAAAATTTTCATACTTCTATAAGTTATTCTTATTTCAAAATTTAATTTTAATAGGTAGGTCAATTAAAGAACTTAATATTTTCTTGTACAAAATATCTTCATTCTTAAATTGGGGAATTTGAGATGTTTAGAAAGAGGTAATAGAAGTATCGGACAGCTTACATGACATTTGGGTCAAAAAGGGGTAATCTCTGGCTCGAGACAAGTGCGAGACACAATTTTACAAAATATGGTTCACGATGTGTTTAAAATAAATTTATTTGGTATAAATTGATCTGAATATCATTTGCTAAGTTTGGTTTCATCATAAAAAGCAATTTGTTGCTACCAAAATTGTCAAAGATGTTAAATATCACCATTTTCGTAGAGTCATTTTAGTAGTGCAATTTTTACAATAAAATTCAATTTTTCAAAGTTAATTTGGCAAGTAGACATTTCACAGGTGTTTAAACATGGACTATGTAGTTAGGATTATGTTAGGGATAAGGTATGTTTAGTTTTTAAAAGCAGGAAATACAAAAATTTTGTTAAAAGGGTTATAATATGGATAGTATAGACAATTTTCGCACACATTTTTGTTAGTGAATTAGTGACAAAGTTTATAATAAATGATTCACAACAAGAAAGACATTTAGAACATTTTGGCATACAAACATTTATAGTGCCGTACAATTTATAGTGTAAAATCCCAAAACAGTGTTAGACGATGAGACATTTTCAATGCAAGACTAAATAACATTATGCATTGCAAATAAGTAGTGTGAACAATAAAGACAAGTTGTACAAACCTTAAACATAACATTTTAAGTGCTAAAACATTTTTAATATGAATTTATTTCATATTTAAAATTTAAGTATGGTTACGTTGTAAATTTTAGATTTTTCACATAATTTTATACTTTTTCCATATTATTAGATTTAGTTTTGCTCTTAAAGCAAATAATAGATGTTCTTTCACAATATAAATAAGTTTTTATAAGGATACAGCGTTTTATCCGCAAAATTTGCTAAATCTAAGTTGAATTCTAGACAAATTTACAAAACTTAAAATTTTCATTAAAGTAAATGTTTGAATTTAAAAGATATGTTTTCTTATGTAAATTGTCCTCAGAATTCCATTTTCGCAAGTAATTTTAGTGTAGCTTGTAAGTGTGTATAGTTAGTAGCTTATTTTGATTAGATTAAGTTGTTTCGTTTATTAGTGGTAGGATTTATTGCTTATTCGGTGTCCTTTTATTCGAAATTTCACATAGTTTTCATTTCTGTTTTAAATTTCATTTCCGACCATGTATAAGAAAGTTACGGCCAAAATTCCATTTTGTACAATTCTTAATTTTGATTAGCCAATCACATTCATTGTAAATTTTGCAATATGGCTGTAAAAATTGAAATTTCTGTAGCAACCAGAAACCTATAAAAGCAAGAGCTCAGGAAGTCATTCTCTCTCAGTTTTTGTTCAAAAGTGAAAAGATTAAAACAGTGTTGCTAATTTAGTGTTTACTTAACCTAATTTATTTTCGTCGAGAAAGTTTACGTACGAATAATTTCGAGAGCACTTGTTTTATAACTTCGGTCAAAATTTAAATAGTTCGGTCACCGATACCTGTCGTTGTTAATAAATTATTGCTGTACGATTAATTGATGTCACGATTTTGTGTAAAATTTGTTTTCATGTTTTCCGATTTAAAATAATTCTGAAATACCAAATTAAATTCCATTTTATTTGGTGAAAGTTGTTTTATTTATCCGGACAATTCCTCTTAAATAAATATTATATTTTCGGTAACTAAAATAAAATTGTGTTAACAAAATCTTGGATACTAATAATACATTTTAAACGAAATCAGTCATAAAGATTTAAAACCATTTTAATAAAAGTTACCATTGTAAATAAGTGTTTGGAGGTTGCCGTTTTGGAAAAGAAAACATCTTGAAGATTGGAGGTTGGTGTCTTCGAGAACCGAGATAGCAGTTGGATATTAGTAACAACAACACCGAGTGAACATTGCCTGCCTCCAGCTGAAGTTTGAAGACATCATTCAATCGACAGGAAGGATTGTATCTGTGAGTTTTAAAATTTTATATAACCCTGTTATTGGTATTTCCCTGCAATTAATATTTGTTATATGTTATTAATTAAGAATTTCAATTATTTACCTGTGAAACACCTGTGAAGCAAATCATTTCCTTTTCTTTTCTAAATTTTCACATTTTGATCCAAACATTAACATTTCTTAATTATTTGACAATTTTGACAGTTTTAATTATTTTACACTTAAAGTCAGTAACGCATGCGTTAGAAAGCAAAACTTATTCAGAACAAATTTTATACGTCAAATTCAATTAAGTATAGGATATTTCTTATACAAAATATATTATCTTCAACTAAATCCTTGAACTCTATCCCATTGAGATCCCTAATCATAATTTAATAATTTAATAAATAATTTAAAACAAACCAAATTATAAACATTTCAATTATATATATATATATATATATACAGTGCGGATGATAAGTCTTACCCCCTTTAATCTCCGTTACTGAAGACAAAATTGAAAAACGCTCGGACACGTCAATTTTATTTCAAACGAGGTGTTTTTAACAAAAAATTGTCACCCTTTTACCTCCTCCCTTGACAGATACCCCTCCATTTTTAAATAGCAAGGTGATACATCGTTGGAAAATATTTTAAAAGTAGAATTCAAAAATTATCATTTTTAATTTTTTTTTTAATAAAAATACAAATAAAAATAAACAAACAAATAATACTAAATTAAATCTTCAAAAATAAATGAACTGGGCAAATTATTCTAATTAACAACTTAATTACTGCAGAAGGTGTTCAAAATGTTCTCCATTTACTTCCTGGCAGAAGTAGATTCTTTGTTTGGTTTCCTCCCTAACCCTTTGTAGGGTCTGCATATCAATTCTGTTGCATTCTTCGAATATTTTTTGACAAAGTCGATCAAGTGTCATCAATTGGCTCGCATACACTTTGGATTTAAGGTAACCCCATAGGAAAAAAGCCATAGGAGTCATATCTGGTGACCTAGGTGGCCACTCAATAAACCCACGACGCCCAATCCATCTCCTCGGATACAAATTGTTTAAAAAATTTCGAACTCGAGCAGCGTAGATCCATCTTGTTGAAAAACAATATCTTGAGTGAATTCACCTGGGTTGGTTCTAACCACATCATTAATTGCAGGGATTATTTGTGTTTCCAATAGGTTAAGGTTGCTATCCCCCGTTAAGTTACCTTCGATAAAAAAAAGGGCCTATAATGTGATTCCCTAGTATACCTGCCCAAACATTTAATTTAGTTGGGTATTGTGTGTGGCACTTAAAAAACAATCGAGGATTTTCGTCAGACCAATATCTTATGTTTTGTCGATGTACATGACCGTTTAAATAGAATGTACCTAGCTTCATCGGAAAAACAAATAAGTTGTAAGTAATTTGGATCTTGTGTAATATTATTATCCATAATTTCACAATATTGCATTCGTCGATCTGGACCATCCTCTGTCAATTCATGCACCATTTTTTTTTATATGGGTGAAATCTTTGCTTCTTTAAAGTGCATAAAACGGTCGAATGACTTACTTCGCATTCTCGAGTAACTGCTTGAACTGGATGGATTTACTACAAATTGGGATACAATATCTACTTGTTTCTCCTCAGAAGTCTTATTTCTACCAACCCGTTTTTTGTTTTCGACAGAACCAGTTTCAAAAAATTTGTTGATTAGTAGTCTATAGTAATGTCGATCAATTGGACGATCCGGAAAACGTTCATTAAATATACTTACCGCTTCATGAAAGTTACGGCCAGCTTCACTAAATATTAGAACGGCTTCACATTTTTCCACTAAACCACGAGGTTGTCTGTTTGGAATACAAAAATTTACAGGGTACCACCAAAACTCACCAATTGTTAATAATTACGCGTTGCTGTTGTCAATGTTGTTTAGACTCAATAGTGCTAAATGTTTGTTATTTTTGACAATACTTGTCAAAAACTGACACGCCAACTAGATTGTTTAAAAAAAGTTTTCTAACAATGATACTTTCTTACCTACAAAGTATTTATTCGGCAATAAGTAAGAATAGAAATTAAATAAACTTTGTTAATAGATTGTCCCATATGAAAGTAAAACCAGTGTACCCGATTCGGTATGTTGAGGATCTTAAAGGAATAGATTGTTATTAACCAGGAGACAACTGAGCTTAAAATAAAGTGTTAGGAGGAAACCAAACAAAGAATCTACTTCTGCCAGGAATTGGAGAACATTTTGAACACCTCCTGCAGTAATTAAGTTGTTAATTAGAATAATTTGTCCAGTTCATTTATTTTGAAGATTTAATTTAATATTATTTGTTTGTTTATTTTATTTGTATTTTTATTTAAAAAATTAAAATGATAATTTTTGAATTCTACTTTTAAAATCTTTTCCAACGATGTATCGCACGACCCCCCTTGCTATTTAAAAAAGTGGAGGGGGTAGCTGTCGAGTTGAGACCAACATGCGCGCGCGCGCCGACGGATCTACGCTTTCCAAACGTGTCGGGATAAACAAAAAAATATTTTCCAAAGAACACCCTATTGTGTCTGTTGGCACATCAGAGAATGTTATTGTTCTTGCAGTTAAGGATTATTCATATTCTATAGAAATTGTAACTGCGGCAAACGGCTAAATAAATATCTCTGACAAGCCGGATGTCGCATTAGTTAAGTAGGTAGAAATGCTTTTCTCCGAAACCGATCGTCCGATGACATTCCTATCGGTTACTCTGCGGGGAGCCCCTGCGCCCGGGCTAATCCGACATTGCGTCTGACTCAATTTTTTTTTCTATAGCAATTGCTAAAGTGTGCATTGAACAAGCCAAATCAATAGATCAAGTTTGACTTTAACCGCAAGGTTAGATAAAGTTGAACTTTAACAGCAAGGGTAGATAATTTAAATTTTTTTAATTTTAATTTATATAAATATACAACTTATTTTTCATTTTTATTTGCATTAATAATAACTTCAATATTGCAATTTACATTTCCAGAAATATCAAATTTTGGAACAGAACCTGTTTCATGTGAAAAACGTACAGACGAAGTAGAGTTACATGAACTTTCTATTCGACAGAGTATTTTCCTTGATACATCAATTTTTTTCGCTACTGAGTCTTCTACATAAGTTTCGGTGACGGAGGATGACTTCCAACCCCCTATACGCTTAACTGTCATCAGGTCAGCACCAGAATTTTCCAGCATTGTGGCTGCAGCTAGCAACCCATACTACTGAGATTTTAAAACGTGACTAACTCGATTAATATTTCTTTAATTTTTCGTTAAAAGTTTGCTATAGAAAAAAATAGAATGTTATACACGACGATAATATACAACTATCGACTCGTGAAAATTAATTCACTCGCTCCTTCGTCGCTCATGAATTAACATTTTTCACTTATCGCTAAAATTCTATTTTATCGGCTTGTATAACAAATATCTATTAGTTCCTTTGGGTTCAAATACATTATCATTGTTTTAGTCCATTTACTTTATACTTTTTTGTTCCATGCTATACAAATATTTTGTAAATTATTAAAACAAAAGGCATAAACCTCTATTACAACTGTTATTAATTGGAAAAGTGGTGGTTAATGGTTTTATATGGGCATTAATGCTTAATGCGTTCCATATTTTCTGTGATGTGATGTTACTGGTAACAGTATGATACTTCTTTTAAAACACTTTTAAACGCGTGGTGTAATATTATCGAGACATCAGAATAATAGATGTTTTAGTCAATGTCTTTAAAGTACTTATCGACACTTACTCATTAATTGTGTAATACGAAATGTTTTGTACATAGGTATAAATAACAAAACATGTGTTGTAACACCTCGTGATTCCAATAATAAAACCATAAATTGTTAGACATCCACATAACAATACGTGTTGTAATTGAAAATTAAGACAAATTATTTTGGTTCATAATAATTTCTATTATATAATTATCGTGTTTATCTGCGTAACACTAACCTTGTGCATTGTTCCATAACGAAAATTGCGGAAGTTCCATAAATGCACAGGCAACAAAGGAAATTGCTTATTGATAATGCATATTCTGGAATTTACAAAAATTCAACAAGTAGATAAACTCTGCGAACTTCGCTACTTATTACATCAGATATCGCTTGCTGGATTTTTGTACTTTTGAGCTTGCAAAATTATTTTGCCAAGACTGTAGGCTGTAGCCAATATAACTTCAAAACAATAGACAAATAAGATCTAAGAAACTTATTAATTATATGTTAAATTACCACAGCATTATAATTTAACATAAGTAGTCGAAATTAAATTAAAATTAAAATTACAAAAACGTTCTGCATTATGCTTTTCATTGTTAATAACACTTCCACTTATTGATAAAGATATTACTTTGTTAGATTTAACTGGGTTATTTTATTTGATGTGAGATGAAGTTTTTCACAACGTTACACTTACATCATGACTCGATTAAACTTTGTTAAATGTGTTTTTGGCTGAAAATTTCATTGTTAGCTTTCGCCGTAGAGTGTTCTGGTTTGTCATCTTTGAGGCAGTTTAACAATATTTAATTTTATGACCTAGTTATTCTTTACTAAAATTTAATTTTATAGTTGGCTTTATACGTTTCTCAAACTGTTATATTAATAGCAGGCTGATGTTTATGTTTTAATTTTTCAACTTTGACAGAATTGTTTACAACATCTTTAACAATTTTTAACAAATATTTGATGTACACATTACTGCAAGGTATAATTCGGATCTATTCGTCTAAATATGGTTGTAAATAGTAAAATTCTTGCACAAACCTGTTAAAATTCATATTAATGTATGATTCTGAATTTATGGTAACATGCGCTACAAGATGTATAGTACAATAGGTTCTATTGTACAGGATTTACTAACGGCTAAGCCCGATTTCAGGACAAACTATTTTGCCCAAGCTAAATTAGTTGGGAAGGGAAGTAGACGGGTGGGGTGGGCACTTGGTACCGTGACGTTATAGTTAATTAAAAGTGGCGAGGAATTAGGGCCCTTTTGGCCGTATTAAGAGCCTTTTGGCAGCTCAATTCTTGAAGGTCAAAGTTCAATTATTGTAATGAGTCATAATTAAATCGCGGCCATTTTTATTTTTATTTGTATTTTATTTAAAAATTAAAAATGATAATTTTGAATTCTACTTTTAAAATCTTCTCCAACGATGTATCGCACGACCCCTTGCTATTTAAAAAGTGGAGGTAGCTGTCAAGGGAGGTGAAAGGGTGACAATTTTTTTTTGTTAAAAAACACCTCGTTTGAAATAAAAATTGAAGTGTCCTAGCGCTTTTCAATTTTGTCTTCAGTAATGGAGATTAAAGGGGGGGTAAGACAACATCCGCACTATATATATATATATATATATATATATATATATATATATATATATATCTTACGAAACAGAGCACCTGTTAGGTAAGAATGTTAAACACCGAGAAATATTTAAATTAAATATTTGGAAGCATACGTATCGCAACGCGGCCGGGTCAATATTAAAAGGGAGCTAAGACATGAATTCTGTATGTCGAGTTGAGACCAACATGCGTGCGCGCGCCGACGGATCCACGTTTTCCAAACGTGTCGGGATAAACAAAATATTTTCCAAAGAACACCCTATTGTGTCTGTTGGCACATCAGAGAATGTTATTATTCTTGCAGTTAAGGATTATTCATATTCTATAGAAATTGTAACTGCGGCAAACGGCTAAATAAATCTCTGACAAGCCGGATGTCGCATTAGTTAAGTAGGTAGAAATGCTTTTCTCCGAAACCGATCGTCCGATGACGTTCCTATCGGTTACTCTGCGGGGTGCCCCTGCGCCCGGGCTAATCCGGCATTGCGTCTGACTCAATTTTTTTTTCTATAGCAATTGCTAAAGTGTGCTTTGAACAAGCCAAATCAATAGATCAAGTTTGACTTTAACCGCAAGGTTAGATAAAGTTGAACTTTAACAGCAAGGGTAGATAAAGCATTTTAATTTTTTTAATTTTTATTTATATAAATATACAACATATTTTTCATTTCTATTTGCATTAATAATAACTTCAATATTGCAATTTACATTTCCAGAAATATCAAATTTTGGAACAGAACCTGTTTCATGTGAAAAACGTACAGACGCCGTAGAGTTACATGAACTTTCTATTCGACAGAGTATTTTCTTTGATACATCAATTTTTTTCGCTACTATATAAGTTTCGGTGACGGAAAATGACTTCCAACCCCCTACACGCTTAACTGCCATCAGGTCAGCACCAGAGTTTGCCAGCATTGTGGCTGCAGCTAGCAACCCATCTACTGAGATTTTAAAACGTGACTAACTCGATTAATATTTCTTTAATTTTTCGTTAAAAGTTTGCTATAGAAAAAAATAGAATGTTATACACGACGATAATATACAACTATCGACTCGTGAAAATTAATTCACTCGCTCCTTCGTCGCTCATGAATTAACATTTTTCACTTATCGCTAAAATTCTATTTTATCGGCTTGTATAACAAATATCTATTAGTTCCTTTGGGTTCAAATACATTATCATTGTTTTAGTCCATTTACTTTATACTTTTTTGTTCCATGCTATACAAATATTTTGTAAATTATTAAAACAAAAGGCATAAACCTCTATTACAACTGTTATTAATTGGAAAAGTGGTGGTTAATGGTTTTATATGGGCATTAATGCTTAATGCGTTCCATATTTTCTGTGATGTGATGTTACTGGTAACAGTATGATACTTCTTTTTTAAAAACACTTTTTAAACGCGTGGTATAATATTATCAAGACATCAGAATAATAGATGTTTTAGTCAATGTCTTTTAAAGTACTTATCGACACTTACTCATTAATTGTGTAATACGAAATGTTTTGTACATAGGTATAAATAACAAAAACATGTGTTGTAACACCTCGTGATTTCAATAATAAAACCATAAATTGTTAGACATCCACATAACAATACGTGTTGTAATTGAAAATTAAGACAAATTATTTTGGTTCATAATAATTTCTATTATATAATTATCGTGTTTATCTGCGTAACACTAACCTTGTGCATTGTTCCATAACGAAAAAAAATTGCGGAAGTTCCATAAATGCACAGGCAACAAAGGAAATTGCTTATTGATAATGCATATTCTGGAATTTACAAAAAATTCCCCAACAAGTAGATAAACTCTGCGAACTTCGCTACTTATTACATCAGATATCGGCTTGCTGGATTTTTTGTACTTTTGAGCTTGCAAAATTATTTTGCCAAGACTGTAGCCAATATAACTTCAAAAACAATAGACAAATAAGATCTAAGAAACTTACTTAATTATATGTTAAATTACCACAGCATTATAATTTAACATAAGTAGTCGAAATTAAATTAAAAATTAAAAATTACAAAAAACGTTCTGCATTATGCTTTTCATTGTTAATAACACTTCCACTTATTGATAAAGATATTACTTTGTTAGATTTAACTGGGTTATTTTATTTGATGTGATGTTTGGATTTGTGAATGCTTCTATCATTTTCAAATTGAAGTTTTTCACAACTTTACACTTACATCATAACTCGATTAAACTTTGTTAAATGTGTTTTTTGGTTGACAAATTTCATTGTTAGCTTTCGCCGTAGAGAGTGTTCTGATTTGTCATCTTTAAGGCAGTTTAACAATATTTAATTTTTAATGACCTAGTTATTCTTTACTAAAATGTAATTTTATATTTGGCTTTATACGTTTCTCAAACTGTTATATTAATAGCAGCCTGATGTTTATGTTTTAATTTTTCAACTTTGACAAAATTGTTTACAACATCTTTAACAATTTTTAACAAATATTACTACTGACGAAGATAACTGTAAGTGTTATCGAAACGTTTAGATTGTATAATTTAAAATACACCATTAAAAACCCCAAAAGAGATAAGTATTTTATTAAGAAACTTACTGTTTAGTGTTACCAGTAAAATTACTCGGTTCTATCAAATTTTGGCTTAAACCGGTTTACAAATAAAGATACTTTATAGAAGGTGTGAATGTATTTTGCATCTATCTTAAATATTGTTAAATTTACACAAAAAAAAAGTATAAGGACCTTTTTTAAAGATAATTAAACTCTAGATAAATTATCTTAATTAAAGTTTTTCATAAAGTGATAAATAAGCCTATCTAGAAAATGTTTAAATCTACCTTAAAAAGTATGAAAGGCTTTCTGAAGAAAATTCAGTTTTAAAAAAATTTTAATTGTAAACTTTATCGTGGGAAACTTTAAAACTTGATTGAATCAAAATATTTGATGTACATGTAATTCGCTATAATTCGGATCTATTCGTCTAAATATGGTTGTAAACAGTACAATTCTTGCACAAACCTGTTAAAATTCATATTAATGTATGATTGTGAATTTATGGTAACATGCTCTACAAGATGTATAGTACAATAGGTTCTATTGTACTGGATTTGCTAACGGCTAAGCCCGATTTCAGGACAAACTATTTTTGCCCAAGCCAAATTAGTTTGGAAGGGAAGTAGACGGGGTAGGGTGGGGGGCACTTGGTACTATGAAGTTATAGTTAATTAAAAGTGGCGAGGGAATTAGTGCCCTTTTGGCCGTATTAAGAGCCTTTTTGGAAGCCCAACTCCTGAAGGGTAGGCAAATGCGCGCACAGGAAGTTGGGGTGAGGGTAGGGATGTGACCCAGTGGGAGGAGAGGGACAGGTCAAAGTTCAATTATTTTAATGAATCATAATTAATTCCGCCGCCATTTTGTTATTAATTATGAGTCATAATTAAATCGCGCGGCCATTTTGTATTTAATTATGAGTCATAAATAAATTCATTTTGTTTTTAATTATGAGTCATAATTAAATTTCGCCGTCATTTTGATAACAAATGTGCTATCAATCAACAACTTTTACCGCATTGAAGTCGTTAGCTTCAGAGTCATAATTACATGAATTTATTATTATATTCATGGTTTCTAAAAAATTAGATGCCAATACTTCACGTGAATGGGAGGTTTTGAGAAATTCTCGAGGTTCGGAGTTACCATCACTTGGTAAATTTGAAGAATTCCTCACATATACTGCAAATTTATTAGAAGCCTTGGAATCCAAACACAAGGTGAATGTGTCGAAACCATCGAAAGGGTTTTCAAAATCGTTCGTTACTAATACACAATCGTGTATTCATTGCAAGTGTAATCATACACTTTACTGCATACTGCAATTGGAAAGGTAATTGCTGATGATGGTACAGCGTACACTGTTCGATTGCTATTGAACTCGGGTTCTCAATCCAATTTTGTTTGATCAGATCTATGCAACAAGTTAAAGTTACCAGTTAGTGATGTAAACATTAGCTTCTGGCTTAAGAAAGGTCAAATCAAGCATAAAATCCAAGTGTGATGTGGAGCTGTGTGCTACGCATTCAAATTTCAAAATAAACAGTGCATGCTTAGTGTTAGACAAGATGTATCAACAAGTATCACTCCTAACCATTGCATTGAGCGAGGCACACTAAAAATTCCAGAACATGTGAAATTGTCAGATCCTAATTTTGACCAACCAGGTCACATAGACATATTAATTGGTTCGCCTGTATTTTGGAATTTTCTCTGCGTAGGTCAAATCCAATTGGGTGATAATCTACCCATTCTACAAGAAACTCGATTTGGATGGATTCTATCCGGGTGTGTACTGTCGGTTTCTTCTTATCTTACTCAATGAATTTAGTTAAAGATTGTAACGATTTGTTAACTCGGCAAATAGAACAAAATCCAGCTGAATGGATATTATCACCAGAAGAAGATGCTTGTGAAAATCACTTTACTCAAACCACCAAACGAAACTGTGGCGGGAGATTTATCGTTTCAATTCCATTTAAGGCTTCAATTGAGGTATTAGGCGACTCGTTAAACGTCGCAAAAAAATAATTTTTCTCGTTAGAAAAGCGGTTGCAAGCAGATTTCGTATTACCTGTATCATCATGGGGCATTGAAGGAATAAAGCTTAACGACTAAGCTTCGTGCTGTTTTAATGGGTCCCAGGAGACTACAAATGGTAATTCGTTAAACAGTATTCAGATGGTTGGCCCAACCATCCAACAGCATTTGTTTTCAATCCTAATTCGATTTCGCAGGCACTGGGTTTAACTTGCAGCCGGTGTAGTAAAAATGTAAATGATTGTAAATATTCCTTTCCTGATGCTTGTAGAGCAATTAAAGAAGACTTTTACGTAGATGATCAGGAGCCGATGATGTTTCATCTGCACGGAAACTTTGTAATGAATTGGTTTATGCATTTAACCTTGGTTGCTTCAAATTACGTAAATGGGTATCTAATAGCCCTGAAGCCTTGGCAGACATACCCCATTCTGATGTTCATCCAGGCATTCTTGAATTTGGAATTCATAAACCTACTCGTACATTGGGTTTATTCTGGAATTTCCAGTCAGAATCGTTTATGTTCACTACTAACATTAACTCTGCTGCAAAGGTTACTAAGCGCATTATTTTTTCGGAAATATCTCAAATTTTTGACCCCTTGGGTTTGGTAGGTCCCTGCGTATTAGGTGCCAAGATGATTCTCCGGAAGCTATGGCTAGACTGTTTATCTTGGGACGATTCTGTTCCTGGTTTAAGTGATTTAAATGTAAAGCGCCATGTTCTAACTGAAAGTCCTATTAGTATATAATTTCATGAGTTTTGCGATCTCACTACATGGGTACGGAGCCTGCATTTTCATACGCGCAACTGACAAAGAAGGAAAAGTTACAATTAATCTTCTGTGCTCCAGGTCTAGAGTTGCTCCCCTTAAGCCGTTGACTATCCCTCGACTGGAGCTCTGTGTGGCAGTGCTCTTAGCGAAACTGTCTGAGCAAGTAATCAAGGAATTGAATATTTTTACTGGCCTGATTCAACTATCGTGTTAGGATGGTTGAAAACAAATCCAAGTACGCTGCAGACATTTGTGTGTAACAGGGTAGCTCACATTCAACAGCTTACCACTAATAGGATATGGCAGCATATGCCAACCAAAAGCAACCCTGCAGATTTATTATCGCGAGTAGTTAGTCCCCAAACATTGAAAGAGTCCAGTCTCTGGTGGATCCGGTCTGCTTGGTTGCAAGAGCCAAAATCGTGTTGGCCTCAACCACACACCACTTTTGAAGTCTTACCAGAAATGAAGCCAAGGCCTCAATGCATTGCTGTAAGTGTTGATGTTTCATTTCCTTTTGTTCGCTATTCCAATTTAAGATTGTTCGAGTTACTGCATATTGTATTCGATTACGTAAGAACTGTTCGAGTTTCTTGGAATCTCGTCTAATTGGTCCTCTTTATACTGATGTACTTCGAGATGCTCTAAACATTCTCGTTAGACTTTCTCAGCAGGATTCGTTTGCAAATGAGCTGAAAACGTTACAAAGTGGTAATGTATTGAAGGTTGTGGCCTTACTTTCTTTACATCCATTTGTGAATTCCAACAGTATGATTCGAGTTGGAGGGGACTCCATAATTCTCAGTTTACTTATGATAACAAATTTTCCTTGTTGATTTCTAGCAAGCATCCACTTACAAAGCTTTTGTGTAATCAAGAACATTTACAATTACTTCATTCTGGTGTCCAGCTTCTTCTGTCTCACTTTAGAGAAAGGTATTAGATTGTTGGAGCTAGAAATCTTGTTAGAAAAGTTGTACATGAGTGTGTGAAATGTTTTAGATATTCGTGACATACAACACCTATAATGGGAAATTTACCCTTTTTACGCGTTACACCTACACCTCCATTACCCACCGCTGGCGTTGACTATGGTGGTCCCTTTCTTATAAAGGACCACCAGGGTCGTGATTGCAGGATCATAAAATGCTATTTGTGTTTCTTTGTGTGCTTTTTAACTAAATCGGTGCACTTGAAACTCTACGGAGGGATTTTTGATGGCCCTCAGAAGGTTTGTTTCACGTAAGCGTAAACCCGCATGCATTTATTCCGATAATGGTACCAACTTTGTTGGCGCCGACGCAGAACTAAAGGAGTTGGGTATTTTTTAAAGATACAAGCTGCTGACATTGTAAAAATGCAGCTGCTAACCACGGGCTAGATTGGCATTTTCTTCCTGCCCGCGGTCTTCACTTTGGCGGACTCTGGGAAACTGGAATTAAATCGTTCAAGTTTCATTCAAAACGTGTTATTGGTACCACTTTACTAACATTTGAGGAAATGTATACTTTGTTAATACAACCACCCTTAACTCCAGATCTCTTACACCTTTAATATCCGACCCTAACGACCTCGAACCACTGACGCCTGGTCGCATAAAAATAAGCGATTAGAATTCGCAGTCTAAGCGACATTGTATAGTCACGCTGCCGTATAAACTGTTAAAATTACAAATAAGAATTAATTCACGGTGATAGGAAGAAGTTGAAAATTACCTTCCGTATTAAAATAATAAAAAGTGACGTAATAAGTGAAGACTGTATATCTCAGAACCGTAATCAATTGTGTTTAAATAGTGAACAATAAATATAATAGACAGTAATCAACCCAAATTGGGAAATCGAAGTATAAAGGACAATAACTCAAATTTATTGATGTGTAAAATGAGAGCATTCGCGGTTTGTAAATGGCTTGAATTTTGTTGCGTAGGCTATTTGTAGTTAAAACTGAACGATTCAGTAAAAACTGTATAGTGTAAATATATCAACAATTATTTACTATAATCATTAACTGATGAAAGACAAATAGAACCGTATTCAACTACACAAAGGTATTAGCAAAGATAAGGACAACAATAGAGAAGCGGTGCCAACAGGTGGCATCATCGGCAGAGCAGGCTATAACGTATCTGAGGTCCTTTATCACCGGTAAAAGAAACGCCAGCATTACATCAGTTGCAAAGAAAATAAGTAAGAACCTTTTTTTTTGTGTTAATAAATTTTTTTTTGTGTTTGAATTCTCGAACTTTTACATCTGACTGGCACAATTAACGAAAACAATCGTTTAATTCTGATAAGGATTTTATTTGTTATATGTTAGTTTTAAGAAGGTTATCTCATATTGTAGGTTTGATTTTATATAAATATTTTTAAACAACGCTTTGATGCATTTTCGTTCAGATTTGGAATTTAATTAAATAAGTATAACGTTTGATTTATTTTTATTGCTGTTTACACAATTATTGAATATATAAATGCAGAAAGCAGTCAACGCAATATGAATCAGATAAGTAAATAAATCAAAATGAGCATAATTTTGAGCAATGATAACAGAAATCGTTTCTTTAAATTAATCTAGATACCATGGAAGAAACAAGAATGTGTCCGAAATTGACAGATCAGCATATAATGTCGGGTAAAATTAGGAAGATGAAGGTTTCATGCTGTACCCAAGTCTTCAGCAACCAAGTGGGATCTTTAATGCTAAGAATTGCTAAATGGGGTATATAATAAAATTGTATTAATGTTCGGAAGTATTAATAACATTTGTTTGCAGATATTAAAAGTGATCACAAATTGAATGCATCTGCAGAGGACACTGCTCATCTAATACTCTTTATAGACAAATTATTTGACAATTTAAATAGTAGTAGTTCATTGCATCGAGTGAGTAAAACCTTTAAAAAATGCTGTTAGAAAAGATTCACCTCATGTTAAATTTTGGCATAATAAAAACATTTAAATTTTTTTGTACAAAAAAGAATCGATTTGTGCCAATTCCATCAGTGCATAATTTATTACATACAATTAATTCTATGTTGTATTTACATAAAATTATTTGTAAAAGACTAAATTACATCTTAACTAGAACGTTTAACCAAGACGCTCTAGAGAATTTTTTATGGGTTTGTTCGTTCTCATGGTGTTATAAATAGAAATCCTGATGTGGCCAATTTTATAAACTCTTTCTAAGCGTTAGTAACGAACGATTTTATGTCTTTCCATACACCAGGGTCTAATTGTCAACAGGACATGACAGAAGGTGCTTTAGATGATTTGAGAGCTTTTGTTACTGGAGAGTATGTTGCTGGTATAATGCCCTTAGAGGAAAATATTAATATAATCCCATCCAATGTATATACTCGAAAACAAAGTCGTGTTAGCAGAAATATAATAAATTATATAGCAGGATATGTTTATAAAAAAATGAATTCAACATGTCAATTGTGTATAAAAAATTTTTCATGCATAGTATCAACAGATACTGATAACGAATTTATCGAAGCTAGGCAGTATGAGAATTCATCTCTTTGCAAACCTGGCACCTATTTTTCTTACCTTGTTGGACAATCTGTATGCCGTGTATTGTATTGCTTGCCAAGAATGTGTCATTTAAATAATATAAAGAAAGTGTGTTGTCAAATATTACTAAACGAATTACCTTTTCAAGCTATTAATTGTGAATATCATGACAATAGCATAAAGTTTTGTAATATTATTGTAACAAATTGTTTAATTTATTTTTGGTGTAAACAGGTTAATAATATTATAAAAGGAAAGGATAGCAGGTTTAAAAAATTTTAATTAACAAAACCTGAAAATTCATTGGTAGATCCATTAAAGTTAAGCGGTTATAATAAATATGTTAATACAATAAAAAGAAAATAAGATATTTGTGTTTTTTTGTAATGTCCTTTTCACAAAAATTAATTGCGAACCGTATTGTAATACATTATACTACATAGCGTATTCTTTAGTTGGTGTAAAAAATAAATTTAAGATATATCTCTTGTTAGCCTATTCGTATAAAAATTGAAACAATATTTTAACAGATTAATTTTCAAAAACGTAAATTCTGATGACAATACCAGAACCTAGTTCTCTAACAATATTTGAAGAATCAGTATACAATGAAAATAATATTTAAATTTGGCGGTTCTGGTAGTTAATTATCCGCTCAAACACCAGAGGTAGCTGTATTTTGGTTGGGTGCCAACCTAAGTAGTTACGTTTCTATTGGGGATTTTTTTTATGGTCACCAAGCCAATGGCGACCGATTAATATTTGGTCTTAATTTTTTTACGCAGGTCTGAAATGATTGTTACGAGTCCCCTCTCTTTCATTGTCAAAGTCTAGAACAATGCGGACCAATAGGAAATAAGCTTTGAATGTATAGTATCATAATAGTTTACATTTACATAGCATTTTCAACGTCAAACTAAGGAAGCGCTGTTGGTTTTGTGGTACATTGCTTGCCTGACACGCGGTGGAGGTAGATTCGATTCTCGCCTCATGCACTTTTTTATGTTTGGTTACAGTAGTTTTTTTTATATAATCTAATTCTGTTAGGTTACAGTAATTTTTTTTCCTATTATTATTATTTCACATTAGAACGTCAGGTTTTAAAGTGTTACGCACGCGCGAAACAAGAAAACGCGTGACTGTCCGCATTGATCTAGATATATATGCGAGTCCTCTGACAAGGAATATCAATGTCTACATTGTCTGTATGTGTGTAGTTTTGTTTCTTTATGTGTTGGCATTTACACCTTAAAAATCAAATCATTAAAATGGTGGTTTTTATTTTAATTACATCTATTATAATACAAGGATGTTTTTTAATAATTACAAAACAAATTAGGTAATAAGGCTGAAAGTATTTATTCAAAACATAAAAGTTGTTTTTAGACAATAGGGGCTGCAGGGGCACGCCACTGAATTGGGCATTTATTTTTTGTTACTAATCGTCTAAACACAACTCTCAACTTTACGAAATTATATTATAGCGTGACTAAGGTTCAAAAATCGTTCCAAATAGTTGCTATCTTTAATCAATTTAAAAAAAATCTTAAACGATTTACAGATACCTAAAAAATAACCACGTGCTTAACATTGGCAAATCAAAATAATAAATACTACATAAATTGTTAAATACTCCAAGGTTAACAGTAACTATAAGATAATTAGTACATACAATAATAATAATGTTATTTAATATAACTATCAACAATGATGTTTTTTTGAACAACGGTCAACACACCTTCAATCTTAGCTTTTTTTGTACATACCTGCCCGTTGCTTATTCATTATAAATCACACTTTTCGCGGGTATACAGAAACTGACCAGTTCTACATCACAGCCGATGGTGTACTGAAAGAATGTGGTTTTACATTTTGTGCTTTGCTTACGTAATATAAATATTTATTGTCGGAAATTTTGTATTTTTTTATTATTGTAATTCTGGCACAGGTAAAATATGCACGTGATTAAATTTTTGTACGTCATCACTTTCATATCGACACATTGACCCCTTAATCAGCAAATTGTACACGCATGCATACGTACGTTGCACGTATATTATGTTATAAAACGAAACTTAATACTAGTGATGGGTACATTGTCTTGTTTTGAAAACTAAACTACCAGTTAAGATAGCAATACCTGTAATTCATGTTTATAATGGATCCACTGCAATAGGTCAACAGACTAAACGCCAGTGCTCATTGCAACAGCTGCAATCTTAGGAGTATGGCATGGTAATAAGAGTAATACCATTGTAATACTCAATACAAAACCAATACATTTAGACAAGCAATATCCTACCCCTATTTCACCATACAAGATAAAAATCTGTAAACCTCACTAAAATTAATTTTGAAGTGCATTTTAACCGCGGTTATTGAGTATACTTGATGCCCGCTTTATTCTTTTCATTTGTAACGTGTCCCGTAAGATCTAACTCTATTGAGATGGGCAGACTTAAGAGTATGATCAACATAAAACAACAAACTTAGTAACATTGTTTATACATTCATAAACAATAATAATAATAGTTGAATTGGCATGAAAATGCTTAGTCTACACATCAAAAAAAACAAACATCTATTCTGTAGGGTGTGTGAACGCCTTTATTTACGGGGTCCCCAAACTCCTCAATGGGAGAATTAAAAAATTATTAAAAATTGAAATGAGAATGAACACCCCTTTTTGATAAGGCCATAGGCGCCGACTACGTGGTACCGCGCGCGCGCACCCGACTACAAATATAGTTAAATTCCAGGCAAAGCTCTCCCTCGCGTAACTCGCCTAGCGACGGAAGCAAAAAGAAATCTGTGTCAGCACATAATACTGAGACGGACATGACAAAACAAATTAGAATAGTGCCTTCATGTTTATAAGAAACATGAAACGGCAAGAAATTCTCTCATTATCGGTCAACTTCGTATCGTAATCTAGTTGCGCACTGAGTGTTTGATTTTGCTAATGAATGTATGGGTAAGTATTATTATGAAAAAATATATCGAAAGATAATTTTTTAATGTACTAATTACCGGAGCAATTTTATATGTTGTAATTTTGTAATTAAATTGCATGTTAATTTCTTGTTTTATTCACAGGATTTCCGATGTGGACAATTGTCACGATTGTCAGTTGAACCTATTCTATAGTAATGTCATCAATTTTCGTCTAATATATGAATATATCACAAGATGTAGGTTTTGTTTAGTTTGCTATTTCTTGAATGTTATTAACGTTCTACAGGGTGTTAAACAGAGCTGGGACGATTACAGGTAAAAAGTAAGCGACTGCAGCAGCCGATTACATTTGCTGTAATCAGTAATCGCCGGCAATTACTTTTTTAGAGAGTAACAAGTAATCGGTAATCGATTACAATTTACGTGTAATTTGTAATCGTTTTCGAATTTGTAACATGATGATCGCACTCCTAAAAAAGTACGCTATTACTTTGTGTAAATCACGATTACTTTGTGTAAGCGCGATTACTTTGAGTAATCACGGTTACGTTATCTAAACATGATTACTTTGGGAACAGGTTTTTTTAAATTATTATTAGCACGCACTTGGCGTATCCATTGCAACTAGTTTTCACTATCTAGCAATTTTGTTTGAATAATTCTTACTTAAATCTAACTCCAAGGTCTTAAATCTAGGCAAGTCTTAGCGGTTGATGGATGTGTTCTCATTGGCGCACTCCACATATGTTTTAAAACACTTCTTTCACATGTTTTAATTGCCCTTAGCTTCACTATCACTAACTGAACTTACACTAGTTCAAAAGGTTTTTGCCTTTTTAACCTACGAATCAGTCCACTGGTGCCGAGTAATTGTAGTAATTCAACATTTTCATGTTCATATAACCTCATTTCATGTTTTCTCGCGAACCGTTTAATCTTTTCGCTGACCAGAGGCACTTTCAGGTCTTTGTGGATGTCATTATTTCTGATGTACCATGGCGCGTTGACAATGCTCCTTAGTACTTTATTCTGAAAGGTTTGTATCATTTTGACATTAGATTTCTTGGTGCAACCCCACAGTTGCACTCAGTAGGTCCAAACAGGTTTTATAATCTGCTTGTACAGCAACAGCTTATTATGTAGAGACAGCTCGGAATGTCGTCCAAGTAGCCACCACATTTTTCTGAATCTGATGCAAATTTTTTTGCGTTTTTTTCTTGACATGTTCTTTCCACTTGACCTTGGCATCTAATGTCATGCCTATGTCTTTCGCTGTGTTAGCATGAGGGATTACTTGGTGATTAATTATCACTGGTAAATAATCTATTCTTTTGTTCGTGAAGTTTATATGCGTAGGCTTGGTCTCATTTAGCTTAATTCGCCATTTCTTGGTCCAGTTGGTGACGTTGTTGACAGCTGCTTGCAGTTTTTTTGTAGCTGTTTCGATTTCGTTGCTTGTAGCTAGTAATGCAGTGTCATCAGCGAATGTAGCAGTTGTTATTTCATCACATTTAGGGATGTCGCTGATATAGAGCAGGTACAATACCGGCCCAAGGACGCTTCCTTGTGGTAGACCTACATCCATACCTTTTAGTTCTGATATATGATATAAGGATTTGACTTATCTTTTTAGGCAGATTCTTAGCTAGTTTGTATTTGAGACCCTCGTGCCATACTTTATCGAAAGCTTGGGCCACGTCCAGAAATATAGCTGAGCATATTTCTTATTCTTCTAGAGTTCTTTCAACTACATCAGTGGTGCGATGCACTTGATCGATGGTTGAATGCTTATTCCGAAAACCAAATTGGTGAGTTGGGATAAGTTGCTTTTCCTCTATAATTGGTTTGAGGCGTTTTAAGAGAAGCTTCTCAAATAGTTTGGATATGATTGGAAGTAGTGAAATTGGTCGATACGACGACTTCTCGCTGGGTGCTTTACCCGGTTTGGGGAACGTAATAACTTCAGTAACCTTCCATTGCATCGGTGCGTACTGTAGCCGTAGTGCAGCATTGAATAGGTGTGTAAGTTTCATTATGCCCTTTTTTGGCAGTTCCTTAAGGACTTGGCCACTTATAAGATCGTAGCCGTCAAAAGGTGGTAGGCATGTATAGTCCATGCCAACCGGGGAGGTACTACCACCCTTACCATGGGCTCCTTAATATTTGGTCTCCGATTTTCTGAGCTCGGTAAGGGCTGCCGGTTACCTTTTCCTTCATCCTTAATCTATTCTCATCCTTATTCTTCCTTCTCGCCTTCACTGTCTTCCTATCGGATTCCCAAATTAAAAAATAAGATGGCTTTGGCTTCTAGGGTAATAAATTCCGGACGTAAAATCCTGCCCCATTCGGATGTCCGGGAGGGCAGGGCCCAAGCGACCACGGTCATCGAAAATATTAACTTTCTGATTCACTACTGCTGCATCCGCGGTATCAGGTCTAATCTTAATGCTATTCACCAACATCTTGAACAATTACAACCTGATATTCTGTTTCTATCTGAAAGCTATCGGAAAGCTCCGAGTCACCCGACTTGCAATTTCCTCAATACCACCTTCACTCTAACTTTCGATATAAAGGTGGCGTATGTGCCTACATCAAGGACAGAGTTGCTTGCAAGAGGGTTTCTTCCTTAGAAAATAAAAGTTTTGACGTGATTTGGTTTAAACATTCTGGTCCTAATTTTGAGAAATTCTACTGTTGCATTTATAGGTCTCCTAATGACAGTAACTTTCAAGACTTCTTCGATTACCTTAGTATGAAAGTTGACTATCTCCTGTTTCAGTTTCCCTCTTGCGATATCTCAATTGTAGGCGATTTCAATGTTCATAACTCTAATTGGCTTCAGTTTTCATCCACTACGAATCCTGCTGGTAATAGTGCAGAAACATTTGCTACTTCATGTGATCTCTTTCTTACATCAAACCCTCTTGCTTATAAAACTTCGTTCTTTCGCCTTTAGGTTTGCATTGATTTTTACAGCTGTTGCTTGTATTTCGCATGTTTCATAATTGACATCTTCGTAATGTTTAATGTTCTCCTTTATTATTACCGCTGATCCACCTGGTGTGTTGTTTGGGTGAATAGTGTGATATAATTTGTACGCTTTATTTTCAGGCAGTTTTCTAGTAAAGTGTGTTTCGAGATTAGACAGATGTCTATTTTTGATCCCAGAGGAATAGTTCTAGCTCATGGACATGCTGGATAAGCCCATTTGCGTTCCAAGCTGTTATTCTAATAGACGCAATTTTATTTCTTGCTTTTGCGCTGCCTTATTGCTGGTTTCAAGTTTTTCAACTCTGTTTAGAATAGTTTTGATAGACTATTCTTGTTTATCGATTTTACCTAGAATTGCTTGCAACGTGTTATTTATTGCGTCTAGTTTAGTTTCTTCTGTCGAGTTTTCTTGTTGTTTTAACCATTTGTATGCTGCTGCTTTGTTGGAGCAGCCTTAGGTAGGGTCGGAAAGTTCTGTTGAGTCTTCTACTGTCGTTGATTTTTTGAGCATTAGCTGTTCCGGGTTGTCTTTTCCTCTCTTGCTGTATTTCTCTCTGCTTTTGGAGTTCTTTCGCAACTAGATACCTCTGTAGTTTGCCGGGTAAGCTTTTTTAGAGTTGGCGCATTTAGCTTTTGCAAGTTTGGTTGACTTGCAATCCTTAGTGGCATACCGTCCTGCACACTTTATGCACCTCGCCTTTTAGCAGAAGGTTAAATGTGGACAAAGCCTGGAACTTTTGCTCAGGTAGGAATTTTGTTACGTAGAGGTTCAATCTTTGTCTTCAATCCTGCAATAATACTAATTGCGTAAATATCCTTGATAACTTCTGATTTGTCAAAAGCTACAGTAGGGCATGAATTTGTTGTAGTCGCTTTTTTTAAGCATTTTCAAGTTTGGCATAAGGTTACTTTCGTAACTTCCTCGTTTGGGTTAAATCATACGCTCATCAAGGGTTTCTAGTTTCCTTGATGGAACATGAATAAGTGTTAGTTGATGGCTTTTTTCAAAAGAGGTTAGCATTAACGTGGGTTCCGGATCCGTTATAGCGCCTACACTTTTTCTGCTGTACATAAATGACCTTATTTCTTCAACAACTAACCACATCCATTGGTTTGCTGACGATAGCACTCTTCACTGTAGTTCATCTCAGTCTACTCATAGTGATAATCCACCTTCTATGTCAAATCAAAAAATTAAAGCTGAAATGGCAAATTCAATCAACAAAGACATTCAACGTATTCTCGAATGGGGAAACAATAATCTAGTTAAATTTAAAGCTAACAAAACTCAGTGTTGCCTTGTGTCCGCCAAAAAAGATCGATCATTTCCTGTTGTAAGTATGAATGGCTCAGTTGTTAAGTTTTCAGACTCTATTACTCTGTTGGGTATGACTTCAAATGTCTCATGGGTTTGACCATCTTCTGCCAGCTACCAAAACAGCTGCTCGTAAAATAGGCTTTTTGTACAGATCTAAGCAGTACTTTACCTCTCGACAACTCCTTCTGCTGTATAAGGCTCGATATCGTTGATCGTATTCAAAAGAGAGCGATTAGGCTTATAAATGACCCGTCCTTAACTTCTCACATACAGTCCCTTGAGCATAGAAGGATGGTTTCGGTTCTTTCTTTGTATTATCGTTATTACAACGGCAATTGTTCTGCTGAATTATATTCTTTTATACCATCTTGGGCTATCTTTGCGAGAAACACTCCGTTCGCTCATTCACATCAGTACAAATCTCCACTTGTCGTACCAAACGGGCGCAATCCACATTTTTCTACACGGCTTCTAAACTCTGGAATGATCTCCCTAGTTCCTGCTTTCCTCTTACTTATGATCTGAGAAAATTTAAGGTAGCTGTTCATAGGCATCTATTGGGAATTCATTATCCCTCTATCCATCCTCCTAAATGTTCCTGAGTGCTTTAGCACGATAGGCCAAATTTAGCCTGTTCAGGTCCACAATCATAGAAAAAAGGCGCTTTTTTGGCACTTAGGTTCCTTCGAATCCCCTTTGCAACTTAGTTAGGTTCTAAAGGTCTATCTTCCTGTCTATTTATCTCAGGTAAGAGTTCGTTGTCATCAGGTGGATGTGGTTGGAATGTATTTGCTAAGTGCTCAGTAAATAGCTCTGCTTTTTCGCTATCTTTGCACAGCCACCGTTTTCTTTACGAATAGGCGGGTTTTGGTTTTGTGGACGTTTTAATCTCTTGGTGGCCTTCCAGAGAGAGTAATCAGTGTCTTTATCATCTGTTAGACCCCTTAGAAATTCAAAATGTTTCATTTTTAACAGCTTGAATCTCCTGCTTAAGTTGTTGATTTAATCGGTTAAGCAGTGTCTTGTCTGCAGGTGATCTGGTTTGTTGCCATTTCTTTCGTGTTTTGCGTTTCGTCGAGACTAGCTCTCTAATTTCTCTTGGGTAGTTTATCTCTGGTGTTTTGTTTTTTAGCAATGGGGTGTCGTTCCATGCCGCCTGTTGTAGGTTGACAACAAGAAATTCTTCTTCTGTGTCTAATTGTTCGATTGTTTTTAGTGGAACGTTCAATCTGACACGTTCTTCCACTTCTGCTCTAAACCCGTCCCAATCTGTCCGTCTGTTTGTTAGTGACAGTAGTTTTGAGTTATTAATAATTGTCTCGCTTGTCATTAGGATAATCGGAGAGTGGTCTGATGACAGGTCATAATTGTCTTCAATGCCGATGTAGTTGGATGATATGTTTTTTAGTATGAAGAAGTCAATAAGATCTGGTATTTTATTGCTGTCTGATGGCCAATATGTTGGCTTACCAGTTTACTGACATATGCATTTGGCTTGCTTGATTGCTTCGTGCTACTGCTTGCCTTTGGGGGTGATCAGCCTTGATCCCCAATAGATATGTTTAGCATTGAAATCACCTCTAATTATGAAGCGATCTCCTAGTGTTTGGAAAAGTCTAAGATAATCCTCTTTTTCTAGCGCGTACCTAGGAGGACAATATATTGCGACAACTGTATACTTTTAGATTTTGCATTGATTTTTACAGCTGTTGCTTGTATTTCGCATGTTTCATAATTGACATCTTCGTAATGTTTAATGTTCTCCTTTATTATTACCGCTGATCCACCCCTGGCTGTGTTGTTTGGGTGAATAGTGTGATATAATTTGTACCCTTTTATTTTCAGGCAGTTTTCTAGTAAAGTGTGTTTCGAGATTAGACAGATGTCTATTTTTTGATCCCAGAGGAATAGTTCTAGCTCATGGGCATGCTGGAGAAGCCCATTTGCGTTCCAGGCTGTTATTCTAATAGACGCCATTTTTATTTCTTGCGCTTTTGGCTGCTGCCTTATTGCTGGTTTCAAGCTTTTCAGCTCTGTTTAGAATAGTTTTGATAGACTCTTTTTGTTCATCGATTTTACCTAGAATTGCTTGCAACGTGTTATTTATTGCGTCTAGTTTAGTTTCTTCTGTCGAGTTTTCTTGCTGCTTGTTTTTAACCATTTGTGCATAGCTGCTTGCTCCTGTAACATTACTTTGCTTTGTTGGAGCAGCCTTAGGTAGTAGGGTAGGAAAGTTCTGTTGAATCTTCTCTACTGTCGTTGTTTTTCTCTGCTTTTGGAGTTCTTTCGCAACTAGACACCTTCTGTAGTTTGCCGGGTGAGCTTCTCCACAGTTGGCGCATTTAGCTTTTGCAAGTTTGGTTGACTTGGAATCCTTAGTAGCGTGCCGTCCTGCACACTTTACGCACCTCGCTTCTTTATAGCAGAAGGTTTGGGTGTGGCCATAAGCCTGGCACTTTTGCATTGCGGATAAGGGTTGTTTTTTACGAAGAGGTTCAATCTTTACCTTCAATCCTGCAATAATACTAATTGCGTAAATATCCTTGATAACTTCTGATTTGTCAAAAGCTAACATACGTAGGCACAATGGCTTTGTTATAGAGCCATTCTCTGTTTTAGTTTTCTTAATGATGTTGGTAGCACTTACAATTTTGTATTTTTTTTCTGTCAGGTCATCGACTATCAGGTCTATTGGGCAGGTTGGATGTATGCCCCTATGGGAACATGTGATAAGAAATGTTTTTATGAGGTTTTTATTCACTACGGCGGCGTATTTGTTTACATTAGATTGGTTTTGTTGCAGTGGGAAGTGGCTTTGCATGTTTGTGATTGACAGATGGTGTGTTTTTAAATTGGGCAATATTCACTAAAATAATTTATTTTAAGAAGAAAGAAGTACCTATCATCGAAACAAGTCTTAAGTTCTGACTGTCTGTTCTGAGTAAGTATTAAACTAATTAATTATTTATGGTCTGTTTGTCTTAATATTATTTAACTGTGTGTTACTCAAAGTGTGCAATATTTATCTATTACTTAGGTAAGGTTACTAAGGTTAGTGAGATTGAATGTGTTTAATCAAAAAAGCATAGTGACACTGACATGAGTGGAACACGGGCACTTTAATTTTCACTTTTTACGTCACAATCCCCGGCCACTGGGGCACCTTCCCCTCAATTTTTTTTATGCCCACGTGGGGATCGTATTTTTTCACCCCTATGGTTTCCTTTCGGAGGCATTTTTCAACCCCTTGAAGGAATTTTCACCCTAATTAGGACCCTTTTGACTGTATTAAGAAATTTTTTTAAGTTCAGCTCCTGGAGGGTAGGCAAATGCGCATGCAGTGTTCTGAGAATAAAAAGGTTTAATCTGTAATTTTATACACAATGACCTCACGTATTTCACCGTAGGTACATGGGTATGGTATACCATGTTCTAAACGTTTTTTTATAACAATGGTTATGTTTTAAACCAAAGAAAAGCATTAAACGATCATGAAATATTAAATTAAATGTTGATATTATGATGTTAATAATACCCATATTACCCATGTGCATAGAATCAACTTAGATAAGCCTTATCGCTAGGTATGGCTTAAATTATTAGTTATGTATCTAAAACTATCAGTTTAAGCCAGCCCAGGCCAGGCTTAGCATTAAGTCTTAGCTAAGTTGATTCTGTCCACATAATGTGTGATGTGTAAGAGTAATTAATTTTTTTAAGATACTATATATCAATGTACAATGTACCTATAGTTTACAAGGTTACTTTAGCAAATGTTGGAAATGATTGTGATCTGCTTATTATGCTTGTATTCATTCATTTGAAGCAATTAAATCAGAAATGTACCCTCACATTTGGTTTTATAGGTAATAAAACCACCTTAATATATATTGTTTTTTTGGTCTTTCAACCGCCTATTTTTTTATTAAGGGCGATCGTTTCAGTTACGCTGTTTGATAATTTCTAATTCTTTCGGAAGTCTGCTGAAGAAATTATACAGGTAATATTAGGACATACATTGAGTTATTCTGGCCAAACGCTGTGGAATGCACTGTATGATTCTATAGAGCAAATATTAAAGGAAAAATGGAAGCTTCCCTTATTATTTGAAAAATTTGAAATACCCTACTTTAAGGAAACGGAAATTCACTATTTAAAAGAATATTATAAAATCATGGGCCCTTTGGCTACCACTTCAGACTTTCTCCAAGGCCAAGAAACGACTTACTTCGGTTATCTATTGCCAAGTTTAGATTTAATGAAAAATAAACTTCTAAAACTACTGTCAGACAATTTAAAATACTGGGGAGAAATTTTACAAAAATCAATGTTAGAGGGCTTGGCGAAATGGTTTTATTCTTACTTACATTTAAAAGAAGAAAGAGCTGTAATAGCAGGTGTACTTTGTCTCCATTTCAAAATACGATGGCTTGGATGTCTACAACTAGAGACGCAGTCGTCGTTGTCGGTAGATCAAATAAAGAAACGTATATTAAAAGCAGCACTACAAATAAAAGAAACAGAAGGTGATGATAACGTACCACCAGAGGAAGACAACAGTGAATTTGTTTGACTTACACGAAAATGATACTAATAATAAAAATACGTTGATTCAGTCGACTGAAACTGGAGCAGCAAAAAAGAACCAAGATACCAAAATTGAGCTAGAGTTAATGAAATATTTAGACGACAAAAGAAAAAATTCGTAAATGTTAAACGATTATGGTACTTTAAAAATTTTCATTAAATACAATACGATTTTACAATCGTTGCTCCGGTAGAACGACTGTTTTCGTATGTTTGGATGATTGATTATGCTAATCGCAAGTCTCTGAGCGATTCTAACTTTGAAAGATTTGTTATTATGAAAGCCAATCGTTCTCGCTATAATTAAGATCCGTTTTTCATTTTCTGTTATTTTTTTGTTAAATATTAGTTAGTTTTACTTACTACCGGAACTAGATTTTCTGGGGAAAACCCAACATTCACTTTTTTATACGCTCACGTGGGTGACCGTATTTTCCACCCATAGGGTTTCTTTTCGGAGGTCTTTTTCAACCCTTGATGGAATGTTCATCTCTAATTAAGGCCTTTTTTGTTTTTACTCGTCCACGTGTGAGACCGTGTTTTTCACCGCTATGGTTTCTTTTCGGAGGCCTTTTTCAACCCTTGATAGAATTTTCAACCCTTTTTGTTTTGTATTAAGAGCCTTTTTGACAGCCATGCCTTTTTGTACTTGCTCACGTGAAGGGTGTATTTATGATTTGGTCTTGGGGTTGGTCTTGGACTTGGGGTTGGCCTTGGACTTGGGACTGGTCCAGGCGTTGGTCTTGGATTTGGGCGCTGGAGCTGTGTGACGGATCCTTTTTGGTGGCCTTTTTCAACCCTTGATGAGAATTTCAACCCTGATTAAGGCCTTTTTGATTTTTTTTCATGCCTACGTGTAGGAGTCGTTTTTTGTTGATCATTTTTATTAATTATTTTTAATTAATTAATTAATTATTTTTTAACCCGGGGAAATTCTCGATCCTAATCTGTTGCCCTACAGGATGATCTTAAATCTGTATCCTGATAAGGGTGCGCAAATAATCATTAGATGTAAAAGATGGTTTATTTAATCTGTGTCTACTATTAACATCTATTAGAGCTTGTTTATCAGATATTTGAATGATATAAAAATCATTTAAAGGATTGATTAGGTAATAATTACGTGCGGGAAAAATTGACTGTATTTCCCCATATTAATTTATTAGCGTATTTTTATCAAATGAGATTGTTATTAAAATTATTACATTTATTTTAATTTCTATCTACAGATTGTTTAACACACGAAATTTATTTATACATTGATTAGGTGTTAATTTGTAAGACACGTTTCGCTGAAGAGTACAATTGTATGCGGGTCCTAACCTAATCTGCTAGCTTATAAGATGGTCTTGTCTTAAAAATCTGTATTCCGATAAATAGATTACAAGTTTTCATAATAAAATATTATTAGAGTCGGTTTACCGGTTATTTCAAGTAATTGTTTCAATATATATAAAATGCATGAGAGTGGACCTTGTATTATTTGTTGTAATATGTGTTATTACACTTTCTTTTTAATTGCAGTTTGAATCCTTCTACCTACACAACCTTCAAATTATACACGAATTAATAACGACCACCAATAGTTAATGACAGTATTGAATTGGGCCGTTTATGTATTTAGTGGCTAGAACATAAAATTATTCACACTTCGTTTTAATAGGGATATCAGCTGTTCTTAATTGCAAGGTTGTTAAAACACGTCCTTGTCATGTACAGGTGGTATTTCGAAATGTTTATCTAGTGGACTCCTGTAAATGCATCATGCAATTAAAAGAAGAACAATAACGTCCTTTGATATTAAAAAGATGATTAATACCTTTGTATTTCAATTTTAAAAAATCAAGCGCTGTATTATGAGGGTCAATCAGCCCGGGCATGTAAAATAGACTTTTTTAATTATGTCCATATAAATTGTTAAAATAATATAAGAATAAAAAGTGCTGATGTATTTAAAGATTACTATCGAAGACTGTTCTGTTATAAAATGATAAAAGGGTTCTTTTAAACAAAGGTCTTAGATTTTAAGTTGACTTGTAATTTATACCTATTAATTAATCATGCCATTACATAAGACAGTTTTACATACATGCATGCAGTTTCTACAACTCTGAAATACATCAACCCAAAAGATTTTAGATTTATGAAACGTATCCCTAAAGCATGTATTAGGGCACTGTTACAGGAGTCATATATAATTCAACAAAGAGATTTTATTCGAAACATATTCACCGTTTTGAGTTATGGTGGGCTGATCTTGGTGATATGTTGTTTTGAGTATCATAGTAGAGAACGCAGCTACATACTAGGTATTATCAGAAAAGAGATAAACTTCTTCTCCATGAAGCACGGCATTGATGTCTATATGAATCTGTAGCTGAGAGATTTTAATAAACATTGGAGACAAGGATGTGACGCTACTTTACAATGATAATGATAAGGTAAACCCTTACGAGCGGAATGCATTTTTAGGCATTATTTTCATATTGAGCAATTTACCTGACAACAGACTACTAACTGATAGTGTTAGAATGATTCTCGACACCTGGAAAACAGTTTCTAGCTATTATTTACAGATTAAAAATTTCTAAACATGCAGACGATTACGTTAAGCTCTAACTGATTAGTTGTAGAGTAATTTCCGATTTCAATTTCTAGTCGTTATCATGCTTTCTTTCTATGACGCCGATAATGATAGTGACTTTTTGTTTTATGTATATATATATATATATATATATATATATATATATATTGAGATGTTCAGAAAGGAGTAAGACAAGGATCGGACAGTTTATATAGTAATTTTTTTATAAAAAGGGGTGATTTCAAGCTTAATACATGTGCGAGACATTGATTTGATAGAATTTGGTTCACGATGGGTTTAAAGTGGATTTGTTTTGGACAAAATAATCTGAACAATATTTATACAATTTGATTTTATTATAAAAAGCATTGTGCTACCAACAAAAATGTCAGGAATGTTAAATAAACTTATTTTCGTAAAGTCAATTTAGTATTTTCCTTTATTTCATAAAAGTCTATTTTGGCATGTGAATATTTTACAGGTGTTTAAACACAAATTGTAAAGTTAGAATTATATTAGGGATATTGTGTAAATAGTTTTAGAATGCAGGAAATGTGATAAATTCATGAAAGGGTTATAATATGGACTTATTAGGATTATTTCTCACATATTTTTGGATGCGATTATGTGACAAACTTAGTGATACAATTTAAATAGCAAGAACAATGCATAGAACATTTTAACACAAAAACATTCACAGTTAGATACATTTTTGTAGTGAAAATTCAAGTAAGCGTGTTAAACGATGTGACTTTTTAATGCAACACTATATTATACAATGCGGGTGAAATGAACAATAAATAAAATAAAGACAAGTATTACAAGCCACTAGCATAACATTTTGAGTTACAAAAACGTTTTTAAGTGTAAGTTATTTGCAATTTTAGAATTAAGTTTGGTTATGTTGTAGATTCTAGGTTTTTTCACAAATTTATGGTTTTTTTAATAATATTAGGCTTAAATTATATTCTTAAAGTGATTAATAGGAGGTCTTCCTCAGTATTTCATAGTATTAAAAAGGATACAATGCATTTCACCGCAAAAATTTCATGAAATGGGGGTTGAATTTAGAATTTTTCTACATAAACATAAAATTTCTTTAAATTCAAGATTTCGAATGTTAAATGTGTGTTTTCCTATGTCAATTTTTACCAGGATTACATATATGTAATTAGATTAAGTGTAGCTTGTAAGATTAGGTAGTTATAAGCACATTTAAATTAGATTAGGTCATCTCGCATATTATTTTAAGGATCCATATCTTGTTGGATGTCGATCTATTCGAAATTTTATACAGTTTTCATTTCTGTCGTTAGTTTTTAAATCCGTTAGTATATAAAAAATATATGGCCAAATTTCTATTTTAGTTAAAATTGTAAAATTTTTCAACCAATCAGAGACATAGTTACAAAGGTAGATTTGCTAGAAAAAAATTGAAGTTTTAGTAACAACCAAAAAGGTATAAAAGGAATTGCCCTGGAAGTGGTGAGCTCTCTTTAATTTGTTCAGTTTTTTCTAAAAGGTTAAAATAGTGTTGTGTATTTGTGTTACAAGTAAGTTTTTCTAACCTAATTTAATTATCGGGAAAAAGTTATAAATAACGGAGAGAAGAATATTCTAGAGCAATTGTTTTTATACCGGCAATAAGTTAAATAGTTTGGTCTCCGATACCTGTTCGTTTCAAAAAAGATTCATTACGATTTAATTTGTGTGACGATTTTGTTGAACGTTTTAAAGTTTGCGTTTTGTCGAAATTGATTTGATTACGTTTTACCAAATTAAAGTCGCAATTATTTTGATTATTGGTGTTTTATTTCCTGTTAGGAATTCTTTTAAATAATTCACATTTGAACCGCCACCTAAAATAAAAGTGAAATTAAAATAAATTTTGGACAACCTTTAAATATTTTATAAACGATACCATTCATTAAGCAATAATATTTTTAAATAAAATATTACCAAGATAAAATTTGTGATTGGAGTGAAGCCGAAGTGAAAGAAAACGTTACTAGTTACGGAAGCAAGTGTGATCTACAACCCGAGTACCTGTTAGCAGCCAATGGGTATATGGTAGCAGCAAGAATGACTTGGAAAGTGCCTGCATCGAATTGGAACAACTTGTAGGAAGACATCAGTTTGAACTTGGAACAGTATATGTGAGTCATTTTTCATTATAGCCCTATTTATGGTATTCATTGTTGTGTTTAGATTTCCTGCAATTATTATGTATTGATTATATGTATTGGTGTAAAATTTCAAATAATACTTGTGTAAACACCTGTAAAAGAAACAAAACTTTGAATTATTTCCAAATTTTAAATTCAATTGTAAACATAAACATTAAATCTGCAAATCATTGTTTGACAGTTTTGACATTTATTAACTTAATTCAGGAACGTTACAACGCATGCGTTAGAAGTATAAATTCTTTTCAGATTTATTTCTTGTACATATAGGATATTTTACCTAAAGAGTAATTCGTATAATTACGTACAAATTTAAATATAATTTTCCACTAAATCCTGATCCCTATCCCCACAATGAGATTGAGCTAGTCCGGTGCACAATTATAATTATAAATTATTTAATCAACATTTAAATTTTTAAGTAAATAATATCATAACAATATATATATATATATATATATATATATATATATATATATATACACAACCCTTGCGAATCTACTTTATAGTATTACTACCGCAACTACAATGTCAAAAATGGATAGCTTCACGAAGATGACATATTTTGAAGGTGAATACGAAGAACGCGTCCTCGACGTGTACAGTAATCTCAGGGGTGCGCTATGAGCCCGGATGGAAAGGCTACAGAGGTTATTCATCGAAGGGGATGTAGTGCTTGAGCAGCGTGAAATGGTTGTGCATCATCCTTCAGGACGCAAAAGAAAGCCGAATATCGATAGCAATTGCACTGATGCTACAATCATCAGTACTGCCGCGACTGCTACCAGCACAACCGCAACCACACCCACCACCATCAGTCGTTCCATGAAGAAGAAGAGGCGAACTAGTCGGCCTAGCGTGGAGGAGTTGTCCTCACAACCGTCAACGTCGGGACTTGTATCGGCCGATGTTAGTAGAGGAAGAGGCACGCAGAAGCAAGTCCCCAGATGGAACACGCTACATCCTGTAAATTTATAGGAGGATGTGTCACCAGCATCACAACCAGGCCTCAGAGCGCAAGATGCCTAACCACCCTCAGCCAACATAGTGGAAGTACTTCATCCACGCATGAAGGTGCACAGCCACGCTCGGGTAGTGACTCTATATTAGAGGCACTCCTCAGGGAACCGCTTCAACCTCTTCCCACTCCTTACCAAACCTTTAACTACGGTGCAGATGATCTGGACAGCATCCTAGCCAAATTAACATATATTAATAAATAAAATAATTCTTTCTGTTTATCTGTTTTATTACTCATTCCTTATATCCAAATGGAAGAGTATCAAAGTTTTCTATTCTACGTCGTTTAGAGTAACTTATCCTATATTGTTTAGATTCAGGCCTACTTAACACATTGTAGCGCCTGTCTCTAACTATTTTTCTATCATTATACACAAAAAGAGAGTCTTTACTATTGCTAAGCACCATATCTTTCATGACTTCAAAGTTTATAACACGTGAGTTCTTATAGTTTAAGGTAATACCCTTCACTTTACACACGTATTTAATTGTTTGATCATCGGTTGAAAACACATTATAACTGTAGTTTTTCGGACCTGCACTAATAAATTCGGCTATATAACTTCCTTCACCGTACGCTTCCAATTCGTCGGTCATCTGGCCAAGAAAATCTCCGCAAGTTGGATTCCAGTCATCGGATTTAGCGACAAATATGACGCTGTCTGTATCATAATACTGAACACGGCTATGGACTCATTAATAGTTTTTTGTGAAGGTGAATCACAAAAAACTATTAATGTGTCCATAACCGTAGCGGCGTTCACTAGTATGATACTCAAAATAACATATCACCAAGATCATCCCACCATAACTCAAAACGGTGAATATGTTTCGAATAAAATCTCTTTGTAGAATTATAATTGACTCCTGTAACAGTGCCCTAATACATGCTTTAGGGATACGTTTCATAAATCTAAAATCTTTTAGGATGATGTTTTTTAGAGTTGTAGAAGCTGCATGTATGTATGTAAAACTGTCTTATGTAATGGCATGATTAATTAATAGGTATAAATTACACGTCAACTTAAAATCTAAGACCTTTGTTTAAAAGAACCCTTTTATCATTTTATTACAGAACAGTCTTCGATAGTAATCTTTAAATACATCGGCACTTTTTATTCTGATATTATTTTAACAATGTATATAATTTACATGCCCGGGCTGATTGACCCTCATAATACAGCGCTTGATTTTTTAAGATTGTAATACAAAGGTATTAATCATCTTTTTAATATCAAAGGGCGTTATTGTTCTTCTTTTAATTGCATGATACATTTACTGGAGTCCACTAGATAAATATTTCGAAATACCACCTGTACATGACAACCTTGCAATTAAGAACAGCTGATAACCCTACTAAAACGAAGTGTGAATAATTTTATATGTTCTAGCCATTAAATACATAAACGGTCCCCATTCAATACTGTTATTAACTATTGGAGGTCGTTATTAATTCGTGTATAAGTTGAAGGTTGTGTAGGTAGAAGATTACAAACTGCAATTAAAAAGAAAGTGTAATAACACATACTAGGTACAACAAATAATACAAGGTCCACTCTCATACATTTTATATATATATATATATATATATATATATATATATATATATATTGAAACAATTACTTGAAATAACCGGTAAACCGACTCTAATAATATTTTATTATGAAAACTTGTAATCTATTTATCGGAATACAGATTTTTAAGACAAGACCATCTTATAAGCTAGCAGATTATGTTAGGACCCGCATACAATTGTACTCTTCAGCGAAACGTGTCTTACAAGTTAACACCTAATCAATGTATAAATAAATTTCGTGTGTTAAACAATCTGTAGATACAAATTAAAATAAATGTAATAATTTTAATAACAATCTCATTTGATAAAAATACGCTAATAAAGTAATATGGTGAAATACAGTCAATTTTTTCCGCACGTAATTATTGCCTAATCAATCCTTTAAATGATTTTTATATCATTCAAATATATGATAAACAAGCTCTAATAAAGTTAATAGTAGACACAGATTAAATAAACTATCTTTTACATCTAATGATTATTTGCGCACCCTTATATACAGATTTAAGATCATCCTATAGGGCAACAGATTAGGATCGAGAATTTCCCCGGGTTAAAAAATGATTAATTAATTAATTAATTAAAAATAATTAATAAAAATGATCAACAAAAAACAACTCCTACACGTAGGCATGAAAAAAAATCAAAAAGGCCTTAATCCGGGTTGAAATTCTCATCAAGGGTTGAAAAAGGCCACCGAAAAGAAGCCGTCACACAGCCCCAGCGCCCAAATCCAAGACCAACGCCTGGACCAGACCCAAGTCCAAGACTAACCCCAAGTCCAAGACCAACCCCAAGACCAAACCCTAAATACACCCTTCACGTGAGCAAGTACAAAAAGGCATGGCTGTCAGAAAGGCTCTTAATACAAAACAAAAAGGGTTGAAAATTCTATCAAGGGTTGAAAAAGGCCTCCGAAAAGAAACCATAGCGGTGAAAAACACGGTCTCACACGTGGACGAGTAAAAACAAAAAAGGCCTTAATTAGAGATGAACATTCCATCAAGGGTTGAAAAAGACCTCCGAAAAGAAACCCTATGGGTGGAAAATATGGTCACCCACGTGAGCGTATAAAAAAGTGAAAGGTGGGTTTTCCCCAGAAAATCCAAGATGGCGGAAGGTGCCCCCGTACTACTTCTGTATTTACGAAGAAGGTACGTTTTTAATTTTTTCCTTGTTCTTGCAGAGGTCAATGTAATTTCTTTGTTTTGTTATTAATATTGGATGTAAGTTCATACGAAAATGTAATCGTACGAATTCTTATTCAATGTAACAGCGACCGACAAATCAAATGATTTTGGTCACATCAGAAAATCGTAAGAAATATTTGTAATTGTAAGTAATGTAACACAATGCATATAAATGCACGCATTTGTTTGAGTGTGATTATTTCGTACGAGCAACCAATCGAACCGCTGCCAGTAATTTGTTTTTTCTTACGAATTCATAAGAATAAATTTGGTAGTATTTTGTAATTTTGAAATAATAAGCGGTATTTCTGTACTGTCTTATGTTTATTATAATACGTTTCGTCCCTATCCTATTATAAGAATACATAGAACATAAATATTGTATTTTGAATTTTCTATTTATGCTGGATACTATAGTATACTTGATATCAAACATAGGTTTGTTCCAGATGACGTACCTACAATTTTGCATAGAAGTGTAGCTTCCTAGTTTAAAAGTTTATTTTTTTGTATTGCGCATTCTTAACAATCCGGAATTTATTTGGAACAAACCTCGTATCACCACACCAGACTATATCGCATTATTCATATTTTCCAAAATTTAACATTTCCTACTAATCTGCCATTCTGCCAACTGCGAAGCTTTCAGTGGACTGTCCTATGATTCCTACTCAACCAAGTTACAGTTTGACCTGTCAAATTTCTATTCCTACTGTCGTTGATAAATTAGCTGTAAAATTGTGTTTTAAAACTGTAAAGTTTATCTTCAAAAAACTCAGAAATTGGTACGTAGTGCAGTGAACATAGTGGATGTACAGATTACAGAACGAGACATGACAGGTGAGGGTGGGGGTTCATTTAGTTGCGCGGGTAGGGTCAGTGTTAGACAGAGAAAGTATTCGGAAAAAATAAATGCAAACGCTAAACACTGCTTGCAGAGTACGAATTTCGTGAGTATTTCTCGTTCTGTGATCTGTCTGTAATATGTTAAAGAGGCTAAATTGTTATATGAAGAAAGTTTATCCCAAAGGTCATGTGACATCAGACTGCAAGTAACTGTGTACTTAAATTCGAGAAAACATACATTTACCCAATAGTAATCGTTTTTGTAATCGTTATCGCGGTATTACTTTTGCGATTACAAAAGTAATCTGTAATCGACTACAATTTTAAAGAGTAATCAGTAATCGGTAATCGATTACTATTTGAGCAAAGTAATTGTAATCGGTAATCGGTTACTTTTTACCTGTAATCGTCCCAGCTCTGGTGTTAAACAAGAATTTTGACAGAACACAATAATATCAGATATTTTTTCAAATAACAAATTTCTCAACCGGATACTAGTTTCCCTATACTTCGTTGCAAATTTTAGTGTAGTTTTCGTGTGTTCAATAATTCAAGTAAATCTTCACAGACGATTAGTTCCATAATTAATGAGCAAAACGAATTGAGACAATTATTATTTGAACAAATATGTCATATTGGTGTGTTTTTCTATCAGTAGAAAGTAATGCCTCTACTGATAAATAATGCCATGTTTTTCAGTTCATTTTTTCATTTCAGCTGTCTGAAAATAAGTAGCATGAATAGATTTGTGATTCGTACACCAAAATCTTCAGAGGACGCTTCTTCTAAGGTTTCTTCTCAAGTGGATGTGCTACCGTGACAATAGTCGTTTTCAGAAGATGCCTGAATCTAAATCTATCTCGAAAAAAGATAGACAATATCGTGTAAATTGAGCCGTCACTTTTCCATGGATTATTTATTTTTAATATCTTGATAATATGTCGTAATTTGCTAATGTTTGCAAAATATTTTATTTATATATTTTTATGTAAGAAATGTGAGAATGTATGTAACTGATATTTGTCTAGGGTTGTAAAACACATGTTGGGGTGTGCAGATGTACGCTTAAAACTGATTTACTGAAGGGACGTAACGAATCATTGGAATTTTTTATGCGCCGATTCTTAATGCAAAAATGTTCACTAGTTTAAGTAAATAGTAATTTCGTACAGAACCGCGATCAAAAGATATCTTTTTTGTACATAGAAACCTGAGACTAAATGTAATGTAGCAGATGCATATTTTTAAAATTGATGCAATAATTAATATGAAACTGTTCCAACGTAAATTAATGTTTCTTGTTTTATATTACTTTTGAAAATGGGGGTTGATTGCGGAGTAAAAGGTAGATTTGAATCGGGGAAAGATTATAGTTAGCGTGTCAATCGAGCCAGATCGATTTTGCAGTTGATTAAATACCTTCATTGTAAACCGCTTGTCTTTTAAGTGGACATTTTCTTTTGAATTGGCCAACACTAAATTTTCATTCGTGTGTTAGTTTTAATTTGTTTTTCAAATATTAATCTATAAATAACAATCACTTTTCTTCAAGTTAAACCGCGTATGTTAACAATGTGTGTCTGTGATCAATTAAAGTAATATATATATATATATATATATATATATATATATTATTATTAGTAAGTAAGTATTTTTATATCTATTAAGGCAGGCAGCAAATGATTCTACAAGCATATATAACCTATTAAAAAATCGAGCATTGCTTTGCGAAGGTATCTTATTCGCATGCGGACACCTTAAGCTCTGGTATTGGTGGAATTGGTGTGGGTACACACTCCCGAGATCAGATAACCATTAGACACCTCGAATTTTATTTTTATTGTTTTTATAGTTGTATAGATGAATGTGTAATCTGAGAAAGGAGCGCTGTATTTTTCTAACGCCCTCAAATTTATATATAGGTCACGATGTGGTGGTCTATTTATAACTTACCCCTGTAAGGCTTTGTGTTAATGAGGTTTTTTTTGTATCAGTTTTGAAGTAGAATTATTTGCTTGCGAACGAATTTCTCTTTATATGTAATTTCTTGTAACTGGACTTTTTAGTGGTCACTAAACAATTGTGTACGTGTAAATTCCTTGTTTATTTTCTTTTGTTCCTGCCTTTACCTTATTGTTGTTGTATTTTATATGTACCGTAATTTGCTTTATTGTTTTATGTACTTATTTACTTAAAGACCGGCATGATTGGGTTTAAAGGGCCACATGTTTGTTATTATGATTTTTATTTTCATTATTTATGACATGACACAATTGTGGGTGTGACTATAAGGGGGGTTCTTTTTTTATTATTATGTGTCTGTGTAACTAAACTGCTTTTTATTCATTTTCTCTTAATGCTATAATTTTGTACGCACTTTAACCTGGTTTAATGGTGTTTTGTTATATATTTAACCCTTTCTCTGTTTTTTTGTGTTATTTGATTTATTAATGTACTTGTGCAATTATTTATTTATGAATAAAGTGGGTTTTATTGGTGGTTCTTTCCCACAATAATATATTAACGGGATGAACCATCGCTGCGCAAAGCTTCTTGATTTTAATTTGAGTAGTTTCATGTTTTTTTTACCCGCCCCTCATGATGCCACACTTACCTAATCCAGCTTATGTAATTCAGATAGCACAACGTACCTACCACTAGACGGCCACTTGTTTGAACAGATTTCAGGTTTCGAGTAATTAATATGCAAATAAATTGTCATTTTTAATTATTGTTAGGAAAGTCCATGTAAGGTAAGCAATTAATTTGAGTAATAGTAATATTATTGTCAGTAAAGTCAAGATAAATCACTTAGCGATTGTTTTGTTCTTGAATTTCATTCTTGCAAATAAGTTCAAATTACACTTTTCAAGATAGGGTAGCAGGGAGACGCTACAATGTTGAAAAGATACTGTCTAAGCCTAAACAAAAGAAATGAATGATGCACAAACGTGTCTTTATAAAATTTTATCTAGCATACAGTTTGCTCAAGTTAAGGGATGCTGATGTACCAGAATTCAAATCAAGGTCAGAGTATAGGTAGATTTCTCATGAAATAATTTCAATTTTAAGCATTGCTTTTCAGAGGATTACATTAGGTCACAAAAGTATTTTTCAATAATAGCAGATGAAACATCAGATTTTTGTCAACGAGCAAATGTCGTTTTGTCACAGAACTGTCAAAAATAACCTGGAAGTAGAGGAACTCTTTATACCGTTATATGAAACTGCATTTGATACATCAGAAACTCTATAAAATCATTACGGATATTCTAGCACGTTACTCGTTAAGCATTGAAGATTGCTGTGGACAGTGCTACGACGGTGCATGTATGAGTGGATGTATAAGTGGAGTGCAGAAAAAAATATGCGATGAATCTCGTGCCCTATACGTACATTGTAGTGCCCACAATCTCAATCTTGTTGTTCCACATTCGTTTCAAAAAATATTTTCTGTCCGAGATTTTCTAACGAACATTAAGGATATCATTTCATTGATTCATAGTGATCTTTTATAGAATAGAAGTATTAAATACCATAGTTCATGAAAAACAATTACATTTCAATATAGCAAAGAAACAAATAGAAACAGTGAAAACTTCACTTAAGCATCTACGAAACGAAGAAAAATATGATGAATTTTGGGAAAGTGTTAAAAGTAAAGCGGAAACATTAAATTTGGATGAACCTAAACTGCCAAAGAAGCGGAAAGCATCGATGAAAGTGGATGATATGAGACATACTCTTCATATTTTCCAGAATGTGAAACAATTCTTCAGGCACTTTTATTATGAAGTACTTGATATGACATTAACCAGTTTAACCTCGAGATTTCAAGGCCATGTAATGGACCATTTTCAGCGCTTAGAATCATTTGCATTAGATAAGAATGACACTAGCGACTATATTACATCATTTTACAAAAGCGATTTCGACAAAGGCAGAATCATTTTACACCGTGACATGCTTCTAGATACAACACCTCAGAAAAACATAGACCTCGACTCATTGGAAGATGTAAGCTACATTAAAAGCAACCCAGAATTACACCATTTACTACCTAACTATCTGAAATTCATGAAAATGTTATTAGTAATCTCTGTTTCTTCACTGTGGAGAGATCATTCTCTTCGCTAAGAAGGCTGAAGACTTATCTCAGATCAACTGTCATGGAGACGTTTGAATGATTTGATAATACTCAACGTACACAATGAATTAACAGAACATCTAGATTTAGAAGAATGCTGTCACGAATTCGTATAGAAAAACTCTACGAGATTAAACACGTTTTCATTATTTCGTGTCCTAAAGTAGTGTATGGTGTATATATAGGTATTTAAATTTGTAACTTTACATGTTTTTTATGGATTAATTCGTTTTTTTTTACACGTGTACGATTTGTACACTTGATGCGGTCAGATACGAACTGTATTGATGATGATAATATATATATATATATATATATATATATATATATATATATATATATATATATATATATATATATATATTGTTAGTTTAGGAGTTTCATTTTTTCCCTTGTTACAGCCTAGTTATTGTAATGCTTGCTTTTGTATTTTTATTCATAAACATCTGAATAAAAATATATATTTGAAAGCTTTTTTTATTGTCGTGAAAACATGGTAAGGATGGAAAGATTGGGTGTGCACCCGACAACATTCTGAGGAGTCGGCGCCTATGGATAAGACCATTGTTGGTAACTAGCAGTCTCGTACTTATTACACACTTTGGTCGACTTTCAGTACCGGTTATTTTGCTAATACGCATATATACACACTGTTAGACAACACACATTACACTATTCTGTGCCCTAGCAGTTGTTGCATACACAGGGTGGGCCATTAATAACGAAATGGAGTGTGTAGATTAAAGGATTGCTTGGTTCGGAAAGCGGTGCGTTGGTAAATGTGCATATGCTCTATGCAGACTATATTTAACAATTATGTTGAAATATCAGTCCAAATATCTGCGGGATATCAAAGTTGTATATTTTTTAAATAGAAAAACATGTATCTTAAAGCGATTTTGGATTGCACATCAAAATATTTCAACTTTGTCTAAGATTCTCTATACCTAAATGTAGCCGTTATTAAGATACAATACTTTCTTTGAAAATGTTGGATTGTTTTAAACTTTCATATTATTGAAACAAGTACACATTAACTAGTACTTATTTAGATTTAATAAAGATTTAAATGAAATACTAAATATTGCATTGTTATAGTGCTATAACATATTTTTTGTTTACCGACATTGATGGTCACTTAGTAAAACCATTTTTTTAATGAACGAGAACAAATATTGTATGCACGTTATGCCAAATGTGTTCATTGCACTCACTTCTTGCACTTGTTACATAAATAACTATTATGTGTATATCAAAATGAAACTGATGTTGGTTAACGCCACTGTCTGGCACAAATTAAATGCTTTGATTTCAAATATTTATAATAACAATTTTTAAGTAAGCTTAACATTTTTATTACAAGTTGCATGTTAAAAAGTTGCGTAATATTATCCAGATTTTAGTGATTATGTTAGTTCAAAATTTTATTTCATTAAAACTAGATTACGACTCTAAAGTTGTAGTAGTTTAAGTAAAGTATATTTTTCTTCTAATTATTTTTGTTATGAAGTTTACAATAAAAACGTTCATTTTTTTCAAAGTAAAGTGAAGACGAACTTTGGAAGCGATTTAGACTAAACCTTAAAGTTGGGTGGTATGCGCAGGAAATTAATCACGTATAGTATAAATCTGAGCAAATGTACAAATGAAGTCAAGTAATGGTAAATAATAGTAGTGTCTGTGTGTCGGTGTCCGTGCCCGTAACCGTCCGTCCGTGCGTGTGTGTGTGGGTGGGTGCGTGCATGTGTGTTTGTGTCCGTGTGTGTCCGTTTGCGTCCGTGTGTGTCTCTGTGCCTGTGTGTTTCTGTGTCTGTGTGTCTCTGTGTCTTGGTGTCTTTGTGTCTGTGTGCTTGTGTGCCTCTGTGCCAAAATGTCAAACAAGTGTTATTTTACCAAAGTCTTCTAATATTAACTGATATATGAAAAAATGGAAATCCTAATTTCTCAGCTTCAAAACTATAATGTGTAATACATAGTTAAATTTGTAATAAAAAATACTGTCGAATAGTTGGTTGGTTGCGGCGATATCAAAAAATAAAGATGATGATGGTTTCTCGGAGACGAAACGTCGAATAAAAAATTTGAAAATGCCATCTAATAGAATTCAAAAGTGACAATGAAGAAGTACCTTTGGTTTTTAAAATCTTTAAAGTAAATAAAGGAATTACGAAAAAGAAAACCAAAAATCGCATTTGTTTTAAATCTCGGAAACGATCAACAATAATGAACTTTTGCAAACTACATGTAAACATGCCCTAAATTATAGAACTTTTCTATAATTTAACCGCTTTCGTATCTCTTACAGTTTTCAAGATCCCCATACTGTTCATCCTTACCTTGGGCACGTTGTATATATATATATATATATATATATATATATATATATATATATATATATATATATATATAGGGTGTTTAAAAAAGATGTAGCAATATTAAAGGGGGTGATTGCCCAGGTCATTTTGTACAATAAAGTTCCTATAAACATAGATCCGCAAACGCTTCGTTACCGATCTACAGCGTGTTGAAGTTTAATTTAAAAACAGTCAAAATTAGATTTTTCCAAAACGGCTTGAGATATCATAATGAAATTTTACGCGTGTCAATAGCTGTGGAGACGCATACTTTGCAATACAACACGATGTTTCAGTCGTACCATTGGCGCGCGTATTGGCACGTCACATGCTATTTTTCAAGAAAAAGTAGGATGCCGCTGATTTCTAAAATAAAAATATTTTTAATTCTTTGTTCAATTGTGAAGAAAAAGCTATCTTGACTTTTTATCGTACGACGTACCGTTTTGAGTTAAAAAACATTTTAGTGCATGTCAGAAAAAGTTTTAAAATCAAGGGTTTCATTCAAGGGCAAAACAAATATTTCACCAAACCAAAAATTTTACCAACCAAAATTACAAAACTGTTCAAAGTGACCACCTCGAGCTCGGATGCAAGAATCAATCTTCTCTCATTGACTGGCGAACTCTCTCAAAACACCAGGATCTGTTTTAATTGAGTTGCACCCAGCAATGATTCGATTTCTTAAGTCTTTTACGTTTTCCAATGGAGTAACGTACACCAAGGACTTCAAATGGCCCCACAGGAAAAAATCAAGGGGATTTAAGTCCGGGGATCGTGCAGGCCATAAGTGAGGTCCACCCCGGCCAATCCAACGATTTCCGTATGCTTGTGTTAAGGAATCACGAGCTACTTCACTAAAGTGGGCTGGTGCGCCATCGTGAATATACCACATTGCATCTCTAATTGCTAATGCTACGTCCTCCAGAAATCCATGGAGCGTGTTTTCCAAAAAGTTGCGATACACCTCTCCGGTAAGTCTCCCGGGTAGAAATACCGGTCCAATTAGGCAGTCACCCACAACACCAATCCAAACGTTCAAAGGAAACTGATATTGAAAACCATCTTCAACAATTTCATTTGGATTTTCTTCACACCATACATGGTTATTATGGAAATTCCGTATTGCATTTCATCGGTGAACAGAATCAACATCAGGAGTTGAGGTATTTGAACCATTTTGTGCAAAAGCCATTGACAGAATGCAATGCGAGGAGGAAAATCAGCAGGAATAAGTGCTTGAACGCGTTGTATATGGAATGGATACAACAAATTTTCCTTAAGAATGTGCCAAATAGTCCCATTACTTACATCCAAAGCGTCAGCAATTTTTCGAGTAGAAGTACCTCGATCTTTTTCAATCATATCCAGCACATCATCTTCCAGCTCTACTGTTCTTGCTGTCCTTGGCCTTCCTGCTCCTCCATTCTATCAGGAGCAATACGGCCCGGGATTTTTCAGTATACAACCGCCTGGCTTCTAATGCATTCCCATCAGTAAGTCCATAAATGTAGGGCATGTCGGTCATCTCGGCATTCGTATAGCGATACATGATAAGGAACTTCAACAAATTCGACACATACAAAATTATTAATCACGAGACTCATTCAATATGTCAGTGAATAATACAGGAATGTTTAAAAATATTTTTGTACGCATGATAAATGGACATGCACTAAAATGTTTTTTTTTACTCAAAAACGGTACGTCGTACGATAAAAAGTCAAGAGAGCTTTTTTCTTCACAATTGAACAAAGAATTAAAAAATATTTTATTTTTATAGAAATCAGCGGCATCCTATTTTTATCTTGAAAAATTGCCTGTGACCGTGCCAATACGTGCGCCAATGGTACGACTGAAACATCGTGTTGTATTGCAAAGTATGCGTCTCCCACAGCTATTGACACGCGTAAAATTTGATTATGATATCTCAAGCCGTTTTGGAAAAATCTAATTTTGACTGTTTTTTAAATTAAACTTCAACACGCTGTAGATCGGTAACAAAGCGTTTGCGGACCTATGTTTATAGGAACTTTATTGTATAAAATGACATGGGCAATCACCCCTTTAATATTGCCGCATCTTTTAAACACCTATATATATATATATATATATATATATATATATATATATATATATATAGTGAATCTTATCTAATCTAAAATTAAAGAAGTACAAAGTACTAGAACTCATCATTCTAAGCAAAAAGTTCATGTACATGGGTCCGGAAATGCTTCGTTTCGAGATACAGTGCAAAGTTGAAAAAGAAATCGCGTTTTCTTCAATATCTTTCGACTGTTTCGAAATAATTTCATGAAATTTCGTATACGGTGGTTTTTGAGATGACAAATTCAAATTTGTGGTCAATTTAGTTGTGGTTTCTAGAGGCGCCGCGGCAACCATTTCGACTTTAAATCGTTGCAATTTTTTGTGCTACACTGTATGCCATTTTGGACTAGAAAAATCGATTCTTATCTTTTCTCCTAAAAAGGTATATTTTAGTGATGTCGCTAGGAGCAACCTTTTCTGAGAAAAACGCATTTAAAGCTCACAATTTTTATTTATTTAAAACTAACTTTTGTAAGGAGCACTAAAAATATCCAACATTAAAAAGAAAAAGAAAAGAAATTAATATTAAAAGTAAACAGGTTCTTTTGATAAATGTTCAAACAACTGTTCCAAAAATGTACACAGTCGAAAGATGTTGAAGAAATCGCGATTTCTTTTTCAACTTTAACATTGTATCTCGAAACGAAGCATTTCCGGACCCATGTACATATGAACTTTTTGCTTAGAATGATGAGTTCTAGTACCTTTAATTTTGGATTAGATAAGATTCACCTGATATAATATATATATATATATATATATATATATATATATATATATATATATATATATATATATATATATATATATATATATATATATATATATATATATATATATATATAGTTCTAAAATAGGTGTCAGACTTGTAAGGAAAAGGCCGCGTTTTTCGTCGGGTGGACCACGTTAGCTTTCTAAGCTCCTTCAGTCACAATCATGGATTCCCAGCACACATAACATACATTACGTATATATGCATGGTGGGATTAAGGATCGGTGTGGTCAGTATAGGGTTGGAAGGAACGGAGTTAGGGTTCTGAGGGGGAAAATACTACCCCAGCATTCGCCTAAATAGGCGCACATGAGGAAAACCCCCTGAAAAAACCTCATACAGATGGTAACTGGGATTGAACTGATTACCTCCTGAATGATAAGCAGGTCGTCAATTCGACTCTAATGCGAAATCAGTCCTTCTCAGGACTAAGCCTGATGACGAAAGCAGAGTCCGCTTTGGAAAGTTGCGCTATAAAAGCAAAAACTGTGGAAATAGGTCGATCAACTTAACTAATATGAGACAACAGTTAAAACACTTATAATACAGTATTTACGGTATGTCTTTGATTATGATAATCAAAGTAGTAATAACGAGAGCCTTATTCACTGACTGTATATACATTTTCTTAGGTCAGAAATAAATTGAGCACATCAAATATTTGCCAAAATCATAAAATTTATCTGGATTTTATTCATGTTGTGTGTGAGACACGTGAAATATTTATACACATGTTTAAGCATATAACTGTGATAAAATGAAAATTATCGTAATTCTAATTACAGGTGATTAACAATCTTTTCGTGCCTGCTTTTATGTGCTTAAAACTTAACGTTCATGCTTAAGGTGGAACAGTTAATTTATTTACACTTCTCTGTTATAAAAATTTTAACAGGTTTTTAAGGATCACTACCGCAATCATTTTATTTTATGATATGGCAATATTATAGCATGTATACATGCTTACCTGGTTTCTGTCTGTGATGTATTAAAAAAATGTGTATGCTTTTAATTGCTGCAATTGCTTGTTGGAATAATACATAACTGTATAATGAATTAAATTTGAATGGTGTAGAACACACAAAAGAAAAAGATATAAGCAATATCTCAAAAATGACTTACCACTTAACAAAGGAGTGTAGGGTACTTCAGACATAACAAATCATTAGTTTAATGGAACTAGAATTAACTGATATATAGATAAGTAGTAATCGTAAACATTATGAGTTTTAAACATCAATCTTTGTAATCGTATTTAGATTAAGTAAATAAAGTTTTTGTTAAATACAATGTATTATGTAAAACGTAATATATATGATAAAAACATATACCACGATGTGATAAAAGACTGCTGAATATTGAAATTAGAGATATTATGTACTGTTATCATAATCAGCATGTTAAATGATACAGTATAATTTTGCAGTGCCATACTAAACAAAAAGTGTTATTGTTCATATGATTCTATGCTAACATTCATTATAAAGTATATGGACAGTTATTATAATTCTGGTAATATATAGGCAACTAATCGCTCATAGTTCCACATATTTATGCATACTCCTTTTTTCACTGGTATTATCAGGGACCGAGCTAGTGAGGCTGTGGTAATACGACCTGCTTAGTATTCTGGAGGTTGTGGGTTTGATTCTGGTTACCGTCTACCCTGTATGACGTTCAGGGGTTTTTTCTAATACACATATAACGGCATGGTCACTGCGTATACGTACTTTTTTTTGCTTGTCTTATTCCTGCGGACTGTTGGGTAGTCTGCTTCCTCTTCAGTCCTGGGTCTTCTGTGTGTTAGTGGGGTTGTATCGTTTTGTGTATTGTATTAGTGCATACAATGTAGTGCATGGTGTTAAGTGGTTGCAAAAAAACCAATATTATTAACTTAATTATATTATATTATTTTTTTTGTTTGGGTTTGAAGGGTATGTAGTGAGGTGTATTTTATCCTTGGTCGTTAGCAGTGGTCGTCTTCGCCATTAGCTTAGAGCATATATCATCTAAGAGGTTTTCGAATTCTTCAAGGAGGTTTTCGACGTTCTGGGTGAGGATAGCTGGAGGGTACTTAAATTTACTTTTCGGTTTTTTCCTGTGGGATCTTTGGTATTGGATGTGAGTAAGGGTAGTATATGGAATACGTAGGATGTTTTTGGTGGCTTCTGTTTCACCGAGTATCATACGGTGTGTGTAGCTTGTTTGTAGTGTGTTGAGTCGTTGTGTGATCGGTATAATGTTGGCGTGTTGTATGGTGATTGCGTTGGGTGTTCTGTAGTGTAATCGGTGTTTTTTCCGTGGGAATTGGCGTTCACGTGCGGCTATGGATTATAGATCTCTGGATTTTGGGTAGCGTACAATGGAGCACGGAAATCTATGATGGGCCGTATGAATGCCCTGTAAGTATGCTGTAGGGTTTCAGGTTGACAACCTCCTATGCAGCCCCTAAGGGCTCCTAGGAGGTTGAATCGGTTGCGTACTTTGTTCAGAATCTTGTTTAGGTCAGCGTTCCAGTTAAGGGTCCTGGTAGTTGTAATTCCTAAGTAAGTTACGTCGTCACGAAGTAGTAATCTTTCTTTCCCCTTGCAGGGAAATACTTACGTCGTTTTGTGGGAGAAATTTATGTCGGGGTGTCGAAATAGGATGGCCTGTGTTTTGGTCGGATTTACGGAGGCCTTCCAATGGTTGGCTCAATTGAAGAAGTTTCGTAGTATAGTGGCCATTCTATTGGAGACGTTCTTGGTGGACCCATTAGCTTGAAAGCAGTATCGTCGTCAAACTGTGCTAGGGATACTCCGTGAGGCAGAACCCCGGGGTACGTCTGCTTGTTGTTGCGGCACGGTTACAATAGCTGTGGTTAAGGGCTTGTGACGTTTCGGTTAGGAGTTTTAGTAATGGGTCTCGACAGGTTCTATTGGGTCGAAAGCCGAACTGGTTGTCAGGTAAGAGGTTATTTGATTCTAGGTAATCTCTCAGCCTTCGGGATATGATCTGCTCGAAGCATTTCCCTAGGCAGCTGAGGAGAGAGAGAAGTCTGTAGGATGAAGGTTCCGTCAGGCCGGAGAGGTTTTAGGGATCATGACGGTTGAGGCAGATTTCCACGCCGTCGGGAAGCACGAAATGGTGAGGTACTTATTGGATATGGATGTCTCAGGTGTCTCAGTATAAGTCTATTAAGTCCGTTTTGTATAGGTGCGGATATTTTGCCTTTTTGGAAGTAGTTGAGGGTTTATATGGGAGTAGTTGGGCAGAAAAACGGGTCATCTTCGTCCAGGATTTTCTCGGGCAATTCGGAGTTTCTGAAATGCTCAGTCTTACTCCAGAAGATTTTTAAAGTTTGGTTTTGCGTTTGGTGAGTGCATTAAATGTGTGCCAGAACTTCTGTGATGCAAGAACTCTCTGTAATTGAGTTTGGAGGTGGCCTGGACTCATTTCCTCTTGGTGTATGTGTTGGTTTCACTCCGGATCAGGGAGTTCAGTCGGTTATATTCGGGCTTGAGAGCGTGGTCTCTTGATCTCAGGAATTAGCGATATACTCGCCTCTTCCCTTTGATCAAGGTTACGATATATTGTGGGAGAGATTTGCGGGAGATATCGATTGATTTTTGGGAGATTGAGGCTTCGACCGCTTCCGTGATAACGGAAGTTAGGTCTGTGACCGCTCTTTCGGCATAGCTGGGAGTGTGCATATTGTACGCCTGGAAATTGTTGGTGATGTATTCGCTGAATACATTCCAATCGGCCTTTTGAAAATATGTATGGGTCTGAGTTGGAGGAGGAGGAAAGGAGCCAAGGGATGTTTTAACGAGAAGATGGAGGTGGTCTGATGTGACGGTTTCACCTAAGTGGCAATCGGAGAACATGTATTGAATTAGTGATTCGGTGCATACAGTGTGATCGATTATAGAGCCACCTTGATGACTAATAAAGGTGGGATTGGTGTTCCTTATCCGGGACAGTGGTAGGGTAAGAATACTATGGGATAGGCGGGTACCGTTTGTCGTGGAATATACAAATTGAGTATGTCGGACATTAAAATCTCCTAGGAGGATAGCAATGGGTAGGGCGGAGATATGGTCTCTAGTAGGTCATTGGAAACGACTTTATCGGGGGGATTGTAATAACGAAAGAAGGTGACTGGAAGGGAGAAGTGCACCGTTACAGCAACATACTCGAGATTTGCAGATGCCGCGGAAGAGGGTAATGGGTGGCAGGAAATGAATTTTTGATTATGAGGGCTGTGCCTCGCGAACTACTGTCGGCGCTAAATTAGTGGAGCGAGTTGTATGAGGCAAAGTCAAGACTGTATCGGTTGTTTAGTTTGATTTCGGTAATTGCGAGTACTTTTACTTTATTGGTGACTAGTAGATTTTTAATGAGGGGACGCTTCCGACGGACGCTCCTCGCACCAATTCTCCCTATTATAAGACCATTGTACTTAGGGTGAGGGAGAGGGATTAGGGTGAGGGGTTAGCTTAGGAACGGATGGGGTGGGTAGAAATAGCTATACTATTACCAACAAAGTTGATTCTGGTACGCCGTCTCAAGTACTTCCTGGGCGTATTGATGGCAGCTTTCGCAATGTCCGCATTGCGCTCAGGGAATGGTTGCATAAGGGAGAGGGCAAGGGAGGCGATATAATCGGAAATGGAAAGAGGATGCTGGGGATTGTCATTCTCGGTGTCTGGTGTGGAAGGAGCGAGCGGTTTGCGAACGGCAGTCGCTGCCGGAGTCGTGTGGATTGCACAAGTCGCGCAGGCAAAGGAATACTTCGCGTGAGGTCCACCGCAGTTGTTACACTTTAGTGTATTCAGGCGCATACAGGAGGATGCATTGTGGCTTTCACCACAGGTGGGACAACGGAGGGTACGGGTAGGACACTCCTCGGAAATATGCCCCACTTGCGTGTAAGTGGAGCAGTATTTGAGGATTGGGTTGGGTAGGCGGGATTGCTCACAAGCGTAGAGGGTGGATTGGGAAGGGCTTATAAGGCGAATGAAGGATATGGGAGGATTGTATGTTTTGGAGATAATTCGGATGGATTTTGTTACTTTGGGGAAATCGATGTACTTACGGATTTCTTCTGGAAGGATACCCTTGTCTACGCCACGGATGACGCAGGAAAAGGACGGGTTTAGGGTTGGGGTTGGTAGAAAGTGCGAGCGTTCGGAGACCTGACAGCTGCGTCAGCGTCAATACAGGCTCACTGAAGTCATGCTGAATAGTTCGCTTCATCGTAGCTGGCAGGGCCTCGCTCGTTTCCAGCAGGCAGGTTCAGTTGTAATTGAGCTTAACGTTCAACCAGGAAAGCCGGAGAGGGACAAGCGATTGAAAGAAGAATTTTTGGGTGTTGAAGCGGGCGGGAATATTGCGGATGCAATATCGGGCGACAGAATTGTATAAAAAGGCTTAGTGGTGGGTCTAGCCGCAGGGTTAGGTTGGGATGCCGTAGCGGAAAGGAAAGTGAAAGGTTTGGGTGTTTTGGAAACACGGTGAACGGGTTTGGCTGTAGTCCTCGCTAATTTGGAACAGGATGCGGCGGCTGCCGCGAAGGATAGGGTAGGAGGTGGGGGGCAGGGAAGGAGTAACAGAGACCGTAGCCTGGAGGCCGGGTTTGCCATGTTTCACCATGGTGGTTAGTAAGGTAAAGTGAATCGGGGGCAGAAAATGGCGTGTTTACGATAGATTGGATTTCCTCCGAGGTGCACCCCATTTATAAGGCTTGGGCGTTGAAAAACCGATAGAATGGATGGCTTTGTTAGTATTAATAAAAACAATAATTTATTTTAAAATTCTTTATTAATTAGTTAATTCCTTGTTTCTTCTTGATTCCTTCGTGTGATTCCCGACTGTTGTCCTAGCTGGCTTCCTTGTTAAGTCTTCTCGGTGTCGATCCCTGTAGTTCCTGGTGTCCTAGATGGCTTGGCTCCTGGGGCTGGTTGTAGCTTCTTCCTGGGTTGCAGTACTTCTTCCTGCACGAGATCCGCTTCCTCGTATTAACTGTATGCGGAGCAGTGATAGTCCTAACTTAGAAGCGGCAAATACTACGATGACCGGCGTGTAAGCGTGAAAACGCTAAGTTCTTTTTGTGTAAATTTAATTAATTATTTTTTAAAATTAATTATATTTTTGTTTGGTTTTACAAGCTCGACCTCTCTGATCGAACGATCACTCAGAGTGGTATACGCACATCATATGCAGCTATTTAGGCGAATGCTAGTGTAGTATCTTCCACCTCAGAACGCTAACTCCGTTCCTTCCGCTCCTATGCTGACCGCGTATCTATCCTTAGTCACACCAGGCATACAAACTTAGATTGAGTCTGTGCCGAACGACGTGTTCATACCTCAAGATTCCCTTTTCCGAATTGTCCATAAGCGCAAATGTCAGAGTTATGTCAGAGTTTTAAAATATTTTCATGCCGTAAAAGTGAGAATAACAGACATTTTTCAATTTTTATGAGTTTGTGTTGGTAACCGATGTAAGCAATTTCAATCTGCCTGCGAAACCAGGCAGATTGAATTTTTTCTGTATATTGAGTTTAACAATTAGTGAGAAATTAAGTACTTGTTGTTTTAAGAGATTAGTAAGTTATCTAAAGGACAGTGACATAAAAGCTATAGTTTGTGCCGTACGTAATTTGATTTCGAGCATTTTAGTCCATATTCACAACTTTTTAGCAAATTTTGTTGTAAATATGCATTATAATTTTACCCTATGTATACCCCTACGTTACGCCATGGACTCTTGTATATTATTCTTATTATGTAAGCTTTAATTAAATTGCAATTTTCAACTTTGTAGGTATATCTTTAAATTATTTAACTTTTTTTGCGTTTCAATGGTGTATTTTTGTATTAACGCTTTACACAAATCTAAACGTTTCGATAACACTTATAGTTATCATCCTCAGTAGCAATCAAATCTTTTAGAATTGTTTAAGATGTTGAAACACATTTATGAAATTGGAAATAGTGAAAACGCAATGAAATTAATGTAATGACTTCTAGTTATTTCAATTCTAAATTTTATAAAAATTTACATCTAGCAGTAATAATTAAAATCTAATTTGATAAAAGATAACATCTTCCAAAATATGGTGAATTGAAAAACGCGTGCATGGAATTGCCCGTGTTTAATTTTAATTAAACGGCCCAAATTAATTAGGGATCTAGTCCAACAAACTTTGTATTGAATAAGGATTACTGTATATTCCCTTTTTCAACAAGCTTGATTCAGAACAATTTTTTTCTTCGTGACATATGTTGTGCAATGTGGTGAGTAAATTAACATATCACATTTTCTTTAATTACTCATCAATCTTATATGGGGTGCTGGAAAAGTGGCGTATTAACTTTACTGTACGTTGTTGGGACGTTCCCAGAGTGTGAGAAAAATACTAAAAAAAATTCTTTCTTATATGTTTGACAAGATTGAAGTTCAAAGTGGGATCCTGAGCGTATACGGTTTTCCAAACAGGATGCGTCCGGTCTTACAGTGGAGGATAAAATTCAGGGTCGAATCCTTATGGTAGAAGATGTACCTAAGGTAAGGTCACAGGTCCCCTTGACAAACAAAATTACTTCACCAATGATGGATGAAAATGAATGATTTTTAGTAAATATGAACTCTGTGAATTTATTTAAATTTCACTGATTCCGGTTTAATCAAAACGGTGCTTGGTAGCAAAGCAACTTTTTACTACTTATCAAAATAAATTTAACTACATTTTTATACTCGTCTACAGAGCAAGTATTTACTAAGTTGAATTATATTAATTAATTTTTACTAACTGCTCTTTACCTCATACTAATTCACAATTGCAATTCTCGGGTAGATACTATAACAGTAAGAACGATTGATAATCATTTTGGTATAGAGTACGACATTTAAAAGGGGAGTACGGCTGAAAATTCCATAATTTTAACGATGAGGCGAAAGCGTAACAATTTGTTTTAATTGATATTAAATCAATTACTGAATTAACATTTCTTTCATCGTGCTAAAATTATTATTTGTGAAATAACAGAACGATTTTTATAAAATTCGGCCAGTTTCCATTAACAAAAAATACGTATTCTATCTAACGGTTTAATTAGTAATTAATAACACTTATATCAACTAGAAATCACGCAATTCCAGAAGCTGGTTACTGTTTGACACATCTGTCGGTGTTCGCATTATTTAAATATACAAAATTTTATACAACTGTATTACATCATTTTCATTGTAGTTGGAATTCATAGAAAGTATTTCAGGTTTAACTTTAATTATTTATTTAGCAAATGTGATTTAACAATACAATTTTCTACGAAGTGAATTAATAAATATTAGAAAGACTCTGTCAACTATTACTTATTTTATTAATTTATTCTCTTAATTATATAGATCGGATTTTAGTTTCTATTTTTGAATGCCGAAGTTTACTACTATTAATATAAAAGGCTTTAAAAACATTAACATGTTGCTTTAATACAAACTAAATTATTACTTATCAAGTTTTAATTTCGGAATAACAAAAAGAACTTGCATTTATATTAACAGTGTAATTATTTATAGTACTTAAGAAGCTTTAGTTTCGGAATAAACAGAAAATTTCTATTTATAATTAATGGCAATCTCTTAGATCTTTTGGATATTTTGTTTTATCATAAATAATTTTATTCTGAATCGCTAAACGTTAGCATTGTTTATTTGACATTCATTATGAATCACGGTATAATTATTTATATTACTTAATGTAATTCTTATCGATATGTGCATAATCAATTGCATGACGAACTTAATTACGGTTTTTGTTGGCGGAATAAAAAGGAAGCACATTAATCTTCACAAATAAAGCATTACATCCATGGAAACCCAGCTTTATAAACTTTACTTACCCATGCACGTGTGTGTGTGTGTGTGTGTGTGTGTGTGTGTGTGTGTGTGTGTGTGTGTGTGTGTGTGTTGTGTGTGTGGTGCGTGTGCGTGTGCGTGCTGTGTGCGCGTGCGTGCGTGCGTGCGTGACGTGCGTGCGTGGTGCGTCGTAGTGCGTGCGTGCGTGGCGTGTGCGTGCGTGCGTCGTGCGTGTGCGTGCGCGGTGCGCGTGCGCGTGTGCGCGTACGTGTGTGTGTGTGTTTCGGTCTATTAAATATTTAGGCCTCATCAGAGGTTTTACACACAATCAACTTAACGTTAATATGTACAATAATCTAATATTATAATAACTAATTATGTATTTTTTTTATGATTGTGGACCTGAACAGGCTAAATAAGGCCTATCGTGCTAAAGCACTCAGGACGCCGTCTTAGGAGAAAATACCTCGACCATAAAAGAGGCGTTTAGATTTATAAACATATCCCAGGGGCTATGTTAGAGTGTGGTTAGGTCAATACTTCAGACATCCCCGAAGATGTCCGATTCTACCCTAACATTGACGAGTACGCTTGCGCACAAGACCCAAGGCTAGCTGCGTTCTCGTTTCTCGTGTGTTTCGCTCTTTAAAGTGTAACTGTCATCGAGTGAGCATTACTATAATGTATTCTCCTGTTTATGAGCCAACATCAGCGGACATTAGAGATTTTACTGACTTGTTAATAAACTATTACAACATAACCGTTCAAGATAATGATGAAAGCGATGACGTGGTTGAGCTGGGTGTATCTCACATCCAAGATGATGGTTCACAGAAGAGAAAGAAGAGCGATGAGGTAGGGGGGAAGGGCAAATCTCAAAATCATGATGATGATGAGGACGACTCACGGTTCAAGAAGAAGAAGAAAACCCATAAAGCATGTTATTAAATAATAATGATGTATTGTTGTTTATAATAATAATAATGATATATTTTCAAAACGTTAAGCTTTCCTTCGGTTTTGTTAATAAACCTGTTTTTTTTAGCGGTGCTCCACCGTCTTGATTCATGTTTGCAAGTTTACAAGTTTTCGCTTTAACGTGTTTTCGCCTCGTGTGTGTGTGTGTGTGTGTGTGTGTGTGTGTGTGTGCGCGCATACGTGCGTGCGAGCGTACGTACGGGCGTGCGAACGCGTACGTGAGCGTGCGTACGTGCGAGCGTGCGTATCGTGCGTACGTGCGAGCCTGCGTGCGCGTCGAGCGTTCGCACTGTGGCGTCGTGCGAGCTTTGCGTGCGAACGTGTGCTTACGTGGTGTGCGTGTTTTTTCGTTTGATCCTCGTGCTAAAGCAGTGCTAGTCGATTGTATGTAGTTGTAGGCCCTATTGTGTTGACTAAGAGCTATAATTGGAAGCTGTTGCTATACCCTGGCCGTGGAGTTATGTTTAATTAGCTTTTTTGACAGATGTATTTATTTATGATAAGATCAGGCTTGCATGTAAAGTAATATAGAGGTGAAACTAACTAGCTAATGTGTTTTGTGCTACACGTATAACAGTATTGAAGATTCTGTTTATGTATTAGAAAACGTACTACAGCTTCGAAACAGAGTGCAGATAAAATTGAAGAAAGTGAATACGATAACTTCGGCGAGCAGACTTAAAGGTTTTAAGTGTGACAGCATTCCCAGAGCAGCGTTGAAACCATTTAATTTAGAGCTAACCTCGTGTCCATGTAATAATGTCTGATAAACTATTAGGGTTATTAGCTTGCTTTATAGGTTACAATATAATCGTTCAAGGTGCAGATGATGAGGAGATTGTATCTCAAAATCTCATTTGATCTCGTGAGATGTGTATAGCTTTTCTTAAAAAATACCTGCGAGGCTGTCTCATTCAAAAATCTCATGCAAAAAAACATCAATAATCGTTAGCAATGTAGCTGTATCCGCTATTATGCTTACTTAATGTATCACTAGTATAGCTTTTTTGATATCGAGAGAAGAAGCAAGATTTCGAACGGTTGTAGTATTTCCAGAGCTCTATCGAAATCAATTAAATTTAAGAATAATCCCATCTCTATGTAATAATAGACGTAGTATAAAGTTACAATTTTAAGTATTTAATGTGTAATCACTGTATAATGAGTTTTATTATTATGATGCAACATTAGTGGTATTAGATGTTTTTAAATATTTGTGTTTTTGAATGTAAATTTTTGTAAGTACAACATAATTATTAAATACGAATTCAGGTTTTCTTATTACTTTCTAAATAGTTAATGTCCGGTATGTAATGAGTGTTTTATATTCAGCCATTCACAAAGCGTGTTTTAGTGAGGTACGTTGTATAAAAATTTCAGTTTAGCATATGGCAGTTGAAGGAAAAACTTCTAAAGGTAAGCATATTATTTTAATATATGTTTTTACCTGATATTGCTAACAAAAATACCGATAAAGATTTTTAAAATGTATTATCATGCTTATAGGATAACGTCATAAGATCAGCTCTACAAAATAGTAAGTACGCATTCGTGGATTTTAAAGTTGTAGTTATTGTTAATTCACTTATATAATAATAAACCATTAAAACCTTTTGCCTTTTATTTCCGTTATATCAACTTGATATTCTTAAAACATGTTATTTTAATTTAACTTTATGTTATATAAGTAATTATTACTTTTTAATGGGTTTTTACAAATGTTAATGAACACATTACAATGAAACAGTTTTGTGTGTAAGTAATTAACATGCAAATAAATCAGATATGATGTTCCAATGTATAGGTGGTGGCTGTTTAGAGGATCTGCCTATACATAAAGCATCATTCCATTAGGGTAGAAATTATTTATTATTTCACGTCATATTTAATTAGACTTGAATGTATTCAGTTTCAACTGTAATCTGATTTCCGCAAAACTGTAAGACATAATTTCGGTTGATTGGTTGAGATTGATCTGGTGATCGAGCGTGCTTTGTTTGAGATTGAATTAATTGAATTGTGTGTGTGTGTGTGTGTGTGTGTGTGTGTGTGTGTGTGTGTGTGTGAGAGAAAAAGAGAGGGGGAGGAAGAAACAAGATAGAGCAAGAGAGAGTTGTGCATTATCAGCTTCTGTTATAGAAAATGTTCATTAGTCTTTACGCCGCTAGATGGCACTAAAATCAATTTTACTCAAAGGGGCCAGGGGCGAAGGCCTGAGAACAAGTTGCGAAGCCCTACACGTGTCGCACAAGAACCTCCTTATTGAAATACAACGTTTTGGTAAAAGATCATCCAATAGCATGTGGCCATTTTAAAGCAATAGGGTCGATAATTTTAATAATAATATCTTATTAATTATGCAATTTCCAACATTGTATGCGTGTGCATTTGCCTAACCTCCAGGGCACTGTTCTTAATATAGCCAGGACCTTAATACCACCAAATAACCCTAAGATTAACCCTAGACCAGCCCCACCCTAAATACAACCTGTAGATAGGCATTAAAATAAATGTAATAACAATCTCATTGGTAAAAAATACGCTAATAAAATAAATGGGGAAATACAGTCATTGTGTACTTAATTATTATTATCTAATCAATTCTTTAAATAATATCTGATAAACAAGTTCTAATAAATGTTAATAGTAAAATACAAAATTAAATAAACTATCTTTTACATCAGTTTCCAGGGCTAAAAATAATTAATTAATAAAATAATTAAAGATCATAATCATCTTAAAGCTAGATTAAGAATTTCCCTAGGATAATTAATTAATAAAATAATTAAAGATCATCATCTTATATTAATAAAAATAATTAAAAGATCATCATCTCAAAATAAGGGTAATAAATACGGTCCTTCACGTATGCCATTAAAAATCAAAAACTTTAATTAGGGATGAAAAAGAAAGGATTCAAAATACGGTCTCACACGTGGGTGTGTAAAAATAAGGGTTGAAAACACTGTCTCACACATGGGCATATAAAAATAATTAGGATTGAAAAGGGCCTTCGGAAAGAAAGGATACGGTCTCACACGAGGGTATATAAAAAATAAGGGTTGAAAATGCGGTCTCACACGTGGATGTGCAAAAATAGGGGTGAAAAAACACGTCCTACACGTAAGCGAGTAAAAATAAGGGTGGAAAATCCGGTCTCCCACGTGGGCGGTCTTGTGACGTCAAAATCCAAGATGGCGGCGGAAGGTGCCCCCTTTCTACTGATATAGTTTATTTGAAGTATGAAAAACATTAGAAGAGAAGAAATTGCTAGTAGCATCTCGGTCTATCTTAGGTAAAATTGATTTCAGATTCAAAAAAAATTGTAATCGGCGAGCACTTTGGAAAGAGCGAACCCTGCATCCGAAAGGGCGCAGTAGAAAAATGTGCCTAATATGACCTCGCCATCGCATATACCAGTTGTGTTACTGGACGAAACATGGGTGTTTGCTATAGAATCACCAAAAAGACTTAGTCAGAACACCAGAAAGTGTAAAAAATTAAATTATTCTTCGAATGGTAAGATTTATAATCTTGCAGGCTTAATACAAAAACGGTTTTATTGAGAATAGCAACTTAATATTCGATGCAAACTCAAAACCGAACGAAGGTTAATGTTAAAGTTCGTGGAATCAAGTACTCCTTGCAATGCTTCGGTTCTGCGATTGTCATAATCGTAAAATTTGACATTTTATACCATTAGCACAACTGACAGTTTTTTATGAATTTTATCAAATACATAAATAAAAAGTTTACCTCAATTAGGATTTGAACCTACGACATGTCCCTTGCTACAGTGCCGCTCTAACCAACTGAGCTATCGAGATACAAGCCCCAATTGATGTAAACTTTGTCTTTTGTATGTAGAACTGATGCAAATTCTACATATAATGCGATTACTTATATTAATATTTACTTTTGAACTTATTCGTTCATAACAAAACTACATAATTTTCACTAGTCAAAATATCAAATCATATGTGCGTTTTTACATTTTTCACGAATTTTAGCAGCGATCCTCGTATGGCTATTACAGCATGGCCCCCACAAATTTTAAACGGTGGTTGAAAGATTCGCTGTTATCAAATCAAAAAGAGTCAACTTTAATTGTTATAGACAACGTGCTTACGATTCACGTGTAGTAGAAAAAAATGCCATGTTCTTCATGGAAAAATGATGAACTATAAAAGTGTGTAACAACTCTTTTTTGTGTTGTATAAAATACACCTCAATTTAGGATCTTTCTTGCATTTAGTTCTAAATACAAGAAGTTTTAAATTATTTTACATTGTAGGTTTGAGGTAGGCAACTTAATTTGCATATCTTCATAGTGTATATTTCTTTAAGGTATAGTCCCATAAATTGTTTTCTGAGTTGCGCAATGCATCGTGACTTAATTCGAGGCTCAAATCCTTCGGCGCACAAGTACATCATCTGACATGATCTACTTGTTAAACCTCCATTTTTTTCACTTCCTGTTTTAATGTCGAAGCATGAAGCTGCTTCTTTTTGATTTTATCTAAATTTATGTGAAAGCGCCATCAATTTGGTGGTAAGAGATATTTTTAATACATTTACATAAAATTAAAGCATTTGTTCTTTTTTAGGCGCTTTTCTTTACCTTTTCTTTACGTTTTCTTTACGTACTTTTTACCATTTTTTACGTTAATTATACGTTTATCAATACTTCAATTTACAACGTAATTACCTTTTAAGTACGCCTTTGATTTTATTGTTGCGTACATTTTTGGTTTTATGATTGCAATTTTTTTGAATGGATACTTCCAATTAATGCAATAAGAAGTGGATTTAAAAGTTGTAAGAAGAAATTTACACGGATTTTATAAAGTTAAATTCAGTTTGCGGTGTGGCTGATAACATTATGTCAAGATTGCACCATGATGACGTAAGAATAACTTCATCTTGTTAACCGCTTCGTAACCATATTTAGATACCAGAGGTTGTATAAAAGAAAAGTTTGTGTACAAAAATTCCTAAGGTATTTATGTAGTGTTTTATTTAGTATTTTAAGCATAATTTTAAGACCTTCATTATTTCATCATTACATTTAATATTCAATAAACATAGTCTGTATATATGAAAATGTAAACTTTCACCATTAACACTCATAATAAAATACTTATCTTTTTTGGGATTTTTTAATGGTGTACTTTAAATTATACAATCTAAACGTTTCGATAACATTTACAGTTATCTTCGTCAGTAGTAATGTTTGTTGAAAATTGTTAAAGATGTAGTAAACAATTTTGTCAAATTTGAAAAATTCCAAAAAAGATAAGTATTTTATTATAGTCTGTATATTGTTATTTTTTTACATTTGTGTAAAGTCGGTTTAATTGTTCCGATATTTTAAAAAAACAAGTTGGCGCTCGAGATAATTTCATTCTTTTTTTACATTCTTTATTATTGATGGTAAGTGGTAATCAAGCAAATCATTTATTTGAACCCACCCTGTTAATCACCGACTGAGTGTAAGGCACAATTATAAGTGGTGTAAGGTTAGTATTTATTGGAGAATTTATTATAATTAACTTATTATTACTTATCTTTTAAAATTGTTATAGTATTACATTTTTTATTACAAGTGGTTAACAATGAAAAATATTCTATTTTCCAAGACGGATTTAAAAATAGATCATTTAAACCTTGCTAATATACACAAATATGAAAAGCAATATGAAGTGCATAACATAATTAGAGAATATCACTGCCAATTTAATGCAAATGAAAATATTCCAAATGTGAGAAGAGTCGTTACATAAATGTGATCTAACATGGAAAAAGACAATATTACATACCGAAAAAATAATGACCGAGTGGTAGTCTCTTAAAAAAGAGCTAGATGTAATGGTAGAAATACGTATGATTTCGTTAATGGATGGAAATTCAAATGACCGTGATTCTGAAGATGATGAATAATTCTATACCTATCTTATACCAACGATACATTTGTTTTGTTTTTCATTTAATAAATAATCATACTAGCTTTATTTAATGTAACCTGTCCCTATTTGTAAATGTTTGTGCATACTTATTTTTTTAATAATGTTCGTAATTAGTTTATGTACTTACTTAATAAACCAAACATACACGCGAGGGTAAGGTGAATAGTTCTCGGCCTGACACAGAGGTTGCGCTCCAATCAGGAAAAATTTATGTTTCTTGTTTGATTTGGCACCCTCAGATTTCCATCTGTTCCCAAACTTGAAGAAATTTGTTTCTGGGAAGCGATTTGCATCCAATAAAGAAGTTCAGAGGGCCATAGATGAATATTTTCACAACTTTCCAGACTCTCACTTCCGAATACTGATGGAGCGCTGGACCAAGTGTTTTAAAGTCAAGGGAGATTACGTAGATAAATAAAAATATTTTCAACTGAAAGTCGCAGTCTTTCATTATCAGGCCGAGAATTTTTCACCTTACCCTCGTACATACCTATAGAGAAATTCTTCCAATACTAATCATATTTACATTTGCAATTGGGAAAATTATTTTTGATAACTAAGAATTTTACGAATTATTACAAACAAAGAGAAAATCACTATTATTTTTTTCAAAGTCTAAGTTCGCAATAAAAAACTAATTTCGTAATTACTCTAATTTTTCTATAGCGGTTGGTGGAAATTTCATAGGAAACCATTTACGATGGATAAAGACGTCCATAAGCGCCAGGAAGATGTTAGTTGTAATTAATAATAACCAATTTTCGCATGCATCATGGAAATCACACTAAAGCCTTTCTCTATGACATATTAATTGTATAATTAACGTTTTACAGTGTCATTTCCTTAAAGTTTATGTGGATGTTTACCATGTCTATAACGTAAAGCGATCTTTTTTAGTTCATCACGCTCGGTCAGAAACACTTAATACACAACTTACCATGTTTTAGAATGACAAAGATATCTAGCTTTACGAGGAGTAATAATATAAGTGCTAATCCGTTTTTGAAATGTATACACTTTATCGCCTATAATTAAACAGGAAAAGAAAATAAGTTCAGAATGGAGAAGGTATCGAGGAAAAGTGGAAACACGTGCAATTATGAGAAAATGGACGAACTTTGAAACGGACGGTGAATACATTTGTCGATTGAAAAGGAAATCAATTTAATGATTAAACGCATGAAAACAACAGGAAGCATCTATGGCACCTATTTATAGGATTATGACAAAAATAATCAAATAAAGTTACTTATTTCTTTCTATTTTTAGTGGACGCAAAGGTTTTACATTTTTATTAACAGTATCAACAATGGGTTATATGCCACCTTTTTTGTTTTAACATTCTGACCCTCTACATAATTTCTTATTCGTTAAGTTTCTTTACTACATGTTGTGTTTAACTTTCTAAGATTAACAAAATATTTCGATTAGCAAATTTTGTGCAAAAATATTCCAATTTATTAACCACCCTTCCTGCATAACTGGTTTAATCGAGTTTTACCAATGAGTGAACACGAACATCCAATCTTTGTTCGAAGTCGTAATCTTTGTATCGTACAGTATCAGCTAACAACACTTTTCCTTCTTCCTTAGTCTACAAAAATAAGTATTAAAAAGAATTTAAAAAGTCCGTTTTTGATACTTTTAAATGTTTTATTAGGATTTGCCCTAACTCATACTGAGCAAATGCTGACACATGCGCATCCTCTGCATTCAGAGGAAGCCCTTTTCTAAGTTCTAGGCATTTGCGGAAACAGGAAATACCATGATCATATTCATTAAGGATACAATAGCAACTTCCTTTAATGAGTAGAGATATACCTAACATCGGTTCCACTGTCATATTTTTGCAATCTGTAAATCAACAATCTCAAAAGGAATTTTTGAAATACTGTTGTACCTAATATTATTTGCTGAATACTTGTAAAACTGCAACTGGGTAAAGTGTTCCACAAATACAACAATTCGTAAACCATTAATGCCCAAAATATTTTATTTTTCTTCTTTTTTTCATTACCAAATGGAAATAATGCAAATCTTCTTAAAAGGTATGTACTGAGCTGATTATGCTTTGGAGTATTTTCAAAAAATTTTTTCATTTGAATCAACTTGTCAAAACTTTTATTACTACTACAAGCACCTGCGCAAATGATAGATAAATAAGCATAAAAAGCCCGTGACCATCTGCTAGAATGTCTTAATTTGTCAAAAGTATGTTCTGCCGATTGATAATCAAGCTCTATTAAATGACACCAACCGACTTCGTGTAAGGCCAAAATCTTTATTTCTCTTTGATTTGAGTTTTCAACTGAAGCTTGAAAGTCGGACAATGCCTCCTTTATGTTTGACTAGAACCCAAATGTAAAAAAAAACTATTAGTCAATGTGTTGTTAGTTACATTCAGCCGGTGAACTCTTCCCTTAAAAAATAAGAATAAGGCAGAGTTTTTGTATTCATATTGGGATTCGTTCAATAATTGAGATGCGGCTTCAACTCCAGCTTGAACATTACTGCCATCTATCGCATAAAATGGTCGTACAATAGTATGGTACCATAATAATGATAACCTAAAAATTAGTGTTTTACAGCAGGTGTGAATTTGGAAATGAGAGAACATACGTGGCTAAAGGTGCTCGCATATCTGTACCTTGTCTAGCATACATTAAATTGTTGATACCGAGATTGCGATTACCACCAAATCCCAGGAAGCTTGTTATTCTAAGTAAGGATGGAGGCAGTAGTGAAATTCCTAAATGGAACAATCCATATCCAAATGATATGGCACCCATTAATCGTGTTATTGTCTCTTTGTCAATGTTATACGTTTTTCTAAAATGTAATATTTGAGATTTTTTTTGAGAATCGTCAATTACCGCTTACGGTTTCTCTTGTGTAAAGATGTGAAGTGAAGAAAAATAAGGAAAGGATTTTTTATCAAGTTTCGAAAGTGTACCGTTAACGGAAAATGACTTTCTTATAAAAAAATTTCTTTTAAATAAATTTGCATAATCATTTTTTGAATGAGCTAATTGGACAGATTTGTTGTTATTATCATTGCAACAATTATTTTTTAAACAATTATCCGAATTACATCTAGTTGAGCTTTTACAATTATTATTAAAGCTGCAGTTGTATAAATCACTGTTTTCAAACTTTGCAGAATAATTGCTTAAACTGTCGCCTGTATGAGAATGAGTCATTTTTTGTAAGGAATAAGGATCGGAATTTAAATACCCATTGGACGGATTTGACAGGGAAAAGGTTGGATAGTCCCATGGTTCTGAATCTTCAGTATTCCCATCTTCATCTTCATCTAATTGAGGCAATACCAAATTCTGCTTTGCTGCGTCTGGAATAATAATAATAATAAATAAAATTAATCTTTACAATGAAACCAGGTTTTTAATTGATAACTAACGTTAAAGTGTTTGAAAGAAAAGGTGGCTTTAATTTACGTTGTTTTAGGGTTAGGGTTTGCTTTGATATTAAAAACACCATTTATTGATTAGTAAAGCTACTGCTCCCTGATCTTCTCTTTGTCACATTCAACTTCTTTTATTAACGTTCTATTGAAGATTCTTTCTTACAACTATTGTACAATGCCAGTTTCCTGCCTTTTAACGTTATTAATTTATTGTTACCCGTAAATTTTACAAAGTTTTAACTCTAAGTTGATTATCACATCATCACACTACACCTTTCCGCAGGCGGGAAAAACATCTTTTTAGCTGTTTTTCTCCATTTTACACACTTCTATAAACCACTTTTTTCAATAATTTCTCTATTGTTTATTTATTTCGGTTTTTTGTGCATGCGGTCATCTAAAAGGTATTTATATACAGGTTGAGCATCTCGAGTATGCTATGCATTCCTCCCTCATTTTCATAAAAGTTGTATAAATTAAAATGTGATAATTTAACAAATTCTGGTTTAAAATTTCTAATTGTTACTTTCTCCTTGTTCGTATTTAATATTTTAACACCGGAAATAATTTTTGATTTGGCCTAATTGTAATTCGAGCTGTAAAAACTCCACCTGGTACTCGTTTTGGTAATATTCCGCGATCTTCATTATTTTCTATATTAAAACATTTTACCGTTGTGGTGTAAACTTTTGAAATAGCATATTGGGAATAGGTATAAATAAACTGTATACTCAACATTGTTTTGCTCATATAAACTTTCTATGAAATTTCTATAATAAAGTAATGTGACATAATTTTTACAAAATTTAGACCCTAAAATTCCATCTATGTCTTGTCTTAAATTTCAAATTAATAGAATTGATTTATCTGATAATTTTCTGCGCTTAATTTTACATTTGTTGAACGTTGCGAAATTATTTGATTGCCAATGCCGTTAATTTTAAATTTCTTATTACACAAATAACTTCTTTTCCACACCAGTGGCGTAAATAGGATTTTAATTTGGGGCGTGATGAATCTGACGCCTCTGGGGTCCTCCCCGGGAAGATTTTTACTCTTAAACACGTAATTTTAGCGCATTTATTGCCTTGTTGAACGCTATACCTAATATTTATGAACAATAGAACTCATATGAACACATGTTTATTTAAAAATAAAACTTCTTGATACAATAACACACAATATTTATTGAACACGTAGGTACAATGATTCTCTTGCATAAAGCTTATATGACAAGATCTATCTTCCTAGGTTTCTTTCCGAAGTCATCTATAACTTCGTCAACAGTGACATCAATTTCTCGATGGATTGACATCATGGCAAGTCCATTTAATCGTGTCTGTAACACATTAATTTTATAACATTTAGTAAGTAGTGAAGTATTAACTAGCTTACTTGTCCGGTAGAATTCCTGAGGTAAGTTTTTGTTCTTTTCATTGTTGGAAAGGAACTTTCTTGAGTGCATGTTGCTACAGGAAGTGTGCACAGGATTTTCAACAGATGGTAGATGGAAGGGTAGAATGTTTGGTCACATGCATCAAGGCTTGTAATAGTCGACTTTAAAGCTTTGTGATTTTCTGTTCTGTCAATGTCTTTCCTCCACAATTTTAGTTCCATATAAATGTCATCCTTGTTTGAGGAAACGTCGTTTGCATAAAACTGAACTAAAGCATCTAACTTCGTTTTTGTTTCGCTGTTTAGTTCAAGACTGAAAAAGCATTGAAAGCCTTCAAAAATACCTTTGTGTTTTTTTTATCTTTCTTCTAGCTGTGATATAAAAAAATCAATAAAAGGAAGGAATAAGTTTATTCTATAATGTTTTTCAGCTTGATCATGTTGGCTGGTCACATCAGCATACTCATTGGATGTACTTGTGGCATTACTACTGTTCTTTTGTTTTGAACAGAGTCTAGGAAGTTTCACGTCAATGCCTATATCCAATGCAACAGCTTTGACTTGGTTAAACATTTAATGGAACTCTTTCTCAGCATTAGTACGCATGAGATGCAATTATGTTGAGAATAGCCTGTCTTTTGGGCGTATTGAAAAATGTGTAGCATTTTTCGATAGTACCAATACAATTAAGTATTTCTTGGACCTCACATGCTCTTGTTACAGCTAAACTTAAGGAGTGACTCGCGCAGTGTACATACAAAGCTAAAGGATGCTTGTCTTGTACAAATTCCTTGACACCGTTGAACTGACCAGACATAGCTGATGCCCCATCATAGCCCTGTCCTCTTAAACCATTAAAGTTTAAACCATAACTTCCAAACTGTGTAGTATTTTGACTGCCAATGCTTTGCCTGTGAGCTCAGTTGTTGACACAAACTGTAGAAATTGCTCTTTTACAGTATCGTTTCCATTTTCCACAGCAACATAGCGACCACACAAAGAAATTTGTTCGATGTTTGAAATGTCACTGGTTTCATCTGCCATTGCTGAGAAATAAGTTGCACTATTAACTTCATCGACTAGTTTATTTTTTATAACATTATTGCAAGATGAAATGATTTAATTTTGTAACAGAGGCGAGAGGTATTTGATTTTTCCAGCTCCATCCAATATGTCTTTTAAGTCTTGATCTCCTTGGCTTCTGTATCTCAAAAGAGTTCTAAAATTCCCTTCATTTTGCTGAGTACATACCGAACTCGTTCCAACACTACCAGAGTCCCTGTGACCTCTCAAGGCAAACTCTTGTCGCCCACATAATAAGATGGTTTCAATCACAGGTTTTAAGTTGTATTTATTTCTAAGGATCGCTTCATTGCGTGCACTATCAAGTTGATTGATAACCTCCAAAGACCTATTTTCCAGGGTCTTTTTCAGATTTTTGAAATCAGTAATGCAAGCATTATGATAATCGGTTTCAGCGTGGCACTTAAAAACTTCTTGGGCTTTTACCCAGTTTGTGAATTTATGTTTCACCAATGAACCGAGCTCCTGGCTGTTTACTCCTGCCCCATGTTTGGCAAATAAAAAACAAAATCTACAGAAAGCTCCCGCTAGCCACGGATATTTACTGAACCATGAAAACTGAAATTTCAGCTTTCGTTTAGAAACTGTTCCAAGACAGGGAACTTGTAAGTGGAAGAGGGTTGCCAAAATGTATGCATAAGTTTCACTTTTTCCTCATCTTGTAGTCTTTTGTTCAAATAAAGCCCAATGCCATTAGGACTGAATATTTCACACTTAGGATCTGAGAAAGATGAACTTTCTGAAGACAATTGAATAGAAGAACCAGGCTCATTTTCAGCTTCAAGCAAAGAACCGTCTTCTAATTTCCTTCTTGTAAACATGTATGATATTAAACACTGGCCTTTCTTTCTTTTGCCCCACATATTATTCAGCAAGAAAAAAACCTGCAGAGTCTAATTAAATTAAATTAGTGTGAAACTAACAATAAAGTGAATCACTAAATTTACATTCACTTCAAACGCGTAACAGAAACCGCACTAAACTAATACACTATCCACAATCGCTAAGAAACTACAAGACATTAAGACAATACTAAAAAACAACGACTACTCTCAATAACAGCTACACTCACACTGAACAAGTGAATTCACTGTGGGTGTGGCTTGTGCTATTTTTAGAAACACGCGCCTTTCGGAGTTTCCGCTCATCACCGCTCCCCCATCTAACAACACAACAGCATTGTCTTCGCCCGAATCGACGGTCTGTGTACTGTAGCAAATACTATTAATTGTTAATACGTGCAGTGTTAATTATTAAGTAATTAATTCACTGTACCCGTTAGCTATTGTTATGTTTCTTTTACTAGCAACTAACCTGTACTATCTAAAAACTACGGTAATTTAGTTTTAGAGTTTATCATGGTACAATTAGTTTTTTTTTTTCGAATTATTAACCTCGGGGGTGATTGATCACCCTGATCACCCCCCTTATTTACGCCACTGTTCCACACACCATTACACTATACAATGCTTCAAATAAGAAATACACTAATTGTTTTTTTTTATCATTGCGCCGCTTGCTTTAGATGTGCAGCTTCCACTACAAAGAGAATGGAGCTAATTATTAGTAATATAAATGCAATAATTACATTTCCTTTAAATTCTAATTTCAGCAAGGTACAATACTTTGAAATCGCTAAAAGTATTGATAAATGCCCTTACCAGCGTAGCAATGATACAAAATACAAATATCTGATTTAATACAGGACCTTCCAACCTATAAAGTGCAAGTGCAAGAAATTAAATAATTTTAATATTTTTTAGGATAATTATGCAACCTCTTTTTGCATACATTCAAAACGAAAATAGGCAACACAGATGGATATATAAAACTTCATGTCAGATAAACGTAACAGACGCTAACATAAAAAACTCCAAAGCTACCCCGCTTTTATAAAATACCGATAATACAATTTAAGCATTGCCAGTTCTATTTAATTAATTTGTAGACTTAGTTTGCTTTATATTAAGAAACTTTATAAAGAAAAACTATGTAAAATTAAATTTTCTTTAAAACATATGTCTACATAATTTCTTATAAAATTAACCGGTATTCATGAATTAACATTTAAATTCTACCTTTTGCCGCTAATTTATGCGACTACATGTTGGCATTTATTATTTAATTGATAAAAACAAAAGAAAATTTTTAATCAGCCGCTGAATTTCTCCCAAATTCTAACCAAAAGAGAAATGAAAACAAGCTTAATACGAAATTTGAAGTACGTTGTGTTATATATATATATATATATATATATATATATATATATATATATATATATATATATACATATATATACAGGGTGACAGAGAAAAAAGTGCCATGCATAGTGCCACGCGATAGAAGACACTAAAATAAGAAAAAAAGTTCCTATGAACTTAGGTCCGCAACGCCATCGTTTAAAAGATATAGGGTGTTGAAGTTTAACTATTTTTTTGTTTTTTTCTTAATATCTTCTTACATTGATGTAATAAGCGGACGAAATTTTGTATACAAGGGATTTTTATCACGCAGAATTCAAATATGACCTTAGTTCTTTTATTACTGAAGAGCAGTAATCATATTACAAGCTCCCCACGAGAAATCCACCTATTTTCAAACCTCCTTTCAAAAAATTTCCTTGCCACTCAAGAAAAGTGAGCTAGCTTGCCATCAAGCATAAAGTCCACTCTTGCAACAATGTCCAATGAAACATCTTCTAATAATGTGTTCAGGTTATTCCTTTTCAACAGTGCGACGAGTTCTGGAAATTCCCACTATTAACTTTTTTTTAAACAGACATCTTCACCACCCATCTTCATCCAAACGCCTATGCACGTCAATAAATGTTCGAACATTAGGAACCTGTCCTAAGGGATATCATTCTCGATAGATACGTTGAGCTTTGGAGAAATTTGACCGAGCTTCTCGGTCAAATTTGCATGCATCGGATGCATTTTTATAGTAAACCGTTGGTCCTAGCGACTTCAATAAGGTATACCTTTCTGAAGCAGAAAAGATGGGAAAACAAACTTTTGACATATAGTGTAAGGCAAAAAAGTTAGGACCGATTTAAACAAGATGGAAACCTGTATGTGGCACCCTCTATCAGTAATAAAAGAACTAAGGTCATATTTGAATTCTGCGTGATAAAAAGCCCCTGTATACAAAATTTCATCCGCTTATTACATTATTGTAAAAAGATATTAAAAAAAATAACTAAACTTCAACTTCTTTTAAACGAAGGCGTTGCGGACCTAAGTTTATAGGAACTTCTTGTCATATTTTAGTGTCCTCTATCGCGTGGCACTATGCATGGTATTTTTTTTATGTCACCACACACACACGCACGCACGCACGCACGACGCACTGCGCACAGCTGCGCACGCGCCAGCGCACGCCACGCGCACACGCACACACGCACACACGCACACACGCACACACGCACACACGCACACAGCACACCACAGCACACACGCACACACGCACAACACACGCACACAGCACACACGCACACACGACACGCACACACACAGCACACACGCACACACACACAATATATATTGAGATGTTTAGAAAGAGGTAATAGAAGTATCGGACAGCTTACATGACATTTGGGTCATAAAAGGGGTAATTTCTGGCTCGATACAAGTGCGAGACACAATTTTACAAAATCTGGTTCACGATGTGTTTAAAATAAATTTATTTGGTATAAATTGATCTGAATATCATTTGCTAAGTTTGGTTTCATCATAAAAAGCAATTTGTTGCTACCAAAATTGTCAAAGATGTTAAATATCACCATTTTCGTAGAGTCATTTTAGTAGTGCAATTTTTACAATAAAATTCAATTTTTCAAAGTTAATTTGGCAAGTAGACATTTCACAGGTGTTTAAACATGGACTATGTAGTTAGGATTATGTTAGGGATAAGGTATGTTTAGTTTTTAAGAGCAGGAAATACAAAAATTTAGTTAAAAGGGTTATAATATGGATAGTATAGACAATTTTCGCACACATTTTGTTAGTGAATTAGTGACAAAGTTTATAATATATGATTCACAACAAGAAAGACATTTAGAACATTTTGGCATACAAACATTTATAGTGCCGTACAATTTATAGTGTAAAAATCCCAAAACAGTGTTAGACGATGAGATATTTTCAATGCAAGACTAAATAACATTATGCATTGCAAATAAGTAGTGTGAACAATAAAGACAAGTTGTACAAACCTTAAACATAACATTTTATGTGCTAAAACATTTTTAATATGAATTTATTTCATATTTAAAATTTAAGTATGGTTACGTTGTAAATTTTAGATTTTTCACATAATTTTATACTTTTTCCATATTATTAGATTTAGTTTTGCTCTTAAAGCAAATAATAGATGTTCTTTCACAATATAAATAAGTTTTTATAAGGATACAGCGTTTTATCCGCAAAATTATTCCAAATATAAGGTGATTTCTAGACAAATTTACAAAACTTAAAATTTTCATTAAAGTAAATGTTTCGAATTTAAAAAGATATGTTTTCTTATGTAAATTGTCCTCAGAATTCCATTTTCGCAAGTAATTTTAGTGTAGCTTGTAAGTGTGTATAGTTAGTAGCTTATTTTGATTAGATTAAGTTGTTTCGTTTATTAGTGGTAGGATTTATTGCTTATTCGGTGTCCTTTTATTCGAAATTTCACATAGTTTTCATTTCTGTTTTTAAATTTCATTTCCGACCATGTATAAGAAAGTTACGGCCAAAATTCCATTTATGTACAATTCTTAATTTTGATTAGCCAATCACATTCATTGTAAATTTTGCAATATGGCTGTAAAAAAATTGAAATTTCTGTAGCAACCAGAAACCTATAAAAGCAAGAGCTCAGGAAGTCATTCTCTCCAGTTTTTGTTCAAAAGTGAAAAGATTAAAACAGTGTTGCTAAATTTAGTGTTTACTTAACCTAATTTATTTTCGTCGAGAAAGTTTACGGTACGAATAATTTCGAGAGCACTTGTTTTATAACTTCGGTCAAAATTTAAATAGTTCGGTCACCGATACCTGTCGTTGTTAATAAATTATTGCTGTACGATTAATTGATGTCACGATTTTGTGAAAATTTGTTTTCATGTTTTCCGATTTAAAATAATTCTGAAATACCAAATTAAATTCCATTTTATTTGGTGAAAAGTTGTTTTATTTATCCGGACAATTCCTCTTAAATAAATATTATATTTTCGGTAACTAAAATAAAATTGTGTTAACAAAAATCTTGGATACTAATAATACAGTTTAAACGATATCAGTCATAAAGATTTAAAACCATTTTAATAAAAGTTACCATAGTAAATAAGTGTTTGGAGGTTGCCGTTTTGGAAGAAAACATCTTGAAGATTGGGGTTGGTGTCTTCGAGAACCGAGATAGCAGTTGGATATTCGAAACAACAACATCCGAGTGAACATTGCCTGCCTCCAGCTGAAGTTTGAAGACATCATTCAATCGACAGGAAGGATTGTATCTGTGAGTTTTAAAATTTTTAACCCTGTTATTGGTATTTCCCTGCAATCTATATTTGTTATATGTTATTAATTAAGAATTTCAATTATTTACCTGTGTAAACACCTGTCAACAAATCATTTCCTTTTCTTTTCTAAATTTTCACATTTTGATCCAAACATTAAAATTTCTTAATTATTTGACATTTTTGACAGTTTTAATTATTTTCACTTAAAGTCAGTAACGCATGCGTTAGAAAGCAAAACCTATTCAGAGCAAATTTTATACGTCAAATTCAATTAAGTATAGGATATTTCTTATACAAAAATATATTATCTTCAACTAAATCCTTGAACCCTTTCCCCTTATTCGATTTTTCGCCAAATAATATTTTAAATAACATAAATTAAACTAATATTAACATTACAAATTATTGGCGCCCAACGTGGGGCACGATTTAGTTTGAAGTTTTTGGATATAAAAGCACAAAAAATTTTATAGATATTTAGTTTTTCATTTTCATTTATTGTTCATTGTTATTTGTTATTGTTATTGTTTATTGTTTATTGTGTTATTAGTGTTAGGATTTTATAAAAGGGGCAAATTTAGTTAGTACACTAGTGAATGCAAGATCGTAGGGTAACTAGATCAGGAAAAGTTTACGGACCTAAAGATATTGAGGTAAAAGAGAAAGACAGGATCTAGTTACAAAGATGGAGGATATTGAAAAGGATGTTGAAACACAACAAGAAGGGAAGTCCAGTAAGAGAAAGCAAAAGCTTAGACGTGGAATGATTAGCCATGTTAGTCAAGGCTGAAGAAAACAGAAAAAAAGCCGAGGAAAATATTGACAGTAAATTTAACAAGCTTGAAGAAAATAGAATAAAAGCTGAGGAAAATATTGATAGAAAATTTAACAAGCTTGAAGAAAATAGAATAAAAGCAGAGGAAGAAAGGAAGGAGGATATGAGACGGCTACAAGAAAGTATCGATAGACAACTGAATAAGTGGGAAAACGATAAGGAGAAATTAGTGCATAAAATGGACAAAACGAAGGAAGAATTAAGCAATAGCATGCACCGAGAAAATGATAAGTTATGGGGAACGATTATTGACAATAAGGAAGAGGTAGATGACAAGATAGGAAAGTTGGACAAGAATATTAGAACTGAAACCCGTCTAAGAGAAGAGGCTTCTAACGAAATAAATGATAGAGTAGGAAGGATACATGACATCCACGAACAAATATGTTTTCAGGTGGATAAGAATAAGGATGAGAACAAGAAACAGATAGGGAAATTTGTAATAAACTAAGAATACACGATCATGACCTAGAAGAGTTGAAAGAACGTGAAACACCTCGAAATTTTCAAATCGGCTGGGAAAATTGCATGGAATCAAGAGATGCCATATAAATTTGAAGGAAAGAAGCAAGAATCGCCAATGCTATTTTTGAAAAATATAGAAGAATATTTTAATGACATCAAGGACAATAAACAAAGAATGCGTTTGGTGAGAAAGATGCTTAAAGGAATGCCGAACTATGGTACAATTTAGTACAAGAGCAATGTACCGATTATAAGCACTTCAAGGAATTATTTACCAAACAATATTGGAGTGATGTCCAACAAAATGTAATAAGGGAAGAATTTTCAAGGGCGAAGTATGACAAAACTATGGCACTTCGAGGAGATTTATGTAATGAAGAAATACCAAATAGCAAGATACTTCACACCACCGATGAATGAACAAGAAATAGTCCAATATTTAGCAAGGCAACTGGAGAATAATGTGGCAGAAAACATTATTCTGCAAAATATAGATAATATAACATCACTACTGCAATTTTTAAGAAGATACGATGCGTATGAACAGCATCAGAACAGTTACGAAAAGAGAGAATTTAACCCTAGGAATTATGGAAATGACAGAAGGAATATAATTACAGGCACGAAAGAGAGGAAAATAGGAGAGACAATTATAATAGGAATTATGGAAATGACAGGAGAGATTATCAAAATCAATATCATCGTGCTGATAATCGTAGAGAGTATTTCCAAAATGGCAACAATAGAGAAGGCAATTATAGATCGGGAAGAGAGAGGAACAACTTCCAACAAAGACGAGGGGGATATAATAATGGCTACGATAGGAACAGATTTAATTCCAACAATCAAGCCAAGGATAATGAACGGGAGCATCAGAATAATAGAGAGAATGAAGGAAAGGATCATCGTAGAAATGATATGCAAAAGAAAACAGAAGGCCATACCAAGAGATCGTGGATGATCAGAATAGGAGGGTGAATAACATCCAGGTACGAGAAGAGAAGGAGGAACCGAGTTGTGGAAGGATTAGTTGGGTCAATGCCATCGTACATGCATCCCAAGACGAAGAAAAGAACACACAAAAGGACTTTGACAAGATCACCGTTCAAAATTTTTAAATACGAGCTTCCTTGTCAACAATGTAAAGACAAACTACCAACATCCTACGGAATTTTTAGAAATTGAACAAAATTCAGAACCAGAAACTGCAAACATTTTATTACCTTTCGTTAACATTAGAATTAAGAATTTAAATTTATTAGGATTAGTTGATACCGGATCAGAAATTTCATTAATACAGGAAAAATCATCGTAGAGAATAACGATTTATTTAAAGATGAGATCATTAGAATAAACAAAATAGAAGTTATGGCAGCTACGGATAAGAAGCTTAGCACTATAAATAGGATGCTACATACTGAAGCTAAGGTAGGGGAACAGATTTTTCAAACACAATGGTTTATAACTAACAATTTAAAATGGAGTTAATAATCGGAATGGATTTGATTAAGCAATTAAAATTGATTATCGATGCGCAACATATGAAGATAAGAATTGGTAAAGATGAATTAAACTGGGTACAGCCCTACAATAAAAGATTAAATTTATATAAACCGCATATCCAGTATTTGAAGGTGGAAAGAATTATAAAGGATGAGCAATTCGATATCAATCACATTGGTTACAAGCAAGAAGTTATAAACATTATACAAGAAAATTTGGTGTTGATAAATGAAGAACCTAGCGTAGCAAGTAAATATGTACATAAAATTGAAGTGCCTAGATGAATCTAAAATTTTCATACTTCTATAAGTTATTCTTATTTCAAAATTTAATTTTAATAGGTAGGTCAATTAAAGAACTTAATATTTTCTTGTACAAAAATATCTTCATTCTTAAATTGGGGAATTTGAGATGTTTAGAAAGAGGTAATAGAAGTATCGGACAGCTTACATGACATTTGGGTCATAAAAAGGGGTAATTTCTGGCTCGATACAAGTGCGAGACACAATTTTACATAAATCTGGTTCACGATGTGTTTAAAATAAATTTATTTGGTATAAATTGATCTGAATATCATTTGCTAAGTTTGGTTTCATCATAAAAGCAATTTGTTGCTACCAAAATTGTCAAAGATGTTAAATATCACCATTTTCGTAGAGTCATTTTAGTAGTGCAATTTTTACAATAAAATTCAATTTTTCAAAGTTAATTTGGCAAGTAGACATTTCACAGGTGTTTAAACATGGACTATGTAGTTAGGATTATGTTAGGGATAAGGTATGTTTAGTTTTTAAGAGCAGGAAATACAAAATTTTAGTTAAAAGGGTTATAATATGGATAGTATAGACAATTTTCGCACACATTTTGTTAGTGAATTAGTGACAAAGTTTATAATATATGATTCACAACAAGAAAGACATTTAGAACATTTTGGCATACAAACATTTATAGTGCCGTACAATTTATAGTGTAAAATCCCAAAACAGTGTTAGACGATGAGATATTTTCAATGCAAGACTAAATAACATTATGCATTGCAAATAAGTAGTGTGAACAATAAAGACAAGTTGTACAAACCTTAAACATAACATTTTATGTGCTAAAAACATTTTTTAATATGAATTTATTTCATATTTAAAATTTAAGTATGGTTACGTTGTAAATTTTAGATTTTTCACATAATTTTATACTTTTTCCATATTATTAGATTTAGTTTTTGCTCTTAAAGCAAATAATAGATGTTCTTTCACAATATAAATAAGTTTTTATAAGGATACAGCGTTTTATCCGCAAAATTATTCCAAATATAAGGTGATTTCTAGACAAATTTACAAAAACTTAAAATTTTCATTAAAGTAAATGTTTCGAATTTAAAAAGATATGTTTTCTTATGTAAATTGTCCTCAGAATTCCATTTTCGCAAGTAATTTTAGTGTAGCTTGTCTTGTACAAATTCCTTGACACCGTTGAACTGACCAGACATAGCTGATGCCCCATCATAGCCCTGTCCTCTTAAACCATTAAAGTTTAAACCATAACTTCCAAACTGTGTAGTATTTTGACTGCCAATGCTTTGCCTGTGAGCTCAGTTGTTGACACAAACTGTAGAAATTGCTCTTTTACAGTATCGTTTCCATTTTCCACAGCAACATAGCGACCACACAAAGAAATTTGTTCGATGTTTGAAATGTCACTGGTTTCATCTGCCATTGCTGAGAAATAAGTTGCACTATTAACTTCATCGACTAGTTTATTTTTTATAACATTATTGCAAGATGAAATGATTTAATTTTGTAACAGAGGCGAGAGGTATTTGATTTTTCCAGCTCCATCCAATATGTCTTTTAAGTCTTGATCTCCTTGGCTTCTGTATCTCAAAAGAGTTCTAAAATTCCCTTCATTTTGCTGAGTACATACCGAACTCGTTCCAACACTACCAGAGTCCCTGTGACCTCTCAAGGCAAACTCTTGTCGCCCACATAATAAGATGGTTTCAATCACAGGTTTTAAGTTGTATTTATTTCTAAGGATCGCTTCATTGCGTGCACTATCAAGTTGATTGATAACCTCCAAAGACCTATTTTCCAGGGTCTTTTTTCAGATTTTTGAAATCAGTAATGCAAGCATTATGATAATCGGTTTCAGCGTGGCACTTAAAAACTTCTTGGGCTTTTACCCAGTTTGTGAATTTATGTTTCACCAATGAACCGAGCTCCTGGCTGTTTACTCCTGCCCCATGTTTGGCAAATAAAAAACAAAATCTACAGAAAGCTCCCGCTAGCCACGGATATTTACTGAACCATGAAAACTGAAATTTCAGCTTTCGTTTAGAAACTGTTCCAAGACAGGGAACTTGTAAGTGGAAGAGGGTTGCCAAAATGTATGCATAAGTTTCACTTTTTTCCTCATCTTGTAGTCTTTTGTTCAAATAAAGCCCAATGCCATTAGGACTGAATATTTCACACTTAGGATCTGAGAAAGATGAACTTTCTGAAGACAATTGAATAGAAGAACCAGGCTCATTTTCAGCTTCAAGCAAAGAACCGTCTTCTAATTTCCTTCTTGTAAACATGTATGATATTAAACACTGGCCTTTCTTTCTTTTGCCCCACATATTATTCAGCAAGAAAAAAACCTGCAGAGTCTAATTAAATTAAATTAGTGTGAAACTAACAATAAAGTGAATCACTAAATTTACATTCACTTCAAACGCGTAACAGAAACCGCACTAAACTAATACACTATCCACAATCGCTAAGAAACTACAAGACATTAAGACAATACTAAAAAACAACGACTACTCTCAATAACAGCTACACTCACACTGAACAAGTGAATTCACTGTGGGTGTGGCTTGTGCTATTTTTAGAAACACGCGCCTTTCGGAGTTTCCGCTCATCACCGCTCCCCCATCTAACAACACAACAGCATTGTCTTCGCCCGAATCGACGGTCTGTGTACTGTAGCAAATACTATTAATTGTTAATACGTGCAGTGTTAATTATTAAGTAATTAATTCACTGTACCCGTTAGCTATTGTTATGTTTTACTAGCAACTAACCTGTACTATCTAAAACTACGGTAATTTAGTTTTAGAGTTTATCATGGTACAATTAGTTTTTTTTTCGAATTATTAACCTCGGGGGGGGGGGGGTGATTGATCACCCTGATCACCCCCCTTATTTACGCCACTGTTCCACACACCATTACACTATACAATGCTTCAAATAAGAAATACACTAATTGTTTTTTTTATCATTGCGCCGCTTGCTTTAGATGTGCAGCTTCCACTACAAAGAGAATGGAGCTAATTATTAGTAATATAAATGCAATAATTACATTTCCTTTAAATTCTAATTTCAGCAAGGTACAATACTTTGAAATCGCTAAAAGTATTGATAAATGCCCTTTACCAGCGTAGCAATGATACAAAATACAAATATCTGATTTAATACAGGACCTTCCAACCTATAAAGTGCAAGTGCAAGAAATTAAATAATTTTAATATTTTTTAGGATAATTATGCAACCTCTTTTTGCATACATTCAAAACGAAAATAGGCAACACAGATGGATATATAAAACTTCATGTCAGATAAACGTAACAGACGCTAACATAAAAAACTCCAAAGCTACCCCGCTTTTATAAAATACCGATAATACAATTTAAGCATTGCCAGTTCTATTTAATTAATTTGTAGACTTAGTTTGCTTTATATTAAGAAACTTTATAAAGAAAAACTATGTAAAATTAAATTTTCTTTAAAACATATGTCTACATAATTTCTTATAAAATTAACCGGTATTCATGAATTAACATTTAAATTCTACCTTTTGCCGCTAATTTATGCGACTACATGTTGGCATTTATTATTTAATTGATAAAACAAAAAAAAATTTTAATCAGCCGCTGAATTTCTCCCAAATTCTAACCAAAGAGAAATGAAAACAAGCTTAATACGAAATTTGAAGTACGTTGTGTTATATATATATATATATATATATATATATATATATATATATATATATATATATATACAGGGTGACAGAGAAAAAAGTGCCATGCATAGTGCCACGCGATAGAGACACTAAAATAAGAAAAAGTTCCTATGAACTTAGGTCCGCAACGCCATCGTTTAAAAGATATAGGGTGTTGAAGTTTAACTATTTTTTTGTTTTTTTCTTAATATCTTCTTACATTGATGTAATAAGCGGACGAAATTTTGTATACAAGGGATTTTTATCACGCAGAATTCAAATATGACCTTAGTTCTTTTATTACTGAAGAGCAGTAATCATATTACAAGCTCCCCACGAGAAATCCACCTATTTTCAAACCTCCTTTCAAAAAATTTCCTTGCCACTCAAGAAAAGTGAGCTAGCTTGCCATCAAGCATAAAGTCCACTCTTGCAACAATGTCCAATGAAACATCTTCTAATAATGTGTTCAGGTTATTCCTTTTCAACAGTGCGACGAGTTCTGGAAATTCCCACTATTAACTTTTTTAAACAGACATCTTCACCACCCATCTTCATCCAAACGCCTATGCACGTCAATAAATGTTCGAACATTAGGAACCTGTCCTAAGGGATATCATTCTCGATAGATACGTTGAGCTTTGGAGAAATTTGACCGAGCTTCTCGGTCAAATTTGCATGCATCGGATGCATTTTTATAGTAAACCGTTGGTCCTAGCGACTTCAATAAGGTATACCTTTCTGAAGCAGAAAAGATGGGAAAACAAACTTTGACATATAGTGTAAGGCAAAAAGTTAGGACCGATTTAAACAAGATGGAAACCATGTGGCACCCTCTATCAGTAATAAAAGAACTAAGGTCATATTTGAATTCTGCGTGATAAAAGCCCTGTATACAAAATTTCATCCGCTTATTACATCATTGTAAAAGATATTAAAAAATAACTAAACTTCAACTTTTTAAACGAAGGCGTTGCGGACCTAAGTTTATAGGAACTTTGTCATATTTTAGTGTCCTCTATCGCGTGGCACTATCAGGTATTTTATGTCAACACACACGCACGCACGCACGCACGGACGAGCACACGCAGCACACGCGCGCGACGCTACGCACACGCGCACACGCACACACGCACACACGACATAGCACACACGCACACACGCACACACGACACACGCACACACGCACACACGCACACACGCACACACACACACACACGCACACACGCACACACGCACACACGCACACGCACACACGCACACATGCGCACACGCACATGCACACACGCACACACGCACACACCACACACGCACACACGCACACACGCACACACGCACACAGCACACACGCACACACACACACACGCACACACACAATATATATATATATATATATATATATATATATATATATATATATATATATATTGCGGTGGGTATCCTTAAGGCTACAAACTTAAATATTTTCACTTGAATCGCAAAGTTTATACAGGGCGATTTATATCAAAGTTGCGTTTTTTTAAATAGAATCCCCTGTATACTATTACATATTTGTATTCCTTGGTCAATTCTAGTGCGACTTTATATACCACACATGGTACCTAAAACGAATCGTTTAGCCGCAATTCGTCATTTTTACAAACAGCAGATGTCCGAAAAAAATTAAATATCGCTGTGATCACAAAACTTAGAAGGCCGTGACTATGAGATTTTACTAGACATGAAATGTACTAGCGTAGACCGGACGGTCAAATCCGAATTCTTCTTGTGTTTAGAGAAATTACTTTGTCAATTTAGAAAATTTCAACCAATGGTAACCTGATTTTTTCAAATGAAACGACCATTTTTTCATTTTTGCATCAAATTCCAAATTTGTTTACCTTTCTAACGATATACATTAGTCTGTATCTATCTTCGCTAGATTTCTTTTAATTTCACAATTTCTGATTAATTTGATGTATTTTTCAATTTTTAGTTTGTACTATCTAGTAACCCATGGAAAGTAAACAAAAAACGATTCACATTATAAAACATTATTTATTAAGTAGAAAAATACATAAACACAAAAAAACAAAATTACGAGCTAAAATAAAAATTATTTTAATAAATGTTCAAAATGTCTACCACCTTGTTCTAAGCAAATTTTAATTCTACGATGATAATAATTTCTAATTCTATTTAAGATTCCTGGATTAATAGTTGCAAAAACGTTTCGGATTCTATTTTTCATATCTTCCGCAGTGGTTGGTAGATCACCATACACTTTAGCCTTGACGTACCCCCACAAAAAGAAATCAAGCGGGGAAATATCTAGAGACCTCGCTAGCCATCGTGTTGGTCCATTCCTTCCTATCCACTTCTCAACAAATGCATTATTAAGCCATTCACTTACAACACGGGCACGGTGTGAAAATGCATGCCCCTAATTTGAGTGAGCCCGACATCTTCAAAGAGTCCAAATAATTTATTATCCAGGAAATTCAAGTACAAATTCGAATTTAGAATACCGTCGAAGAAAAAGAGACCAACAACTGAAGTACCGAATATGCCTGCCCAAACATGAATCGACCATTTCTCTTGGCTATGAACTCGGAAATAGTGAGGGTTTTAATCTGAGTAATAACGAAAATTGGGCTGATTGATAAATTGCGGTAGAAGATGCACTCATCTGTAAACATGATCTTATCAAAAAATTTTACATTTTCATTTAACTTTAGTTCCACCCAATTGCAAAGTTTAATCCGATTTTCGGTCTCCTTGAGCTCTTGATGTAGTTGGCTGTGCTAAGGATGAATTTTGTTTTTTTTTATTATTCTTCTTTTATTTTATTTTCTAATTTAGCTCGTAGTTTTGTTTTTATGTCTGTGTTTTTCTGCTTAATAAATAATGTTTTATAATGTGAATAGTTTTTTGTTTATTTTCCAGACATTACTAGATGATACAAAATAAAAATTAAGAAATGCAGCAAATGAATCAGAAATTGGGGAATTAAAAGAAATACACAGACTAATTTATAACGTTGGAAAGGTAAAAAAATTCCGCATTTGATGCAAAAATGAAAAAATGGTCGTTCCATTTGAAAAAACCAAGTTACCATTGATTGAAATTTTCTAAATCGACAAAGTAATTTCTCTAAACACAAGAGGAATTCAAATTTGACCATTCGGTTTACGTTAGTACATTTCAAGTCTAGTAACATCGCATAGTCATGGCCATCTAAGTTTTGTGATCACAACGATATTTAGTTTATTTTCAGACATCTACTTTTTGTAAAAATGACGAATTGCGACTAAACGATTCGTTTTATATACTATGTGTGATACATAATGTCACACTAGAATTGACCAAAGAATCCAAATATGCAATAATATACAGGGGGTTCAATTGAAAAAAAAAATGTAAATTTGATATAAATTGCCCTGTACAAACTTTGTGATTCAAGTAAAAATATTTTAGGTTTGTAGCCTTAAGGATACCCTCTACATCCCATCAATAAACTTTAGCCACGGAAACGGGCGATTTGTAAGACATAAAAAATAACTAAATCATTTTATTAAGAAAATTAAAAACTATTTCACGTTAACCTATATACGATAAAATAGCATTTTATTTCTTAAAAATAACGTTTACGAGATGTCCACCATTTCTATGCAAACATTCTTCCAAACGTAGAGGCATATCCATAACATTGCGTAACATTTCAACAGGTATCCGGTTGATTTCTTTCAATTCTTAACTTCAGTTCATCAATGTTCTGTGGGCGATTGAAAACTTTAGTCTTTAAGTAGCCCACAGAAAAATCACACGCCGACAATCCCGAGATCTCGCTGGCGAAAATGTTTCCATTCTTAGAAATGATGTGATCGGGAAACAGTCTTTAGGGCTTCTAAGATATTCTGGGTTTGTGCAGTTGCCCCGTCTTGCTGAAACCATGTGTCGACATCTAGCTGTGGAAGTAACGCGTAGGTCTTAGAAATGCTGATCATTCCAACATAACGGCCTGATGTAACTGTATGCATTCCATTGTCATCTTCGAAGAAAAATGGACCAATTACTCCAAAGGACGAAATTGCACACCACACTGTCACTCTTGCACTATGTAGTGCTTTTGATGAAGAACTCTAGGGTTTTCATGTGTCCAGTATCGAAAATTCTGCTTGTTTACGAATCTAAGAGATGAAAATAGTTCATCACTCATAATCACATTGTCAATAAAATTTGCAATATGGTTTAACAAATCACGACTGAAGTTTGAACGACTTATGTCATTTGGTTATAATTTACACAATCTGAATTTTATATGGTTTAAAATGCAAGTCTTTGTAAAATTCTTCTAGGTTGTCGCTGAAATTCCCAGTGAAATTGGTGACGCCGCAGAACGTTGTGGACTTCTTACCATAGCTTCCTGACTTTGAATGGTTTGCGGTGTTCTCACTGGATTCAATCTGGGGGCTTCCGTTTGAGCGATGAAGTTGTTACTTCAAAATTTTTAACCAAATTTTGATAGCATGCCAGAGGGCACAGCATTATTACGATCAATGTTAAAATGGTTAAACATTTCTGAATTACTACGTAACTATTACTTTTGTGAATGCTCTTACGGCAAATTAACGGTGTTCAGCTGACCACTGTTGCATTTGACAAAATGCTGTTAAACTGACAATAACCTAAAAGTAACAGCAGCCTTTAATTATTTGTATTTACTATTAAAATCATTCAAAATCGCCGTTTTGGTTTATATATATATATATATATATATATATATATATATATATATATATATATATATATATATATACAGGGTGAGTCAGTTTTGTAGACAAACTTTAACAGGAGATAGAACACATGTTTCTAAAAGAAAAGTTCCTATAAACATATGTCGTAGAAGGCTTCGTTTCGAAGATACAGGGTGTTGAATATAATTTTTTTCTCAAATTTTCATTATAACTCATAAACGAATGCTTAGATTTTTTCATGTTGGGGATAATGTCTATTAATTAAGGGCATAAAACAAGCGATAAGAATGTTCACAAACTTGCACAGTGACGGAGTGGAGGGTGCTCAACCCTTTCATAAACAGAACTTCTACGCCAATGACTATTTAAAAAACTGTTATTTTCATTATCTACATACAGTTTAACAAAAATAATGTACCTTCTTCTGTTTCGAAATTCCTGTGCCCGAATTATTTTGATTTTAGTGTTTGATGTGGTACTAGTTAAGTAATGTGCTTTATGTGAATAATTGAATATAAAGTTTTTAATAAAAAGATATAATAAAACATTTAGAGCCATTTTAGTACCTAACGATCGTTTCTTTAAAATTTCAAATACATTTTCATTTATAAATAGGTAGGTTATCGGTTTTTTAGTATCCATTGTTATTATCCTCGTATAAAAAGAAATGCATAATTATTATTTTATGCGGTCAATACTTTCTGTATAATTATGTATGTATCAATTTCGCCATAAACATGTATGTAGTTTTTAAGTGAGATTCTAATAAGTTATAGACGCTGCTCATTTCTCATTAAAGAGCCCACTGTATCAAGCCATACCCAAATACAAGACTTTTGTAAATTGAAATCTGTTTAGTACTCTAATTTTAACATCCTTATTTATTATTGTAACAATACTTAATTAATAATTGTGAAATTAATAAAATTCTTAGCAATAACGATTTATAAATAAATAACAATAACAACCACATGCCATTCGACCAAGAAGTTTCAACATGAATTTAGTACAAATGTCTGGATTGAATTTACAGCAACCACGTTTTGGACCTTATTTCTTGCCACAACGTGTAAATTCAGAAAATTTTACAATTTTTAGAAGAAGAACATGTTAATATGTGGAAGAAATTTTTAATTTAAGAGGACATTCTTGGTTTCAGCTTGATGGATGTCCGCCCATTATGACAGAAATGTAAGAAATTTAAACAATAACTACCGGGAGGTGGATATCGTGGAAGTAGTGGCGTGGTCCTAGATCCCGATTTAACGCCACTTGACTTTTTGAATGATTCATGAAGGAAAAGTGTATACCATGGTTAATACACTTGAAGAATTCACAATCGCATCAGAGATGCTTGCAATGAAATAAGGGTGCATCATTTAATTAACTTAAGACGTTCTATTGTACATACCACATATGTTTATAGGAACTTTTCTTTTAGAAACGTGTTCTATCTCCTGTTAAAGTTTGTCTAAAAAAACTGACTCACCTTATAATATATATATATATATATATATATATATATATATTGTGCGTCAAAAGAGCAAACTTTGTTGATATCGATTTCCAGATAACTGTTGGTGCATCATATAAAACTAAATATGCATTAGACAGATTCTACCAGTGGCGTACCAATTAGTGGTAAATGACCGATAATTGAAATTTTCTCAATAAAATGCCCTTATTTTGCAAGCTATCAAAAATGGTTGTAGGAAATAGTTATTTTTGATTGACATACTCAGATATGAAGTTTGGATGACATATCGAGAAGTTGTAAATTTTTGTTATTTAGGGGTGCCCTTTATCGGAATATTAATTTATTTCAATATTCGGTTTAACATTAAATTAAAGTGTACTAACCTATATGGTAAGAATGAATTGAAAAATTTAAGAAATGCTACGTAACAAATAACATTTAAACGAGAAATGGAAAAATAACGGCATTGGCGTCGATCAATGACTTTTCAGAACATTCATTGGTATTATTTCATAGCATAATTTTTTGGATCGGGTTCTCAATAAAGAGAATTTGTTTAAATCACCTTCTTTGTAAAAGCGTAAAACTCTAATAATATTTTTCACACCAAAAAATCTATTTATTAGTAAATTAAAAGTTTTTTCTTATAGACCATGGTATTTGATAGAAGCTTCAAAGTTACGTAAGTGTCAAAGTCATAATTAAGTAATTGCGAAAATTCCAGCTTGTAGGTATTCGTTAGTTGAAAAAGCTGAATTAGTTTTAATAGTCCTCAAATTTCTTCGCGTCAAATTGCCAATGAATTGGAAGTAGTTTCAAAATGATACATTTTGCGAATAATAAAAGAAAATAAATATCCTCCTTATAAACCGCAGTTTGTCACTAACTTTACGATTGGGATTACGATCAGAGATTGGATTTTTCATTTTGGGCGCTAGACGAAATAGAGCAAGACCGGAACTTTGCAAGCAATACGTTGTTTACCGACGAATCGACGTTTACAACAAACGGTATCGTTTCTTCCCGAAATTTTAGATGCTGGTCAGTAAATAATTCAAATTTTGTTATTGTCCATAGCAACCAATACTGCCAAAAAACAAACATTTACTGTGGTACGTACAATGGGAGGTTGATCGGGCCATATTTTTTTCGGCAAAACTGAAATGGTTTTTAAGAGTTCGTGCATGCTATCAGCATGATGGCTGTCCCGCTCATTGTACTAGAACTGTTTCTGAGTGGCTTAATCAGAAATTCAACAACCAATGGATTGGTAGATTTTCGAACAATGAATGCCCGCCACGTTACTTAAAACAAAACATGTATGAAAATGACCTTTTGCAAAGCTGGATGTACTTGAACAAGAAATAGTTAGATGCGCAAGGGAAATTCCTGGAAATGTTTTACGTGCTACTGTGGATAGATTTACAAGTAGAACAATTGTATGCATCGAAAGAGATAGACGTCATACAGAAACTATTAGATAGATTTAGACTTAGTTGTTTTAATTTAGAGTTCAAGCTTCAAATGTTTATTTTCTTCTGTTTCATTAATTCCTTTAGCATTAATTTGTTAATCATTTACCGAATCGTATCTTATTTTTACTATTTTCACTTAAGGTAACGTTTCATAACACCTCAAAACTACGGCTATAATCTCAAGACTTTTTTGATATCTTGCAGAGTTATGGAGAGGGTACTAGAAAGATTCAACAACACCGGTAGTGTTGCCTACACTAAAAGGGAATTAAATAGTCCTGCAAATCGTACTGCAAGCTCTGACCGAAAATCCAAATATTAGCCACCCCACAACAAATCGGCAATTTTATATACCCTGAGGACTTGCATTTAAGGATGGAATTAAGTTCGTGTTTTTTTTCTGATGAATGTACGTTTCACAACACAGGAGATGTTAATAGGTATAATTTAATTATCCCTCTAGAAAATAAAAGGGCATGGTCGGTTAACGTATAGGCAGGAATAATAGGACTAAAATAAACGAGGCCATGTTTCTTCGAAATAACTTTAACAGGAGATGAGTTTTTATCGTTTCTAAAAAACAATTTTTGGGAATTACTTGAAAATGCGCTCCTTAATATCCGCCAACGAATGTGGCTACAATTAGATGGTAATACACCACATTTTCATTGGGCGGTTAAAGACAATTTAAACCACGTATTTTCAGGGCTTTAATGTGGTTGCACGGGTACCTCGATTTTTAACTTCATTTCGCACACTCTGTACAGGTTGTCCTATTTTCGTATGTTTTACTGGGTATCTCGCTTATTTTTTAGATTAGAACCTTGCGGTTTTCGCGACACCGTGCTACTTTTTAATGAAACCAAAGATGCACTAATCAAATTTGCCATAGCCATCTTAGTTTGTGTGCTACATGGTGATTTAGGAAAAATTGCATTTTCAGTCATCCCCTGTAACTCTGTTATTGTCAGACATATTAAAAAAGTAAAAACTGATATTTGTATATTTTTTTACGTAGAATCAAGTGGCGTACTCAGATTTTCTTTAGAGGTCACAGTTTTTGAGATATTGACATAACCTTTTTTTTTTAGCGGACACCCTATATATTTTTTTAAAATCTTTTTGCCCTTGCCAAGAGCTTTTCAAAAATATAGCATAGTCTATATTTATTTTTAGAAATAACGTGACAAAATGATTTTTTTCTATAATTTACATTGATAATAGTGGATAGCCGTGGGTAACCTTGGTAACGCAAAAAACAAAATAATTAACGTTCTGCCATTACTTAGGTATTTGATTTTTGAAGTTTCTGCTTCTCTCAAATTATTCCTGGTTACATTTTCCCAAATTTAGTGCTGATATTGTTATTCGTTGTTTTTGTTTATTCTTACCGTTATTGTTCTTGTTCTTGTTGTTGTTGTTATTGTTGTTTAATAATATAATAATAATAATAATGTTTATTACTCTACAGGTACAAGAACCCAATTACAGAGTAATCATTAAAGAAAATACATATCAGATACAAAATGAAATGAAAGTAACATTTTAAAATAAAATTTTAAACTTAATTAGTTACACACTATTATTTACCTAATATCGAATATAATAGTCATCAATATTTTTTTGAACTGGAATTTACTTAGACCAAACAAATCTACCTCGCTAGGCAATTATTTTTTAATATGGCTCGAAACCAAAAATTTGAAAACTTTGAGAAATATGATATGAATACCTGCTTCATATTATCTATGAAAACGCAGACCAGGCCTTAGAACTCCATCTGAACTGGTCAGTTAATCTTTACCTTAGAATTTGTATTTATTTTATGCACCTATTTCGTCATATAGATATCCCGAAAGAAGACAACCCGACAGAAGAATATTTCAAAAATTAAAATTTAATCTTTGCCAACATCGATGTTTTAACAAACCTCGACCCCGAGTTTACAACAAAGAGAACGAGGAATCAGAGATCAACGTTTTAGCAGTTGTTCAAGCCAGTCCTGAAACCTCGTGCAGGAAAATAGATGAAGAGACCGGTGTGTCTAAAACAACGGTGCAAAGGATTTAAAAAAAAACATAAATTCAAACCCTACAAGTATAAACTTGTTCATCATCTGCACCCTGGTGATGCCGAACGTAGATTGGAGTTCTGCAATTGGTTTATAAATATGAAAACTCAGGACAATAATTTTGAAAAAAAAATAATTTGGTCAGACGAGGCACATTTCACAAGTTCAGGAATTCTTAATAGACACAACCCGCGGTTTTGGAGTCAAGAAAACACCCACGTGATTTTTCCTAGAGAGCGTCAAGGCAGGTTCGGATTTAATGTCTCTTGCTTTATTTTTAACCGAAAAATAGTTAACAAGATTTATGAAGAAAACCTAAACTCTAATGGGTACTTACAAATTCTACAAGAAAAAACTATGAATATTTTAGAAGAGATTCCACTGGCTCAAGTGAACGATATATTCTTCCAGAAGGATGGGGTTCCAGCCCACAATGCTAGAATAATACAAAACTGGCTAAATGAACGTTTCCCCAGGAGATGGATTGGAACAAATGGACCTGTTCGATGGCCACCACGATCACCGGACCTCTCGGTTTTGGATTTTGTTTGTGGGGGTATTTAAAGAATAAAATTTATTCAAGGCAATATGCCAACATGCAACAATTAAGAATTGCAACGGAAAATGCTTTTGCAGAATTACGAAGACAATCATTTATTTTGGAAAATGCTATTAAAAGAATTTATAAACTTTGTGAAACTTGTAGGAGACATAATGGGCTGCAATTTGAACAATATTTGTGATTAATCAATAATTTTGTTTTTTATCAATGTAAATTATAGAAAAAAATCATTTTGTCACGTTATTTATAAAAATAATATAGACTATGCTATATTTTTGAAAAGCTCTTGGCAAGGGGAAAGAGATTTTAAAAAAATATATAGGGTGTCCCATTAAAAAAAAGTAGGTTATGTCAATATCTCAAAAACTGTGACCTCTAAAGAAAATCTGAGTATCGCCACTGGATTCTACGTAAAAAATCTACAAATATCAGTTTTTACTTTTTTAATATGTCTGACAATAACATAGTTACAGGGGATGACTGAAAATCCAATTTTTCCAAAATCACCCTGTAGCACAAAAAGCAAGATGGGTATGGCAAATTTGATTAGTGCATCTTTGGTTTCATTAAAAAGTAGCACGGTGTCGCGAAAACCGCAAGGTTTTTACCTAAAAAATTAGCGAGATACCCCGTAAAACATACGAAAATGGGACAACCTGTACATATAAATAAGAATGCCAAACTTTCTAATTAGTAACTTTGAACTATGATTAAAGGTTTAGCTCTGAGATAATAAATCAAATATTTTATAAACTGTTTTCGAATTTTTTTTCTTCAATCTGGTTTTTTTTTCAAAATTATCAACTTTTTCTATTCTAAGTTGTCTTAATAACAATTCATTGGTTTTGAGTGAAGAATACAAAAATGAAATAATATATAGGGTGTTCCATTTAAATAAACTGGAAAAAAAGCAATATTTTGTTTCGGGACATTCTGTACAATGGTCACTATTTTAAAAATGTAGCTCCGGACACGGCTTTTATTCTAAATCGATATAATGGAGTTCACCAAGAAAATAACTTGGAACAAATTCCGAGAGTTTTAGATTTTGTTGGAACGTCTTCGCTTTGATATCTGAAAACAAAACCCGAAGAGTCCGCAACGCAAAATAGAGTGCGATTTTTTTATTTAACAATAATTGTTAAAAATAGGTTTTTTTTGTTAATAACTTATTTAATAAGCGTTTTTATAAATTTTAAGTAAGACCATTTGAAAGAGCAGGCAACTTTGCAAAATAAAAAATGTATTTAGATATTTTTTGTAAAATAATAAGGTAATGTAACAAAGTTTATTAAAAAGTGACACCGTAAAGCACTTAAGAAAATCTTGTAACATAATTTTCATGAAGGGATACGCCTGTCATATTATCATAAAGTTGGCCTCGAACAAAATTTCATGCATTTTCACAATAATTAACGTTACAGAGTCAATTTGCAATATTTTTGAGCGATATTACAGAATGTTTCTACTAAATGTATGTACTTTTGAAAGAGCAATGTAAGACTGCGATAACAAACCTCATATTTTTTTAAATTTCACTTTGAGCATAGAGATTTTTCATAACTTCTTGCTATCGCATACTCAATATTTGTTTCAAACGCCCATATCTGTATAAAATTAGATATTAGAAACTTAATAAGTGACTGTTTTGAAGCTTAAAACGCATATTTCTTGATAGAATAACTTGTTTTCATGTATTTCTCTTATTTCCCGTTTATTTTTACAGTAAACCGCATTATAATTAATTTAAAGATTCGTTTGCCTTCAGCAACTACAGGGCAGTCCGAACTTCGGTATCGAACGTAAGCCCCTTATCGCGTAAGAGCTTTTGTGATTTTTATTACAAATCTCTTAATTCCAAAAAAGAACTTAGCGTTTTTACGCTCATCGTTTCGGCATCGTGATCTTCGCCGCTTCGGAGTTAGATCTGTTACTGCTTGAATACAGATAATACGAAGAAGCGGTCATCAGTAGAGGAGCCACAGTCTAGTAGCAAGCAGGAGCCGCCGGAATACAGCAGGGGGGAAGAACGAAAATTAAAGAAGCATCCAGGATACCGCCACTGCCAACCACAGGATCGACGTCGGGTAAAACAATAAAAAATATTTTTTAATTAATTTTAATTAATTGTTTTATTTTAACACTTGTTTTCCTCCTTTTTCTATCTGGGTCTCTGATTTCCAAGTCTTTATTCCTCGGGGCGTGAGACTGCACCTCGGCGGAGACCCGGACTTTCTTTAGAACAATTCCTTTTTTTTACTTTCAAAACCTCACTAACAACAACCACGATGGTTAAGCACGGTCTCCTCGCCGCCCTCATCCTCACGCACATGCTCCCATTCACACGTCTCTTCCATTTCCACCTCAACCCCACATTCCTACATCTCTACACGTTCCAGCGCCTTCACAAAACCTTCAAAACCTACACACAAACCACCTAAACCTACACACAAACCTGCTCTGCTACCTTTGCCCGCCAAGCAACCTATACCTACAGTGGTTACCACACCCGCTATCCCCAATCTTAATCCTACCCGCTCTCAAGCCTCTAGATATTGCATTCGCAATATACCTAAATCCATAACCACCCAGAAAACCCCGTTTAACTCCTTGAAATCCCTTAACCTTCCCTGATTGAACTTAACGTTCAACCACAACCACACCTGTCTCCTAGAGATCTCCTCACTCTTACCAGATGGTACACATATTAGGCTGCGACACCACTTTGGCGATCCCACCGTCACCCTTACCCATCTCTCCGGTCCCCGTCCCTCCAACTCCACTCCTAGACCCCTTTCCTTTTCCTGCGTGATTCGTCACGTGGATAAGGACATCCTAGCCGAAGAGATCCGGGATGCGATCGATCTTCCACAAGTGAGCAAGGTCGTTCGTATCACCTCTAAGGCTACGAACACTCCCACATCCCTAGTCCGCGTAATAACGCCATCCAAAGCCACCCTCGACTTCTTCCTCGCACGCGGTGTCATCATGTTCGGGCGACTCTATAGTTGCGAACCATCCCTTACCCGCAATCTCTCCCCAAGTATTGTTCTACCTACACACAGGTGGGACATACAGCTAAGGAGTGCCCTTCCCGCTCCACCCGTTGCCGTAACTGTGGCGAAAGCCACAGATCCTCCACGTGCAAATCCTCGGATAACCCAATGTGTAACAACTGCGGGGAAGCACAAACTACCTTTTCCTTTAAGTGCTGGAAGCGACGGGAACCTCCCAATTCCCCGTCGAAGATGCAACCCTCGAACCCATCCTGTCTTCCGAAGAGTCCGACTGGAAAGACACCGCCCACCTCAAACCCACCCCTGACACCGATCCCCTTACCATTAAAGACTTCCTAACCCACACCCTTTTAGAAACCGCGCAAACCTACTGGGCGCCCTCCGGGGTAGAATCAGGGGCTGCCACCATAAAACACTTCAACACACCTACAAAACATACATCCGCCCTGTTATGGATTTTCGAGACCCCATATACACCAATATAAACCCCAATCATCTTTCCTCTATTGCCTCCTGTGAACGCCAAATTTTTAGACGCATATATAAGTTCCCCCTCAGGTACCCTAGTGACCACACAACACAACACGCAAACATACCACCAATCACACACAGAATCCAAACACTTCAGACAAACTTCGCACATAAAAGAATTTTCGGCGATACTATCCCAACCAAAGAAATCCTTACCACTCTCTCCCCGAGGAGATAGAAGAATCCCTAGATGACATCCCATATGCCCTCCGCATCCGCCCGTCTATTAGATGACGACCTAGCACGAAACCGGGCAACGAATCAGATTAACCACACTAAGTACACTACACCCCACTAAACAACACACACACACACACACACACACACACACACACACACACACACACACAACAACACACACATAATATATATATATATATATATATATATATATATATATATATATATATATATATATATATATCACTAACCATAAGCATGAACATACTAACAAAAAAAATTCAGCAACTATATTATTAATGTTAAAATTCCCGTTAGTTATATTCTAGTTAGCTTTGATGTGGTTTCCTTGTTCACTAACTTAACCTTTATACGTTGTCCTGAAAAGCATTGGCAAACATGGAATGACATCACTTTAAATTGTAACCTTAATTGGGAAGACTTATATACACTACTAAGATTCATATTTGAATCCAATATCTTAGTTTTTAATAATAATTGCAGTGTATCAAATATTTGGACTCCTATGGGAACATCAAGTTCGCCTATTCTATGCAACTATGTTCTTGATGATCTTATAGACGACTGTTCTACCAAGATTCCTTTCTGCGTCCCTTTTATCAAACGGTAGGTAGATGACATCTTACTAGCCTTACCCGAAGAGAAAGCAGAGCTTGTCTTGAATATATTCAATAACTATAATGAACATATACAATTTACATGTGAGAATCGATTTTCTCTTCTTAGACATGGTAGTCCACCGAGAAACTAATAACATCCTTAAAATAGAATAGTACAGAAAAGCCATGTGTAGTAATAGGTTCATTAGTTATCACTGTCAACATCCTCTTAAGATCAAAACAAATTGGTGTTAGCACTTAAGAATAGAGTTATTAAGCTTTCGCGTCCCGACTATATCAATAAGGGTTTGACGTTATTGAGAGGTATCTTGGTAGAAAACTCTTTCCCAAAGGCGATTATTAATAAATTGTTATTCCCCGCTACTAGATACAACAACGATGAACATATTTCCAATTTAAATCTTGTTGATGGAGACCAGAACAACCAGGCTATAGAACGGAAAAAAAACTCATTTTGTCACTTGAACGTTTTTTCCAAATTTAACTCCCAAATTTATACGCATTTTTTAAAATTTAAAAGATTTAAAAATAGCTACTAAAAACATCAAAGCTGTATCACTTTTCACACGAAAACAAAAACCCCACTAAAAGCACTAGAAAAATCCAACGTGATTTATTCTATACCTGGTTCGGGTTGTAACAATGTGTACATAGGTCAAACGTCAAGATGTCTATTGAGGAGAATTACATCACATAAAAGTGATGTGAAGCGTAAGATTCTATGAAAAAATGATTGGAAATTTGCTTTAGAAACAAAAAATGCAAGACTGGTCTAGTTGCGTGTAAAAAAATGTCTACCTCTATTTTATTGTTGTTTTCATTTTTTGTGCATAAAACATCGTTAACGCTTGATATTATTACTTCTACCCTTGATTACTCATTTTTGTATGTAGGATGGATCGTCCTAGCCGTTATAAGAAAAAGGTCAATTTGGAAGAATTTTTTTAGATGAGCAATTGCTCGAATTTATGGATTCAGTGGAAAGTGGAGATGAAATTTATAGTAGCGATGACAGTGTCGTTGACCCGGATGTTGTCGACAACATCGAGGCTGATAAGTTTAGATGAACAGGCAATCGAAGAATGCATACAGGAAATGAACAAAGCTGAGAACACGGATGAATTTTTCATTCAATATAAGTGCAATCGAGCAACCAGCAGCTTCTTCAACATTAGCTCTCAATGTTGCAGAAGCCGAAACAGTTGACACACAAGAACCGATCACATCAACTCCGACCGTAACAAATGCACGTTTCAAACCACCCAAGAGACCCCGATCACCATTGTCAACAGTTGAACGTACTGGACCATCAGTTCAATCTACAGCTGGTGACTTCACTGGGGAAGGTATATTTGACGTATTTATGTAATCCACTTTATACAATTCATTGTGTTTATTTTTTATTTTTATTGAACTGCAATATCAAAGGATTCGAAAAAGCTGAAAAGTTGATCTGGCTTTTCGTGGTGGTTCATCATTTCCAGCGGCTGAGAGAAAGAGCTCCAAACACCAATGGGTTTCTTCAATTTTTCACGGATGAAATTAATGAAATGGTTGCTAAAGAGACAATACGTTGTGCTTTACGGGAAAATATAAACTCCACCTTCAAAACAACTGGCCCTGAAATCCGACATTCCATTGGAGTAATGATGTACATGTCGTTATATCGCTATCCCAATATAGAGAGTTATTGGGGTAAAAATGCTTTTAAGCCGATACAAAAGCATATGCCGTTGAAACGATTTATTGCAATCAAGACATACTTATCGTTCCAAGATGAATCACAGCGAAAGAAGAAAGGTGAAGCGGCATATGATCCGTTGTTCCGCATCCGTACACTAGCCAACAAACTCAACGATCGATTCGATTCAACCCCAAAAACTGCAAGACTTTGTGTCGATGAACAAATGTGTTCCACAAAGATGAAACACCATCTTCGTCAATATACGCCAAACAAGCCGCGTAAGTGGGGAATCAAGCTGTTTGTGCTTTGCGATTCGAACGAGTTTGCTTATCGTTTTGAAGTGTACAATGGTGTTGGAGATAATGTTATCTTACCTGACACACCGGACCTTACTAACAATTACTAACTTCGTTCACCATATCCTCTACTTTGATCATTTATACACATCGCTGCCACTGCTAGTTCATTTACGAGCCAGAGGGATTTACAGTTTATGAACATTGAGAGGTGATTTTACTTTAGTAGATTTTCTTAATAAAAAATTATTTGTTTTTGTATACCAGCCTGTAAGTCGCCGACCGACAACGGAGTCAGCAAAGAGGATAGAGTATTTTCCACAGAATACATGACTTCAGTCCAAGTAATAGATATTAACACTGTTTTGTGGACAGATAATAGGTGTGTGCGCCTGGCATCTACATATGATGGTATTTAACCTTCCTACCTTTCTTAAGAACCAACCCTGGTGAACAAACAGCAAACGTAGCCTGGTATGATAGAAAGCAGAAGAAATTCATCGAAATCAACTGCCCGCAAATCATCCGAGAACATAATGCTCACATGGGAGGAGTTGATCTGTTGGATGGCCTTATGGGTCGATATCATATTCTAGGTAAGGGTCGAAATATTATGATTAGACTCTTCTACCATTTTGTGGATTTGTTTTATACAAACGTATGCATGCCGAGAAAGCAAATGATTCTAGCAATGTGTCTGAAGAAGAAAAGCTTCTACAGCTTCCACAATTCCGTGAGGAGATAGCTGCTGGACTGGTTTCCTTCAAGGAAAAATGACCTGTAGGGCGACCATTATTGGCTGAAAGTATTTATCGGTCAATATCACCATAGACTAGCACATCAGGTGTTGGAAAAAGAGCTATTCATCAAGTTGCTGATGTTCGGTTCGATGGTGATCATTTTCCAATGTGGGTAGATAGAAAAGGCAAAAAAAGGTGCAAACATTGTAAAAAGTCAGATACACAAGTTATTTGTTCCAAATACAAGTTTCATTTATGTGTGTTTCTGGGATTACCATCCTAGAAAATAATATGTTTTCCCTGTTTTTCTTAATAAAACCTGTTTAATAGATAAATCTTAGATACAAAGACGATTGCACTGAGAGTTTTAAAATTATTCTTTATCATGTCTGTTGTGCATGTTAAGGTAACCATCAACTATAGAATGCATAACCAATTACCTATGACACACGATTTGACACTAATATATGTGCAAATTTCTATAGATTAAATAAGCAAACAATAAAATGTCAATTGAATGTTAATAAATAAGCTATCCAAAACAACAAAAGACCTAAATGCACAAAAATTTACGGAGCGAGTAAAAGATTACCTCCTTAATGCAACATTCTGTAGTGTTGATGATTACCTACATAACTGTCATATCTAAATAAACATAGTGTAACTAGAGAGCATAAGAGCTATTATTGTATTTGAGTTTTGTAAAATACTATTGCATTGTTGGCACGTAATAAATTAATATTATTATTGTCTAGATAATAAGGTGTAACTTTAGCAAGAATATTTCAATGTATGAAATTATTTTTTAACCGTTAGCACAAAATAATAGACGCTGGTAGTTTGAAAGCCGACATTATTATTTTATTATTATCATTACTATACTTTTATTATACTATAAACCTTTATGATTTTTTGCTTATTGTTTTAAGTATTTCAAAACCATTTCCTTGTTTCGTAAAATACACGGTACATTACTCACGATGACGATAAGATTAACTAATTAGCAATACACACTTTAATTTTTCAGATCATTGCACAATAAACCTATAGCTAAAGTCAAAATTTTGTGTATAACTTATTTCACAGAAGACTGTGGAAAATGACAATACTAGTACATTGAGTACACTAAATTAAGTACGAAATCATTTTTCACATAATTTCAATACATAACTTAACTATAGGTACCTGGTAATTCACCAACAATATCTAAATATAAGGATCTAATTGCATTATAAGTGTGCTGGTAAATTTTCCAAGACTTCCTCAAAATCCAGCCTCCCTTAATAATTCCGGACATATCCTGTTGTAAAAATATTAAAATTGCCATACAAACTTGAGCGTCTGCTAATATAATTTGACATTCAAGATCATCTAAAGAAATTTCAGATCCAAACATTTTTGATTTCATCATCTTTAGCCATCCATTATCTGCATAACAACGTCTTTCTGTTTCTTTTAAAGCATTTAACGCTGTATTTAATTTATCTTCTTCTAGTGTCATAAGAGCATCCTAAACAAATATTTTCAGAGGTATACTTGGATAAATTATTGATAAACATACCATGAAAACGGCAAAAGAATAACCTGCATATAATTGAATGCAATCAGGGTTTTGTTTAAATAAAGCCACTGCATCATTTGCTTTATTATTAATTAACAACTGTATACCCTGCCTTGCTAATTTCCATTTAGGAATATTCTCCATCGTATCTTTAGATGTTGCCATTATACTTTACCCGTCATTTTATAGTATTATTACAAATTGTCATATTAAAGATTAACTAGTTTTTAAAGCATGTTTTTTTTACTACAACAAATTTTCTATTTTGAAAACTCTGTCAAATGTCAACCATGTTGGGACTGTTCATTCATGGCTCACCCTTATTGATTTTTTCACCCTACCTCAATGAACTACACATGCCAACTTTAACAAATTTATTTAAAAAATAAATAACAATTATAGTTAACATTAATTTAAAAATCAAATAAACTCCAATCCTTCATATTTTAAATCTGATATAAAAGTGTCCTCTAGTAGTACATTTCCATTTATTGTGAATGCAGTAATGTATGTGGCCGTTTTACCTTCTAATTCTTCACTGCGCAAAGCCACTATAACAGTATCGTCTGAGGTTGGTATAAACTTAAATGATGAAAATCCTCTCGTTTTAATTGAGTTAGGTATCTAAAATTAAGCATAAAGTTTTCACTGATAACATGCATTTGCCTTACATTTGTAGCTTCGATTCCATATATTTTTGAGTCCGAACTAATCAGCCACGAACAACCACGATGCTCATCTAAAGTCTCGTTATAAGGATCTTTACTACATCTACGTGGTAAAAAAAACCATTTCTGATGAATTTCTGACCATACCCCACTTTCATGTATCATATACCCTGGCCAATAAATATCTAAAACTTCTCTAAGGCGATTATACTCTTCTTTCCAATTAATATGTGTTATCTAAAAACAAATTTTAGCTAAGAACACAAATTTCTCACAACTACTTACGACACCTTTAGTGGTGATAGTCTTGATATATTGTGGATTATTATTTACAAAACTTCCATCTGAAGTTGTCCATTCCTTTCCCATTGAGCCAACATATAAAACGTGGTCCTTCACAGTCGCCCACTCTGACTTAAAACCTTTGGAGTTTCTAAACACAATTATTGTACAAGCATGTTACAGAAGATTTAAGCTATACCTGCCATCACCGTCTAGTAACAATAACCAAGGCACTGCATGATCGTTAATAATTTCAAACACCATACCAGTACGATCATCAAATGTGAGTAACCTACCATCAAATACAACAAGCTCTGAGAGCTCCATTCCTCGATCTTTCGAAGCATAATCTGTTGTTAATTTTATGGGATCTGTATGATCCCAGCTTATAACCACAGTTTGCTTAGTTGGGCTATAACTTAGATAACCTTTTTTTAAATAAGAATACCAAGTATGTTTCTCTGTTTTACTTTTTGAATTAGTATCTAAATCTGCTATTATTCCTAAAAAAAGAGTATTAAGAAGGTAAGTACAATTAATCTTATTTACCTATTCGAAATGTGTGCATACTATTTGTTTTAATAGGTGATGTTATGGGATACGTATTATTATAATTAGAACTGTAAGTACTACCATTCGGAACAGTCGATCGTTTTGGAAACATGTATAAAACAGTTAATAAAACAAGTCCAAGTAACGCCACACCTGTTATAAATTGTGTTTGACTACGAATAGTTTTATTTATAATACGGTAACCTGGAGGAGTTTTTAAAGCTTTCCGCCAGTCTTTTACAGCTACCATTTCACTATCTTGAGTCATTCGGAGTTAATACACAATGGTAGTGTTATCACAGATTTGATTACAAGCACTAATTTATTTATTGATCTAATTAATAGTTAATGTCACATCTTGTTTTATTTACATTTTGATTGAAATGTACACTGCCATGCTGTCAAGTACACGTATCCCTATGTTAACTATAATCCATAAGAAACGTATTTTAGTAACATAACCTATGTTTATTAATTTATACAGAGTCGTTTAAATTATGCGTGTCAAATTATTGCATACCTCCTCAAAATTAGAAAAACCTACCGAAAATTTGGAAAGTATGTCCTGCATGAATTTGTAGGAAGTTAAAGCGGTGTGCAGGCATTACTTAAAAATAAGTAATGCAGTTTTAGATAAGTTTTCATAATGAACATTTTTCGGTAGGGAAAAGATATGCTTTCAAACTAAAACGTTACGATTTATAGAAGTTGCGTTTAGTTAGTCGTTACGGGTTTAGGTTATAATTCGAATTTATACAGTGTGCACGAAAAGTAACGTGCCTTGGTAATATATCGGTTTCGGGTAGGTGTACAAAAAAAAAGGTTTTTAATGAAAATTTTTTTGATTAATTCAAGTTATCTGCTTAGGCCTGACAATGTAAACTTTTACGATTATACACACAATTAAAATATTTATCTTTTGGGTGTAAAGAATTGAAATCCTTTACGTATAAAACTGAAATTAACTATTTAAGAATTAATATTTTTTAATTGTACCGAGCAGAAATAATCAATAATTAATTTCTTTAATCCCCTCTATTGTAAATAGAAACTGTCGAAAGCTTTCTACAATAGAGCTGCCAGTTAGCTACAGACCGCCCTCGAGAACACCAATCAAAAAGGTTTACTTCACAACGGTAGCCACCGACTACCACCACTGAATATGTATAAAATAGCGATTTTCGCTGCCGACAGACAATCCCAAAGTTGGGATCAGATCGATTAACATAATCTAAATTTAAATTTACAAAAAACGAACAATCTGCATGCGCAGATTGTGTGAAGAGTTCGACAACCCGGACTGGCTCGACTTCAGGGACAGCGGGCACCGACGAGCCGATATAGTATGGTTTGAAGTCAGGCAGTCTACCATCACCACCGCGACAGAGAAAGAGACGACACAAGAAGACGCCAGACGTCGCCCCGTTAGCAGAGGCCTCACTAACGGCTTCATCGACATCCTTCGTCGCCCCCGCATCGCCCAGAGAGAAGAAACCAACCAGGGACCCACCGACGGGGACTTTGAGACACAGAAAAGGAAGCCGAAGCAGACAACGAAGGTTCGCCCGCCTACGCCGCCGCCCACGGACAACGGATTTCAGGCCCTGGAAGCCTTTACGGAAAGCGCTCCAGCCATGGACCAAATAACGGCACGAGAAGACGCCAGGGAGAAAGTGCCGCCGGTAATCCTTCGTCAGAAGGAGAACTGGGTCGCGTTCCCCCGAGAAATGGACCGACAACAGACCGCCTTCACGAGAGCCAAGGCCTTCAGTGAGGGAATCCGGATCCAGCCTGTCTCACTCCAGGACAGAGAAAGACTGATGAGGTATATGGATAGGTGTGGTACCCCGTATCACACCTATTAGGCAAACAGCGAGCGATTGACTAAGGTCGTGATACGAGGCGTGCCCGTAGACCTATATGAGGTCGATGTTAGCTCATTCAAGATATTAAAGTACTTTCTGTTTACAGGATGAAACAGCGAGGACACCCGATCCTCCTCGTGATGGTAGAGTTACCGACCAAAGAAGACAATAAGAAGATCTGGGAGGTGAAGCACGTCGCAGGCCTCCGCGGACTGTAGAGGAATTGCGGCGGAAATCCGACATTGGGCAGTGTCAAGGTTTTCGTCACGCACAGCATTGCTGGAGATCACCATTCTAGTGAATGCACGAAACCCCGTACAGGCCGGGTTAAGTGTGTTAACTGCGGTGGGGACCACTCCGCTAGCTACAGGGGCTGCCCGAAGTTCCCACGGCCTCCATAACGGTAGAAGATGGAAGGACATCAGCGACCGAAGAGGACACCGCCTTCTTCAACCCGGACCGACGTCAGTTACACCCGGGCAGCGGCAGGTAAGGTTGAGAAGGTGGAAGTACCGAAAGCGGTTCCCGCCGCTGTCGTTACCTCGCCTACCCAACCCGTCTTAGGGTTCGATGCCATATTGGGCCTCCTCGGAGGTCTCGATATGGACAAGGCACTACCTGTCATCCGCAAGGTAGCAGCGGCTCTCGCTCCGAACTGCGATGGACCTATGGGGAGTAATCCTCACTCACGGTTCAGAGGTGGTTGCCCTTTTAGGGTAATCATACAAAGGTCCGGAGCGAAGACTGTTGTCCTAGCTAAGTATACGGTATTGATAATTTATTTAATTCTGTTCTGTTAACACCGACAGTACATTCAAACATCTAACACGTGTTTATATTTATTTCAGATACGCAGGGCATCAGTAACATCAGCTACAACCGAGCGTCGACAGGACAGTCCACACAACAGTTACACCATCAACAGTATCGCCACTACAACGCTTTTTTTTTGGAATACCACAAATCTCAATACAAAGATATCAACAGGCATTACACACAATCACGAAGCCCAACAACCACACAATCCACGCGCTCAAGAGGATGAAGAATCCTGAGCAGCGCTACACCAACATTACACAATACATTATTACTTATTTTTATTTATTGTATAATATAATATCTTTGTAATACGTATTGTAAATACCTATATATTGTTAATGCATCATAAAAATGTTAATAAACTTTGTTGAACTTAATGAAGTAGAACTGAACTGCCGACAAACAGATTAGTCAGATTATTCATCGCGATTCCGATTTATTAATTTAATTATTTTCTTCTCATTTATGCTGAATCTCTTATGTGGTGCATCTCCAATAGTGACCGGATGCGGTCCCGACCAGCATTTACTTAGTGCTTAATATTGCCCATACGTAAGTTTTTTTTAACAGCACTTACATTAGGAAATGTACGTATGGAAGTAGGAAAACGAGAAGGAAGTCCGGAACCGATTCATAAATTCGTTAGCCGGACGGGAAGTAAGCCAACACATAATTGGTAAAGTATTTACTTCAAGGATCAAGAAAAAACACAGCAAAATACTTAGACATACCAAAAGCTAAAATTAAAATTAAGACGTACCATTGTGCCTTTTTCTAACTATAAGATACCAAAACCTATTTACAAGGAGATGTTCTTCATGTTTATTGAAGTTACTAGAATGTTTACATATCTCAAAAGCTTCACATTGTAAACGAACATAATAATGAGTTTGCCTTGAAAATATTTCCATATTATCAAATTGAATCTCATGATTTACATTATTTAAAGCATGCTCAGCTACCTCAGACTAATCGGGTTGATCTAATCTACAAAATCTTGTAGGTTTAAAAACAGTCCAAATTTCATGACGTTGTATGACTTTTTACAAAAGTCCTTATAAAAGAAACTATTCAATATATGGATATTCAATATATTGATTCCAAAGGATATAACAATTCTTTTAGGACTGTTTTACTACGACTTATTTTCAGTGAAATAATAAATTCCATGAACAACTTGATGGTGTAGCAATGGGTAGCCCTCTTAGTTCTGTTATAGCTAATTTTTACATGGAAAAAATGTGAAACATTAGCTTATCAAAATGCACCTAAAAAACCTTTAGTTTGGTATAGATATATAGATGACAAATTTGTTATTTGGAGACATGATTTGTCATCTTCAAGGCAGTTTAATAATATTTAATTTATTAAGTATGTTGTGATGTACCATAACTGCTGCAAATTTATATATTTTAATTATAAATTAGAAGGCGGGTTTAGTAAATATGGGCGACTGTTGTATATTTGGTAGTAAAAATAAGGTGTGATTGGAGATGTAAGTTGAAAATAATTGACGGGTTTGTTGATTTTTTGTTTGAGAATGAGTAATATTTTTTTATGATAGAAGGTAATACAAAATTGTTAATGGTATTTTCGTTCAGAAAATGTTTATAATGTTATTATTTAAATGAAAAGGTAATAAGATTATTATTACTTGATTTGAAGAGAGATTTTTATAAATTGAACTAAATAAGAATCGAAATTAGTACATGATTTGTATTACAATATCATGGTAAGACTGATTATTTCATTTAATATAAATTAATATCAATGATAATTTAAAAGTTAATATTACATAACAACCTTATATTTAATGTAGAGCGGTCTCTTGATATCATTTTTGATGTATTTTATTTTGACATTTCATACCTATAATGTAGCATATTTTAAGATGGATGTTCACCTGTAAATGTGGTGGAGGTATTAGACGGTCCGCCGGTAAAAGAGCAATAAAGGCAATCTTGGGGAGATAACCGCTGTAACACTAAAGTACGTTTATCGTTGGAATACCGTGTGCGTGCCTGGTATGAAATATGTTACCTTTTGGTTTATTAATTGTAAATGCACAACTTTAACATGTTGCGATGCTTTACTGATAATACAGTTAGCTAACTGTATAACAGGGTGATCACCATTTATCAGATACAGGTCTGTATTAAATATTACAATATTACCACATTGATTTATTACGGCGAGAGCAGGGCTATAACAATTTAGATCTTTTAATAACCATAGAATATAAGTGCGCATTGAACTATGTATTCATAATTAATACTTGTATTTTATTTGTTATTATTGTTGTAGTATGCGGAAATCGTTTTTATTTGGTAGTTCTTTTCCTTATCCGGAATAAAGACGGCAAAACTATACTGCACTGGCTTATTAATTTACATACTGTGTTTTATTGTGTTACCTTTATTTTATCCTACCCGCGAATGCTTATATCCCGTAACAACTCTTTTACACAACATACAGTCCTAGTCAGCTAAGAAGGCGAGCAACCGGCGCAACCCGATTCATGATTCCGAAAGCCGAGTACTGTAAAAATACAAGTCAATGGCGTATCATATTTTCATTTACTTATTGTTATTTTGCATAATAATGCGTTCCTACAAGTGCATTTTTTTCAATAACTTAATTCGAATTTGATTACATATCACTAAAATATGTAATTATCCTGTAATTATCATTCAATAAATAACATGAATGTTCATATCTAGTGATGTAGAAAATCATTTGACAAATTAATGAATGATCATGGGCACACCGTATTACGACTTCCTCCTTATCATCCGGACCTAAATCCCATCGAATTAATTTGAGCGACAATTAAAAATTAAGTTGCACACAAAAACGTTACTTTTAAATTAAATGATGTGATAAAGTAATTGACATTGAAAATGAATATCGTGGAAGTGATAACATGTTAGATATAGAAACTGATCAATTAGTGATAAATATGCATGAAGACAGTGACAGTGAATATTAGTTTAGTGATTTAAGTTCAAGCGATAGTGAATGACAATTTTTTATATATTAGGTATTTCTGTGTTTTATTAATTTTATGCCACCATTTTTAGAATTTGAAATATATTTCGTTTGTCGTAAAGTAGGTACTTAATTATCTACAAAAACAGCATGAAACGACACTAGCTTATAGATACGCGCCAATTTTACAAGCAGCGTAAATTGACGATCATTTAACGTGTGTTAGCTTTGCAACTGCATTCGAGTTGGGCGGTCGTTAGACTCGCCTGGGTACATTACAATGTAATTATTATTAACTAAAATTGTATTCCATGGTTGGCTTTATACGTTTATCAAACTTTTATATTAATATCAGGCTTATGTTTAAGTTTTCAATTTTCATAAAGTTGTTTCCTAAACATCTCTTTAAAGATTTTATTAATACTGAGGACGATAGCTGTATGTGTTATGGAAATGCTTAGATGTGTATAAATACAAAAATACCCAAAAAGCTAAGTATTTTAAATGTGTGTAATAATGATGAATGGTCTTTTCATATTCTCCGTATTAATTACAGTAATCCTTTAATTATCCTTTCTATAATTAGAGCTACCACCATTCCCGTAATTATTACAATCAAATTAGTAATTCACCAAAACACATTGGTAAAACTCCCATTTTACGAATATTGACCTAGAAACATTTCTTCAGAAATGTATACAAACTGATAACATTGAAATAAATCTTACCTTTTAAAAATATTACCACAGAGAATTTAAACTCCCTGACATCAAAGTTGCATTTAGGTTTTATTCATTTATACATTAACGTATTCAGATAGAAATAATTGTCAAATAATTATTGACTGTATTCTTTATATTACTTTATATTTACCCTCAATTAATCGAAGCCGAATAGCCGCTCACAGCCGACTCAAGAGCAACCTAGTCACTGCGAATTGTGTTATTATCTTGTCCATTTTCCGCCGTACGTTAAATGGAAGTTGGAACATCTTAAGCCTGTACATATTCTGCTATTGTGATAGTAGCTATAACTTGAGATAATGAATTTATTTAGCATTGTAAATAAATAGGAAATGTAAGATTTTATAAAACCAATCTCACCTTGTTTAGCCGACGGTGAAAATAGGTAGCAAGTTTTTTAAGTAATTTTAATTAGTGCATCTCAGAGATGGCCTTCGAACCACCCTCGTATCCAACATCTGAGCTAAGCCGCTAGTAGAGAAAAAGTTGCATTGACAAGTTAAAGTAACTAATATGTCTAAGGGCTTTATATGGCTATTAAATCGTGTATTTTTGTCTTTTATATAAGTCTAGTAAATGGTAATAATAATTAAAAAATAAATTGATGAAATATGAAAACGCAGGTAAAAGCTTGTTATTAATACAACAGTTTGATAAATGTATAAAGCCTTCTACACGGCTTCTAAACTCTGGAATGATTTCCCTAGTTCCTGTTTTCCTCTCACTTATGATATGAGAAAATTTAAGGTAGCTGTTCATAGGCATCTATTGGCAATTCATTATCCCTCTATCCATCCTCCTAAGTGTTTCTGAGTGTTTTAGCACGATAGGCCAAATTTAGCCTGTTCAGGTCCACAATCATAAAAAAAAGCCAACTATGGAATCTAATTTTATTTTAGTAAAGAATTATGAACAAGTTTGTAAAAGATGTTTAAACTTTAATAATAAGTATTGTTTAAAAACTTAAAATATTGTTGTTTTTGTAATTAAAATACTTATTGTTTGGGTTTTCTGCTTTAAGAACTAATTAAGATGTCAAAATAAGTTTATGAAATATGAAAACGCAGATATATGCCTGCTATTAATATAACAATTTGATAAACGTATAAAGCCAACTAAGGAATCTTTAATAAATTCAATATTATTAAACTGTCTTGAAGATGAGAAATCAGAACACAATCTAACGGACGAAGGCTAACAATGAACAATGTCATAGTCAAAAAATAAATTTAACCATATTTAATCAAGTTATGATGAAAGTGTGAAGTTGTGAAAAACATTAATTTGAAATTGATAAACGCATTTTACAAATATAAATTTCATATTCATTATTAATAACTGTACAGTGAAAATACAATGTGGTTAACTTAACATAGTTAATTGGTAAAGCATTTACTTCAAGGTCTAGGAAAAAACACCGAAAACTAAAATTAAGACGTATGCCTTTGTTTAATTATAAGATGCCAAAACCTACTTAACCTTTATCTATATTAAATAAAGATGATTGAGATAAAGTTGCTTCCTTAACCTTTAAATGTATAAAAATAATTTTTGACATTTAATATAAACGTCAAATAGTAAGTAGAATTATACAAGCAACAATACAATAGACCACCTTTTGATAATAAATAAACAGTTATAAACCTTTCAAATCATGTTTTCTCAGATGATGCAATTGAAGCGCTTTCTAAGGGTGGAAATTTTTAGATATCACCAAGAGTAATACCGTTTGAAGATAAAACTTTCAATGTTGGCAATTCTATTAAATCTTTATCATTTGATGCTGGGAATGATATAACACCGTTAATTGACGCTAGCGCCGTGCCTTATTAGATCTTAAACGGAATAAAAATATAATCATATTACAATCGGATAAAGGTAATGCAAGTGTTATTTTAAATATGAACCACTATAACATTAGAGTAGAATAACTATTGAAACTATAAACTTATCGTGAACTAGGTGCTAAAAGATCCTACAAAAGGTTTTATTAAATTATCCTTTATTCCTAAAGAAATAAAAAAGAAATTAGTTCTGAAACTTTTCCACCAAACCTTTACGGTATACCAAAAATCCACAAACCTAATCAACCTTAAAGTTTCATTGCTAGTGCAATTGGTGTTCCTACATACAGAGTGATCAATATCAAGTGTATACCACGTAATCAAAATATTTAAGTTGGTACCACTGATAGGTTGGTAAGAAGCTGTATCAGAGACAACACAGAGACGTGTAACTTAATGTATAATTCTTGGCCGCAATAATGCATTGGTCAACTGTAGTGGAAAGTGAAAGTAGGTGGCGGACATGTCGATTTAAAAATGAGCGTGAGATATAAATGTTTTCATTTACCTTTAATATTTTATTGCTTTTATCATTGAATAAAGAAACTGAAAGACAGTATTAAGTATGATACGTAATTTATTAAAAAAATATACATATATGTGCATACTTATACATTACATAGTTTTACACACAAATGAAAAATAATTGATCTGTTGTAAGCTTTTACATAATTTACTGAAATAACTTTATCGATAAACCTCTTGTAAGAAGTTCGTTTTAGTTGTATAATTGCTTAGATTATAAAAAGGTACACCTTTCCATATACGAACGTTATTAAAACACATTCATTTGCAAAATGCTTGCTACAAATTAAATAATTTTGCAGTGTAACACCAGGCATAAATTTTATTCCAATGCTCTCTTGCCATACTTTTGATCTAATAAATAAGAATCGGAATTTATGTATGCTCACATTAAGTTCAAACTTACTTTTCAAAATTCCTTGGAAAATTACACTTCTATTTTTTTAATTTTAGTTTAAATCTAACTAACTAACACACACACGTTCACACAAGATATTTAAAATAAACACTAAATAGGAAATAGTAATGTATTAATAAGATTGTTAAGAAAGACTTGTTGGTATTAATTAAAAAATCTGTCTTCACCAATTTTATTTTTGTTGAAGGACCAGGTTACAGACAGAGACTTCCTTCGATAGTATAGGTCGCTAGTTAAATTGTCTTTCATTAGTTGCTTAATATTGGTTTAATTAATTATTACACAAAAAAGAATCTTTTTATGTCTTTTTCATATATTTTTTTTATTCAACTTAACTTTATTTATTTGCAACAACTTCTCTATTTTTTTCTACAGCCTTATTTCTATTTTAAAATATATTATTCTATTTTTTAACATACTCCTGAGGGCAAACAAGAAAATCTTTAGTAAGTTAACATTTATTTCAGAAGTGTGTTAAAATCACATGATGTTATATTAAACTAATTTTACAGTTGCTATTACTAAGTATACCTTTTTTGAACAGCCGATTAACAAAATGGAACATAAAAACAAATAATTAAGCAATAGTAATTTCGAACGTAATCAAACTAATCTGTATTTTCATCATTAAATGGCAATACAGCAATTTTTGTGACACTGCGTAAAAAATTACCAAGAGCAGTCTTTACTTCTACAACTCTAACCTTGTCTATTTAAGTTGGTACCACTGATAGGTTGGTAAGAAGCTGTATTTCTAGCTACTCTAGGGCATGGTTCGAGTAAAACTACGATCAGTTTCTTCTTGTAACAAGTGCCAAACATTGTGCTATTTCGTTTGAGATCGAATTGGTTTCGTATATTACTATATGCTTCACATTCGCATAATAAATGTTTCACTGTGAGAATATTCCGACAATGATCACATTGTTTTTGCCTGGTTCCTACAAGGACATAAGAACACGTTAGTCTTGTATGTCCGATCCTCAGTCTGCAATGCTGATTGTTCCTTCTTGTTAATGATTTATCATATTTATACGTATTGATATTTTCTTAATCTCCTTAATTTGGCCGTACCGTTTTCCCATTCTCTTTGCCATACTTGTTTTATTTTAGCTTTATGTCGATTAAAATGTCTTCGTACCGCGATGGTATACCTTGGCACGGCTCTAATTTTGTTGCTAGCTTGGCTTCTTTATCGACAATTTCATTACCTTTTATACCCGTATGGCTAGGTATCCATACAAAGTGAACCATTTTATTTTTGTTTTTTAGCCAATAGATTAAATTTAGTATTGTTTGCGTTAACGGATCTGTATTAGATAGGTCTGATATACTTTTCAGCGCACTCATGGAGTCACTACATATTAAGAATATGTTGTCGTTCACGTTCATGTATCTCAGCCCCATCCATAGCATACAGTTCGGCAGTAAAGATCCCGGAGGTGCGTGGTAGTGTCCAATAATGGCAGTCTCCGTCTGAATAGATCAAGCTGTACCGTCTTTAGTTTTGAGCCGTCCGAGTACAAAACGGTTGGGTTTTCGTATGTATTTATTATACTGTATAAGGTATTTTTATAGATGTTATTATTAATATTTCCTTTTTGTAGGTGCTGCACTCTATGGACTACCGGGGCTATAAGGACCCATGGAGGAGTTTCCACATTTGAGTTTGGTACATACCTGGTAAGTTAATTTTATAATTGGCTATAGCATGTTTTATTCTTATTCTAATGGGTTTTGTAATAGTGGGTTTAATATCATAGATAGTCTGTTCTGTCTGTGAATAATAATTCCTTTAAGGGATGATACTTTTGTGTCCATATTTTCAAAGCTTATTTAATTATGTTTAAGTCTATTTGATATTTTAGTGGCAAAGACCCGCTTCACAACATATTGAGCAATATGGACTTGAAATGCTCCGTTGCAATTCGTAGTCCTTCTAGTTGACCGATTTCAGTTTTTTAGGTGTGTAGCCCTAGCTGCAGAGTAGATGGTACACCCATAATTTATTCTACTTTGTACTACTGTGTTATAGAATTTTATTAATATATTTCTACTTGCGCCCCATTTAAGATTTGCAATGGAACGCATTATATTTAACATTTGTTTGTCAATTGTTCTATGTGCTGTTTCCATAGTAGTTTTTTATCTAACACTAATCCTAAATGTTTTAAAAAGGGTACATTTTTTATTTGTTTTCCCCCTAGTTTAAGGTTTGGTTCCTGTTCACATTTTCTTAATCGACAAAAAACATACTGTCTTGGTACTGCAGAAGCTAAAACCTACTTCATTTGCTTGTTGCAACAGCCTGTTAAGATTTATTTGTAAGTGTTGCTCTGTTTGTTTCATGTCTTTAGAGGCGTAGAATATTACAAGATCATCTACATACGTACTTTTACCTACGATAAAGTCAATAGTTTCTATTAGTGTATTAATTGCTACAATAGCACCACACTGTGAGGAACCTTGAGGTATTCCATTCTCTTGTAGACGAAGTGTTGACTCAGAGTTTGCAAATCACTCTGAAGTACCGGTCTTTCAAGTAGTTTATAATAAACGCCAACATTCTTCCTCCAATTTTCCATTTAATCAGGTTTTAATGATTCCATGCCTCCAAGTATGTTGCCTTTTGTATATCTAGGAAAATTGCGACAACATGTTCTTGAAGCAAATGCATTTTGTATGTAATTTTCCAGTAATTAGTTGATCAATTGTGGACCTTTTCTGAAACCCATCTGAAAATTGCATAGAAGACTGTTAGCTCGAGATGCCACAAACCTAGATGACCATTTTCTAATAGTTTTCCCAAACAACTAGTTAGACAAATGGGACGATAGTTTATGGGGTTGTCCAATTCGTTTTGTTCTTGGTATTGAATTACTATGGCCTCTTTCCATTTGTTTGGAAAAAATTTGTTCCCAGATCGTGTTGTATAGCTTTAACAACTTAACTTTGTACAATGGATTTGCTTGTTTTAGAAATGCATAGGATCTTATCCGCCCTGTTGCTGTAGGTTTATATTTTTTAAAGCATTTTCTATTTCTTGGCGAGAGAAAGGTGCATTGTAATATTCATCGCACTCACTTACTTGGATTTGATTTGTTCTTCTCTGTCCTTTATTAGACTGAATTGAAGATTGTAGTTATCACTACTACTTACGTCTTCAAAATGGTCTGCCATACATTCTACTAATTCTTTGGGCTCGTAAATTGGTATACTATTTTGCTTTAATAGTGTTTGTGTAAAGTGTTTGCCCATTATTGATCGAATTTTATGCCACATTGTAGATACTGTTATGTCCGGCGTTAGAGACCCTATATTTTTCCAGCTTTCCTTTTGCTTTTTCTATAGCTCTTTTTGCTATTGCTCGTGTCTTTTTGAATTCAATCATCTTTTCATACGATGGGTAACGCTTGAATATTATTAATGCCTTCTTTTTCTTTTTAATGGCATCCTTGACCTCATCGTTCCACCATGGTACCGTCGTGAATCCAGATGTTTGTCTTTTTACATACGGAACTGATAACTTAGTGGCTTCTAAGATCGCAGTTGTGAGTTCCTCCACAGTTTCATTAATCCTGTCTTTTTCGGTTATATCCCTGGATGTCAAACTCTCGAATTTACCCCAATCTGCTTTCTGAAGTTGCCATTTTTTTGTTATCGGTAATTATAAAATATTATCTTAATTTAAATAATGACTATTTTGTATTTCATTAGACTGCATCCCTATAAAATACAACAAAATAAATAAAATATTATTTAATGATTGGTTTAAATCATTACAAAATAATGAATCGTAAGTATTTAAATGTTATAATTTCATTATAATTAAATAAAATTTACAGTACATGTTTATGGAATGACAATGTCTTTTACAAATTTTTTTTAACTCCTTAGGTACACATTAGTTACCACACTTTGCTTTACAGCATATGTTCAAAATGAGCACCATTAAATTGTAAACATAAGTTCACCCTACGTTGCATATTCACAAATACATTTTGTAACATTTCGGCACCAATATTATGAACTTCATGAGTTATAGCATCTCGCAATTCTTGAAGAGTATGCAATCTTCTGCTGAACACTTTGTTTTTTAAAAAACCAAAAAGAAAAAAGTCTAACGGTGTCAAGTCTGGTGAATTCGGTGGCCAACGATTTACGCTAAAGATTCTATCTTCAAAGAAGTCTCGTAAATAATTAATTGTAGCCTGTGCAGTATGTGGAGTCGTGCTGGAAATACCCGTTTCGTAATTCACGATCATCCAAATTATTAATAAATGGTTCTAAAAGTATTTCCCTGTATCTTGTCGCGCAGTAATTGTGCCATCGAAAAATACTGGTCCAAATATTCGTTGTCGTGACATTGCTATCCAGACACCGACCTTGATAGGGTGTACGGTAGTTTCTTGAAATACATGTGGATTTTCTGCAGACCACGTACCATAATTTTGGCTATTTATGTAACCGGACAGATGAAACCAAGCCTCATCAGAAAAAAAAGATACATCCAGTAAATCATTGTTCATCGTATTGTTGAACCATTGACAGTAGTTTACTAAGCTGAAAATCTCTATCTCGCAACTGTTGTAATACCGACACCTTGTACGGGTACAAATGTAAATTCTTCTTTACTGCAGTGTGGACACTTCCATAGGATACATCTAAAAATTATTTATGTAAAATTATGTTTGTATGGTAAAATTTTTCATACGTATTTGCTCAGATAGTTTTCACAAAGATTTATTCTTGCATTCATCCTTGCTTAGATATCTGCTAAGGTGTCCTCTGTTAAGACAGTAGCCGAAGCTTCACGTTTGCCTTTTAAAACACTACCAGTTTCCATGAATCGAGCTATCAATCGATTACGATGTTGATTAAATGTTTCGTAACTAATATTTTCATTTGGGTACTCAGCAGTAAATTGATTGATGCATGATTGCAATTAATAATGCCATTGCCCATTACCATCTTGGAAGCCGCTACGAAAATGAGCCACAACAATGAATGTGTCGAGTTCGATTGAAAACGGCATGACGATTAAATTCGATATCACAATTTGGAATTCAGCATATATAATTTGTCTTGATATAGACAGTTTGTAAATAACCCAAGAAAATACAAAAGTGAAAAACGAAGGTATAACATGACATAAACTGACAAACTACAACGACTAAAACCACACTAAAAATCTAAAACAGCCAACTGCAAAACACAACAATATTAACAACTAGGGATTTTTGTCATACCACTACAGTACACTTGAGATTGATCACCTTGTACAACCTTGCAAAGCATGTTACATTTTTATTATAACTTCATATACAACGTGAGCCAAAGAGAATCGGGTCAAGTTGAATTTCGCACCACAATTTGATAGTTTTGGATTTCTTCAATTGGTAACCATGTAAAATATTTGTTGATATGTGCTATTCATTGCTGGCACGTCGCTTACGAATTTTGTAAATTATCTCTATTCATTCTGTTCAATCTGCCTAAATAGATTCATCAAGAACTGTTTCTTTTAGAACCAACAGCTTTGTTGTGTTTTCAATAAGCTAAGAATAAACATAAAATTGAGGTTACGATGTGTAATTTTTGTATTTTATTTACAATAGAAAATGTCTTTATCCCAGGAGCTCATTATCGAAGTGGTACGCGTAACGACGATGGAAGCTGGACCTATTCGTTGCAGTCATGCCGACAACAATTTGAAGAAGCATTTCCCGATGTTCATACACCATACAGAACATTTGTTAAAGAGAAGCATAGAATTGTTTCACATTTTGATGTTCATAATTGTATCTATAAGAAGAAGTCAACTGGCCAGCCACAAGTGTTAACTGTAGAAACTGTAAATGATTTACAACAATGAATAGAACGAAGTCCTACTAAATCGTTGAAAGTGCACAATCAGGTGAGTTTCTTACACTTCTAAATTTTAGTTCCTTATTACTAAAAACAAATTACAATAATTATTAATGCCCACAAATTGAGTGTTTAAGTTAATATTTATGTTCTTTAAATTTATGTTCGTTTAACAGCTTTATCGATTTGTTTTGCAGGTTTGGCTTATTCTACTTGTCGCAGAGTATTGAAAGTGAATTTGCATATGTACTCTTACAAAGTGACAGCTGTACAACAATTGTTACCTGCTGATCATGGTCAATGTTTACAATACTGTGAATGGTTCCACAATAATCTGAACAACGATGATGTTCTAAATTTGACATTTATGTCGGAGGAGGCATTGTTTCACTTGTCTGGTTACATAAATAATCAAAATTTTCAGAGTTAGGCAGCTGACAATCCACACAATTTTGTTGAAATAGGAGCCTGAATTGCACTGTCAAGACGTAGGATAATTGGGTCATATTTTTTTAATGATACAATAAATGCTGAATGTTATCGAACACACATATTGCAACCATTCATAGAAGAGTTGCATGATGATGAAATCAGAAATGGGTATTTTCAGCAGGACAATGCACTGCCACATGTTGCTAATGCAAGCATAGTTTTTTTACAATTTTTAGATGAGAGGCTAATCAGCAGAGGAATTTGGCCAGCACGTTCGCCTGATTTGACGGCTTTAGATTTCTTTTTATTTGGATACTTGAAAAATAAAGTGTTTCAAAACCGTTTACATACTTTAGAAGAATTACAAGAAGCAATTATTAGAGAAGTTCAAAACATCGATGGAAACACTGGTAGCTTTATTTGAAAAATAAGAAAAGATGAGTAAATTTGTGTATAGCCAATGATGGCCGTCATTTTCAACATTTACTGTAGTTTTTTGTCTAAATTTATGCATACTATAAATGTGTTTGAATAGGAATTTAGCTACACTATATTTTTTTATTTAACAGTCACATTTGACTTTGTATCTAGTACCTAATTTATTTTTGTACAGGGTGGACCGATTTCGATGGGATTGCAGGGTATCTCGGCAACTGTTACTGTTAGAGCAAAACTGTTCACGTAGCATTAGGTCAACTTTTTGAGACAAATTAAACAGCGAAAACAAAAATTTGCTATCTTTTTTAATTTTTGATGCAGGGACCAAAATTGAATTTTTCCAAATTTCAACAGGGTTCCATATCTCATCTGTAGATCAAAATTCAGGAAAAAGTGTAAAGACATTTCTTGTGCAGTTTTTAGCGTAGAATCAAATGGAGTAGTCAATTTTTAAATTTGGTCACCAATAGTCGAGATGCCACATAAACTTAGTTTTTTTTTAATGGAAACCATAGTTGGCTTTGAGTTCATTAAAATCCTTATTTTATAAGCTTTTCAACAATATATAGTTTATAGAGGTTCTTTTAGAAAATTGCGGAATTACAAGCGAATTTGTTAGTTTGCACTTTTGTAAGGAGGCAATGCAATAATTTGAAACAGCAAATATGTCAAAACAAAGTGCAAACTTCAGTTGTGCATTAAAACAGATAACACAAGTTTATTGTTGATAGTTAAAAATGAATCGTTATGAAAATTATGAAAAGTATATGTTGAAAATATTCATTCAGTGTGGAGAAAATTCGGAAGAAGCGGAACGTTTACACTTGGAGAGTTTCCCAGAAAGGCATCAGCCTAATAAAAAGATATATAAGAGGTAAATAAACGTTAAAGACTTTAAAGCCGCTTTTCTAACATGATTATTCTTGTTATTGCAGGCTACAAAGTAATTTAAATAATGTAGGGTCATTTACTCGACCACGTCCGAATCATTACGATATAGCAAATCGTGGACAAGATGCCTTAAATGTTTTAGCATGTGTTGAAGCCAACCCAAATACTTCTAGTAGAGAAATTCAACAAGATGTTGGTATTTCCAAAACAAAATCGCTAAAAATTTGGAAACTTTATAAATATAAACCTTATAAGATTCATATAAACCAATACCTTTATCCAAACGATCTTGAAAAACTATTACCATTTTGCCAATGGTATATTGATAGATGTGCTGCAATACCTAATTTTCATCAAAATATAATTTGGACAGATGAAGCTCATATAAGTAGTGCTGGTATTTTCAATCGTCACAATCCATCATCACTGGGCAAATGAGAATTTACATGTAACGGTACCTAGGCGTGATCAAGGCAGGTTTGGATTTAATGTTTGGTGTTGCTTAAAAGGGAATAAATTACACTATTGCATTTTTGAAGGAAATCTTACCGCATATCGATATTTAGAACTATTACGTATTGAGCTTGACGAATTCTTGAATGATTTGCCTCTATCAGAACGAGTCGGTCTTTTTTTCCAGCAAGATGGTGCTCCGGCACAATGCTATGGTAGTGAGAAATTATTTAACTGATAAATTTCCAAACTGTTGGTTAGGTACGTTTGGACCAATTCCAGGCCACTAAGGTCGCCTGATCTAACAGCTTTGGACTATTTTCTATGGGGTTTCATAAAAAATGAAATTTACAAAAAAACAAACAATACTATGGCAGAATTACAAAACAATTTACATGCTGCTTTTCAAAAATTAAGCCTCAAATATCAGCTGCAATTTCATCATTACAACGACGATGTCAGTTATGCATTCGACAAAATGGCAGCCAGTTTGAACAATTTATGTAAAAATAATATCATTTGTTTGACAGTTGGTTTATTTTTGTAACCTTGTTCTTAGAATTAAATAATTATACCTTTTGTTTGACATATTTGCTGTGTTTCATTGTTTTAAATTGTTGCATCGCCCACTTACAAAAGTGCAAACTAACAAATTCGCTTGTAATTCTGTAATTTTCTAAAAGAACCTCTATAAACTATATATTGTTGAAAAGCTTATAAAATAAGGATCTTAATGAAGTCAAAGCCAACTATGCTTTCCATTAAAAAAAAACTAAGTTTATGTGGCATCTCGACTATTGGTGACCAAATTTAAAAATTGACTACTCCATTTGATTCTATGCTAAAAACTGCACAAGAAATGTCTTTACACTTTTTCCTCAATTTTTATCAACAGATGAGATATAGAACCCTATCGAAATTTGGAAAAATTCAATTTTGGTCCCTGCATCAAAAATTAAAAAAGATAGCAAATTTTTGTTTTCGCTGTTTAATTTGTCTCAAAAAGTTGACCTAATGCTACGTGAACAGTTTTGCTCTAACAGTAATAGTTACCGAGATACCCATCAAAATCGGTCCACCCAGTACATGTGATTTTGTAAATACAATAGAGGCCCTGTTAGAGTGAAAAAATACACAATTTTTTTGGGTTAAATTACATAAAAACGAAGTATTTAACAAAATGGAATTTCGTTTTATGAAATAAAGTTTAATTAGAATATTGAAATATGTACATCATAACCCCTATAAGTGCTATGCCTATGTATAAACTAAACGAAATGATGCAGTCCTACCAACTGTGTAAAATTTCAAATTTGCGGGAAATTCAACTTGACCCCATTCTTTTTGGCTCACGCTGTAAGTAAATATTTTGCCGGTTTCGTTCTCTACGAGAACCTATTGAATATATTGATATATTCCAATAGATGCAACAATTTTTTTCAGAGCTGTCTTAAGACATGTTCAGTGCGATGATAAATTCTACAAACAGCTATATGGTGTAGCAATCGGTACCTCTCTGAGTGCTGCTGTAGCTAATTTTTACGTGGAAAATTTTAAAATATTGGCTTTACAAAATGTACCTAAAAACATTTAGTTTGGTAAACATTTGTAGATGACACATTTGTTATTAGGAGATATGGAGAAAAAGCACTATACTACACTAATAATTCTCTATCTTTTAAAGTTTGCCAAAAGCCGACACACGCTAATAGATACCTTCATAAATTATCAAACCATCATCCACGTCGAAAAATTGGTGTAATTAAATTTTGAGTGGATCGATATAAAGGAATTTGTGTACCTGAATTTTTGTAAGATGAATATAAGTATTTAACAAAATCACTACAAGCTAATGGGTATTCACTTACAGATATTAATAATTTTATTACACTTGCTAGACATAAGCAGAAAGAAAAACTAGTGCTTAATGTTGGTACCTATAGTCACGGCAAAATCTTTTCCGTTGTGGGGGTGAAATTGTTAAAGAGAGACAAACAACATACCAACTTTCATAATAACCCTGATAATTACAAATGATATATCTATGTTAGTGAAATACACGTTGTTGGGTTGCTGCCGAATAAATTACAATGTTGTCAGCTCTTCTGTTTACATATAACTTCTAATTTTGACGTTTTCCACATACGTTTTAATTCCCAATATTAATTGATGATAAATATAAGCTCCTCCAAATTATACATGACTACTTCAAAATGTTATAATTGCTTAATCATCGCAAAATGATCTAAGAACTGTTAAAAGTATTGTTACTTAGTTGAGAACGAGTATTTCCATCAAAAACTAATTTTCAAAATAAATGTAAACAATATAACCTAAGTATTATGTTGACGTCGAATTTCATACGTTTGGCAACAATGTCAAGCGCTGACGTTTATCCCCACATTGGAAAAGAGTTTGCCGCGACTCTATCACCTTCTTTCCTTTTATATCTAATGTTACAAATAGAATTGAAAAAATCCTAATGAATCATGGCATCAGAACTGTTTTTCAACCTTTAAGAAAGATTAAAGAACATTTAAGGTCACGTAAAGAACACAGACACCTCAACTTTCACTTTTGACCTTGGGAATTCCCAAGGTTATTTTGACCTTGAGGCTGACCTTCGTTTTGACATTGGAGTTGACATCGGGCCTGACCTTAGAGTTGACTGAGCCAAAAAAAGGGGTCCTAATGTTACTTTGTAAGGCAGGTATAGGAAGCTGTTCTTAGGTCTGAGTTCCTGATCTGAATTTGTATTCTAATAAGACAAATACAGACAGTGTAAGGTAAATCTAAAAATTAAATATGAATGAAAATGGTTAACTGTATTGGTATTTTTTAAAGTTAACAAAGCATTCATATCTATTTCTATCTATCTAACTTGCCTAACTAATAACTGTTTTTGTTTTACAGCATGAATTTATTTTTCCCAATGAGTTTATTATAAAATATACTGCATAGTTATCATAAAAAAATGTTATTAAAATTATTACAGATAGCGTAAGGTGAGACTAAAATTAATTATGAATGTAAATGGTTAAATCCTATTATTGATATCTTATAGAAGCAGATGACCTTGGTATTTTTAAAGTTAACATGTGTTTATGTCAATCTCTATAATCTAACATGAAGTTTAAATATCATTCTGACATGAAATATTTTTGTTTTACAGCGTGAATTTATTTTTCGTAGTGAGTCTATTATAAAAGAGACTGTATAATTATCCTAAAAAATGGTACCAAATGAATTTTTTTCTTGATGTTCCAACTCTTCAAAATCTGCTTTTAGTGCCTTACTTCACGCCAGGAATTTTTTGTTAAAGTACGATCTTTAAAGCTATCCAGAGTTTTATCCCACAATACAGTGTCAGGGTATTTTGAACACCCTGTATACGTAGTAGGTAATTTTGTTTGTAGTCTTATGTAATTAGTTAGATTCCGTATATAAATATTTTTTTTTGTTGTCAAATTAAGTTTTATAGTAAATTTGTGTTTAACGTGTATGGCGAGCTTTAGATTCTTTGTTTGTGAAATTATTATTCCGAAATTTAGGTTGTTTTTCCTTATTATTTCTCGTTTATAGAAGATTGATTAACGCTTATTTGTAAATAGTTGTATATAAGTTTAATTAAGGTTTATTTCGTTTGATTTCCGTAAAATATAATAGAAAATTAAGTAATTTAAATAAATAGTGAGGATTTATCTGTATGATGTCATGGTAGCGCCATACAGACGCTTACGTATAGTTGTCCAGTTTATTATTAGGTATGTTGGTTTTGATTTATAGAGATTGCATGTGGGCCTTATTGTTCGTACTTTAAGGTAAACATACAGAGGCTGTATTCGTTGATCTTGCTGACGTGTTGTTTTTCAAAATTTACCGAGTCCTTACGGACGAAAACGAATTTATGTAGTGGGGTATTAAATCTTCCCCTTCCGTTTTTTTAATTGGTTGAATTATATTAGATAAGATTTTTTTTATGAGTAGTGGGATGCAAATTCAAAGATGGATTTTGTGAATAATTTTTTGAGAGTCTAAGACAGATCACGCTTTCGAGTAGTTGTACGTTGCCGCTTGTGTTACGCTTTAAGGGGTGGTTTAGAACGTTGAAATTTTGGACCTTGTGGTGTTTAACGAACGTATTTTTTGTTGTGTAGTAAGGGTAGTTTAGCTACTCCTGAAGTACCTGTGAAAGGGATTTTTTAAAATTGTTCATCACCAAAGGATTATACTTAGTGCCGATTTCGGTTTTACGTAAAGTTACCTAGAGGACATCGTCGTGTTGTTTAGTGCTTCTGTGACCTCTTTGGGTTTATATCGCTTCTGCGGATTTTAAAATCATCGTTCTTGCAGTGCCTCTTAATTATCGTATAAAGCGTGTGTAAAGACAAAGAAACTTTCGCAATATATTAAAATTTAACGTTATTTAAATCAAGTTATTAACATTTTGGATTATAGTGGAAATAAAACCAGTTAAAAGATTTAAGTTATCAACAAGTTTGAACGCTCAAATTATTAGTATTTTAAAAGAAGTTTTAATTTATGCATAACATTTTAACGCGATTCAACAAGATCGTTTGTGTATCATAGAACAATAGTCAACATTTCATTCATCATTTGCCAGACCAGGAGATTTAATTTCCGTTGTAGCAGAGACCGACCATCATTTTCATATTGTAACACAGAAGTGGTGTAATTCTAGACCTTTAAGGTAACATAATATTGTTTTTTATTGATATTTCAAGATTTATTATTTGTGTGTTTCGAATTATTTTTTGTGTCAATGAAGGTTTGAAAGCGGTGCTATTTTTTTGTTATTAAAGTAAGTTGTTTTAAATTTATTTAGCGTAATTAATTAATAGTTTTCCGCCTTCACCCTTTGTTATTTATTTTGATTTTATTAGTAAAGGGCAATTGACCCTATTGTAGTGTGGGTATATTATCCATGAATTATATATTTAGGTTTACGATTTAGTACGGCGTAAGCAGATTCTGATCAGACTTCCTGTCGCCTTTTAAGTATTTGTTTTTTTGTTATACGCATTATCGTATGTTTATATTTTTTATATTTATCCTTTTTATTATTTTATTATAGTTTGTTAGGTTTTATAAATGTGTTTTAATTCTATGGAAACCCTTTTGTGTTACATAAAAGTTTTTTTGCAAGTTACCGGTAATTTAGTTTTAACGTAACAAAGTTAGTTTTTTTGTTTTATTGAGTAATAGCGTTATAATATTTAGTATTTTATTTGATTTTTTAGTTGAGTATTAATTCATTTAGAGTTCATTTTTAGATTTTTTTGTTTTGTTTATTATTTAATGCCTAATTATTTACACTGAGGTGTAGTAACGTAAATTTATTGAGTGTTTATCACGCTTTTATTTGACAAGCGTGTAGTGTTTTTTGAAGCCCGATTTCAGGTTTGCTGAGTTGCTGTCCAGCACACCTGGGATTGATTACGGATAGGTAAGCGTATGTTTTTGTATGTTTAGACACGCTATGTACTCGTAATTTTGGCACGACAACCCTTATTTTGACTACCAAACATTCTGGCGCCCAAACCCTCGATTTTGTCTTCATCTATTGTGACTTACGAAGATTTACTATTCTGGATGTGCAAAATTTTTTAACATCTGACCTACACCCATACGCTGGCTAGTCGGGGCAAAAAGGCCAATTTATCTGTAATCCCGTTCTACCACCCGTTTATACCGTTACAACAGGTCTGTTTTCCACGAGGGAAATTAGGACCTCACAATCAATATCTTCAGCCATTTTATTCATAGCCTTTTTGACTGGGAGCTGACAAAACGACTAAAATTCGTTGTGTGTGAAAACTTGCGTTTAATCACGTAGGCCATTACTTTCTAAGAACGGCGCGGTCGCCGTCATTTGTAGTGGCAATCTATGGCTGTTAAACGTCACAAAAAGGTGAAACTTTACATTTTCAAAATATATACACTTTTTACGCAAAGTTATCCACCGTTAAGTTATTTAACAAGCATCATAGATATGTTCATAACAAGTTAAGAAAGATACTGTTATTTTACCTCACCTATTTAGCAAAAGTATATTTTTATGTGTCTAATCTTGGAAACGTAGAAATACGTTTTGGACAAATGAAATATTTTAAACGTGTATGTTGGGTTGCTAGCTAGTAGGCGTTAATAAGATTTATTGCAGTAATTATAAAAAGGCGGAAACTATTTTATCATATAAGCTTTGTTTATATAAACAAGGATATAAGTAATTTTAGTTACGAAAACGTAGCTAATTTTGTCGTAAAACATACAGATTTTATGTATCTAATCTTAGAAACTTAGAAATACGTGTTCAACAAATTGAATTCAAAAGAACAAGTCATGTTTTAATGGGTAGGTAGAGTATGTTGGGTTTCCAGATTTATTACAGGAAAAATTTCGCTTAACTATTTTATCGTATAAGTGTTAGTCTTTATCAAAAAGGAGCTAATTTTGCCGTAAAACTTACAGGTATTGGTTTTTCATATCTTTTATAACAGTGAAGATGATGTGCGTAACCCGAAAGTATAACATATGTTTCGATAATGTTTCTTATGTGGGAGTAAACAAAAATTTTTTTGTAAAGGTAACATATCACAAAAATGGAACATAGGTTTAGTGTTATTACACATTTATTTTAATACCCTTTTATAAAGTTAATAGTGGATGGTGATCGTTTAACCGAGGAAACTGTATCGGTATAATTTAAATAACCATGCATTGTGATGTTAGCACCACATAAATTCTTATGTTGTGAGACCTTTTGAAGAATGTTTTTACGTCTTGTTCATTACAAAAACATTTTCATAATGAAAACTAATCATCTAAAATCGAACCATTTAAACAAAAATTTACTTTGTTTTCTTAATTACGGCCCTGATTTTTTATACATAATATACACACTTTATATATATTTTATTGTTTAATTACAATTTTTAAACCTATTTTATGATTATCGGAGAAAATGTAAGTGTGAGCCTGTATCCCTCCGAATAACATTTAAACTGAATTTTCTTCATAAATGGACTTTTGCTAACTGTGCTTTCCTCATCAAATTAATGAAATCACAGAATGTTTAATTTTGTAAAAATTTTATAATCAAAATTACAATCAATAAAATATAAATGGACAAATAACATTTGATGACAAGAAAATTTAACATAACTCAACATTTACTTACTTATCAAGTGTATAATATGAGTGTTAGTCTTGATAAAGACTGTTTGTTGAAAAGGTAAATGCAGTGTAATGGAAATAAAGTAGGAAAAGGAACGTAAAAAGAACGAATTAACGAAAGGTAATAATGATAATGAGAATAACAAAATGGCAGAAAATGGTATAAAATAGGAAAAACAGTAATGAAACGAGAATAATAAGGGCGGTAAAATGTAAGTGAATGTAATTAAGATTATGAATTTTAGTAATAAATAGTGTAATGTTTATATGATTTAGTAATTTAGCATTTTCACATTGGTGAAACTGATAAAGGAATAAAACTAAATTTTTTCTCGTTTTTAATAGTTCTCTTCTATTCATTGCTGGTACGTCGCTTACAATTTGTAAATTATCTCTATTCATTCTGTTTTATTTGCTAAATAGATTCATCAAGAACTGTTTCTTTTAGAACCAACAGTTGTTGTGTTTTCAATAAGCTAAGAATAAACATAAAATTGAGGTTACGATGTGTAATTTTTGTATTTTATTTACAATAGAAAATGCCTTTATCCCAGGAGCAAAAGGAGCTCATTATCAATGGTACCTAAGAAGGAAAGCTGGACCTATTGCAGTCATGCCGACAACATTTGAAGAAACATTTCCGATGTTCAACATACAGTACATTTGTTAAAGAGAAGCATAAATTGTTTCATTTTGATGTTCATAATTGTATCTATAAGAAGAAGTCAACTCACCAAAGTGTTAACTGAAGAAACTGTAAATGATTTACAACAACGAATAGAATGAAGTCCTACTAAATCGTTGAGAAAATTAAGTGCACAATTAGGTGAGTTTCTTACACTTCTAAATTTTAGTTCTTTATTACTAAAAACAAATTACAATAATTATTAATGCCCACAAATTGAGTGTTTAAGTTAATATTTATGTTCTTTAAATTTATGTTCATTTAACAGCTTTATCGATTTGTATTGCAGGTTTGGCTTTGTCGCAGAGTATTGAAAGTGAATTTGCATATGTACTCTTACAAAGTGACAGCTGTACAACAATTGTTACTTGCTGATCATGGTCAATGTTTACAATACTGTGAATGGTTCCACAATAATCTGAACAACGATGATGTTCTAAATTTGACATTTATGTGAGGAGCATTATTTCACTTGTCTGGTTACATAAATAATCAAAATTTTCAGGTTAGCAGCTGACAATCCACACAATTTTGTTGAAATAGGGTGAATTACTGTCAAGACGTAGGATAATTGGATCATATTTTTAATGATACAATAAATGCTGAATGTTATCGAACACATATTGCAACCATTCATAGAAGAGTTGCATGATGAAATCAGAAATGGGTATTTTCAGCAGGACAATGCACTGCCACATGTTGCTAATGCAAGCATAGTTTTTTACAATTTTTATGAGGCTAATCAGCAGAGGAATTTCCAAGTTCCTGATTTGATGCCTTTAGATTTCTTTTTATTTGGATACTTGAAAAATAAAGTGTTTCGAAACCGTTTACATACTTTAGAAGAATTACAAGAAGCAATTATTAGAGAAGTTCAAAACATTGATGGAAACTGGTAGCTTTATTTGAAAAATAAGAAAAGACAAGTAAATTTGTGTATAGCCAATAATGGCCGTCATTTTCAACATTTACTATAGTTTTTTGTCTAAATTTATGCATACTATAAACGTGTTTGAATAGGAATTTAGCTACACTATATTTTTTTATTTAACAATCACATTTGACTTTGTATCTAGTCCTAATTTATTTTTGTACATCTGATTTTGACAATACAATAGAGGCCCTCTTAGAGTGAAAAAATATACTATTTTTTGGGGCTAAATTACATAAAAACGAAGTATTTAAAAAAATGAAATTTCGCTTTATGAAATAAAGTTTAATTAGAATATTGAAATATGTACTTTGTAACCCCTATAAGTATAAACTAAAGGAAATGACAGTGTCCTACCAACTGTGTAAAATTTCAAATTTGTGGGAAATTCAACTTGACCCCATTCTTTTTGTCTCACGCTGTAAGTAAATATTTTGCCGATTTCGTTGAATAATTTCAAAATTGAAGAGGATGATGTAATGGCCAGTTTTGATGTTGTTTCACTATTTACAAATGTTTCTCTATGAGAACCTATTGAATATATTGATATTTTCCATAAGACACAACAATTTTTTTTCAGAGCTGTCTTACGACTTATTTTCAGTGTGATGATAAATTCTACGAACAGCTATATGGTGTAGCAATCGGTACCTCTCTGAGTGCTGCTATAGCTAATTTTTACGTGGAAAATTTTAAAATATTGGCTTTACAAAATGTACCTAAAAACATTTAGTTTGGTAGATGACACATTTGTTATTAGGAGATATGGAGAAAAAGCACTATACTACACTAATAATTCTCTATCTTTTAAAGTTTGCCAAAAGCCAACACACGCTATAGATACTTAAATTATCAAACCATCATCACGTGGAAAAATTGGTGTAATTAAATTTTAGTGGATCGATATAAAAATTTGTGAACCTGAATTTTTGTAAGATGAATATAAGTATTTAACAAAATCACTACAAGCTAATGGGTATTCACTTACAGATATTAATAATTTTATTACACTTCAGACATAAGCAGAAAGAAAACTAGTGCTTAATGTTGGTACTATCACTTCTTTCCTTTTATACCTAATGTTACAAATAGAATTGGAAAAATTCTAATTAATCATGCCATCAGAACTGTTTTTCAACCTTTAAGAAAGATTAAAGAACATTTAAGGTCACGTAAAGATGTAAAGAACACGAATCAACTTTCACTTTGACCTTGGAATTAAGGTTATTTTGTTTTAGGCTGACCTTCGTTTTGACATTGGAGTTGACATCGGCCTGTTAGAGTTGACTTTGAGCCAAAAAAGTCCTAATGTTACTTTGTAAGGCAGGTACAAAGTTGTTCTTAGGTCTGAGTTTGATCTGAATTTGTATTCTAATAAGAGCTAGCCTCAAACAAGTACAGACAGTGTAAGGTAAATCTAAAATTAAATATGAATGAAAATGGTTAAACTGTATTGGTATTTTTTAAAGTTAACAAAGCATTCATATCTATTTCTATCTATCTAACTTTAACTAATAACTGTTTTTTTTACAGCATGAATTTATTTTTAATGAGATTATTATAAAATAGCTGCATAGTTATCATAAAAATGTTATTAAAATTATTACAGATAGCGTAAGTGAGACTAAAATTAATTATGAATGAAAATGGTTAAATCCTATTATTGATATCTTATAGAAGCAGATGACCTTGGTATTTTTTAAAGTTAACATGTGTTTATGTCAATCTCTATAATCTAACATGAAGTTTAAATATCTTTCTGACATGAAATGTTTTTGTTTTACAGCGTGAATTTATTTTTCGTAATGAGTTTATTATAAAAGAGACTGCATAATTATCCTAAAAAATGTTACCAAATGCATTTTTTTCTTGATGTTCCAACTTTTCAAAATCTGCTTTTAGTGCCTGACAAACTTGACGCCATGCATTTCGTGTTAAAATGCGATCTTTAAAGCTATCCAAAGTTATATCCCACAATACAGGTCTGTTTTCCACGAGGACCTCACAATCAATATGTTCAGCCATTTTATTCACAACTTTCTTGACTGGGAGCTGACAAACGACTAAAATTCGTTGTGTGTGAAAACTTCCGTTTAATCATGTAGGCCATTACTTTCTAAGAACGGCGTGGTCGCCGTCAATTGTAGTGGCAATCGATGGCTGCTGAACGTCACATCTACGGCGCCGTGCCGTTGCCACCCTGTCTGAAAAATTCCATGCATGTCCTCAGTTCACTAAAGGAATGTGGTCGTACGTCTTTTAACGTGCGTCCAAAACCATTGTGTGTGAAAGCAGGGTAAGTGTTATCGAAACGTTTAGACTGTATAACTTAAATATAAAAATACGACATAAAAAACCCAAAAAAGATAAGTATGTGTAATAATGGTGAAAGTTTACATTTTCGCAAAGTTATCCACCGTTAAGTTATTTAACAAGCATCATAGATATGTTCTTAACATATTATGAAAGATACTGTTATTTTTCCTCACTTATTTAGCAAAAGCATATTTTTATGTGTCTAATCCTGGAAACGTAGAAATACGTTTTGGACAAATTAAATATTTTAAACGTGTATGTTGGGTTGCTAGCTAGTAGGCGTTAATAAGATTTATTGCAGTAATTAAAAAGAGTGCGGAAACTATTCTATCATATAAGCTTTGTTTATATAAACAAGGATATAAGTAATTGTTAGTCTTACGAAAAAACGTAGCTAATTTTGTCGTAAAACATACAGATTTTTATGTATCTAATCTTAGAAACTTAGAAATACGTGTTCAACAAATTGAATTCAAAAGAACAAGTCATGTTTTAATGGTGTAGGTAGAGTATGTTGGGTTTCCAGATTTATTACAGTAGTAAACAATTTCGCTTAACTATTTTATCGTATAAGTGTTAGTCTTTATCAAAAAGGAGCTAATTTTGCCGTAAAACTTACAGGTATTGGTTTTTCATATCTTTTATAACAGTGAAGATGATGTGTGCGTAACCCGAAAGTATAACATATGTTTCGATAATGTTTCTTATGTGGGAGTAAACAAAATTTTTTTGTAAAGGTAACATATCACAAAAATGGAACATAGGTTTAGTGTTATTACACATTTATTTTAATACCCTTTTATAAAGTTAATAGTGGATGGTGATCGTTTACACCGAGGAAACTGTATCGGTATAATTTAAATAACCATGCATTGTGATGTTAGCACCACATAAATTCTTATGCTTGTGAGACCTTTTTGAAGAATGTTTTTACGTCTTGTTCATTACACAAAACATTTTCATAATGAAAACTAATCATCTAAAATCGAACCATTTAAACAAAAATCTACTTTGTTTTCTTAATTACGGCCCTGATTTTTTATACATAATATACACACTTTATATATATTTTATGGTTTAATTACGATTTTTAAACCTATTTTATAATTATCGGAGAAAATGTAAGTGTGAGCCTGTATCCCTCCGAATAACATTTAAACTGAATTTTCTTCATAAATGGACTTTTGCTAACTGTGCTTTCCTCATCAAATTAATGAAATCACACAGAATGTTTCAATTTTGTATAAAAATTTTATAATCAATTAATTACTATCAATCAACAACATATAAATGGACAAATAACATTTGATGACAAGAAAATTTAACATAACTCAACAACAATTAAACAAAAATTATAATGAGTGCTCGAAAACCCCTCCATGGTTCTCCAAACATAAATAGCATCTTCTAACTGTAGAATTCAAAGCATTCTTTAACACTGTAGGTGTTTTAAATTTCTAGTAAATTTAAGTAACGTTACGATGTTAAATTTTGATTATGAAAAGAGGTCATATTATCCTTCTTTAATAATTTTCACGTAATCTTCTTTATACGCTTATATATTTGGGTAACTCAAAGTATTACGCAAATCTGGTATTAAGAAGTACAGGAAATTTAAAACGAAAAGAAATCAATATTTTCTTTTTACTATAAATTCTAAGAGTTTATATTAACCGAGTAGTTAACATCTGGATGTATGAAGCAAATTTTATATAAATGTATTCGGAGAAGAATACAATAGGACTGATAACGAGGGCAATGCCTTTTAGATTCTGTGGAACAAATGTAGTTTACTAGGTCAACCTGCACTTTATTGATTTTCGTTTAAAATAAATGAAAACATAGTATTTATTTACGTAGCTTTTACTTTAACTTGTGGACTTTGCTATAATTATTTTAATTATGCAAGAAGACGGGAATATGAAATAACAGGATCGTAAACTATAGAATATGTGAACAAAATAAAAAACAATTGGTGGTTTTCTCCGCCACTTCCACGAAATGTGATAATTTCGTGCATTTTTAAAACGTGTAATGAAGGTTTTATATTGTATTTTCAATTTGCGATTTATCCTTATTGCTTCAAAGAAAATATACAGGAACGGTAGTACGTTCGAGAATTAAACCGGAATGTCTACTTCATATAAATTGGTTTAAACTAAGGAATTTATTTATCCCTCCCGGAAGCGGGTTATAATACTTTATTAGGTATTCTTGGTGCGAACGCAGGATGTTCGTATTAATTAGGGGAAATTCTTTCAGAAAGCGGTTTAAGTATTCTGGATATAAAACAAAGGGGTATCGTATTTAATGACTGGAATACAGGATTGATTTACGGTCATAGGTATAATGGTTTCAGCAGGATAATCTGAGAGAAACGGGATTTTCTGGAGATTATTATGCGATCATCTGCCTGCAGGTTTTACTGGTCTCCCAGCTCGGTCGTGTATATGTTAGGTACTTGGCGGTAGGATAGGATTAATTAATCAAACAGTCGTATTTAATTAGAAAGAAGCTAGATAGAGCAAGCGTACACCTTTAAGACAAGCAAAGGTAGGAAAATGCCGACACAGGCGTACGCCTTGTGGACCTTCCCCGAGAAATTTGCAGTAATTTTTAGGCAACAACGTAAAGGCAAAGAGTAAGATTTTGTGTAAGAGAATGTGTTTGTTTACGCTGCGCATACACCCGAGTAAGTGTTTAGTGCACAGGTATGGTGGTGTTTTGCAGACGTGATCGATTAACAATCTGTCAAGGCAGAAAAGAAATACTATAACAGAAAACTGGCCTAGTGAATATGATCGGAATATTTTATAATTTACCCCGGAATGGGTCCGCAGGATAGAACTGATCGGAGATAATAAGATAAAATATCGCATCGCGCTTGCGCTTATACAGTCCGTGATCTAACGTGATTGGGTGAGATAACGGAGGTGGCGTGTTGGAAGGGTTTTGCGCCAAAATCTATAACGATTTCTTAACTACGGAATAAGGGGAATAATTAATCATTGTAATGAACAGAAATATTTTTAACAAAGCAAGCGGATAATTAAATAATTAATTTAGGGATTTTGGGAACTTTACATCGTTAGTAACCATTTGCCGCACCACATATGATAGTACACCAATACTAATCTTAACATAATTGTAATGTTACCCATAATTGTTAATAGTTATTAACAATATGTAAAATAAATTAAATTTACTTTCTGTTCTTTGCATAATTCTGAATAATTTGGGCACTCCTAAACGTCAAATGTTTATTTTGAGGTTATATTTAGTATAGGAGCACTATCACATATGTTGCGGCAGATGGTCATGTTATATCATTGTATATATAGTAATTTTCACGAGTCAGAGCAGTTCCGTCACTAATGTTAATACTGTCAGAGGACGCCGATGTTGTCACATTGTGGAAAATAACAGTTTGACTTTTGGCCAATGTCTGGATGTGTGTGCGTGTCTGTGTGCGTGTGTGACGCGTGTGTGCGTGTGTGTGCGTGTCTGTGCGTGTGTGCGCGTGTGTGTGCTGTGTCGGTGTGCTGTGTGTCGTTTGTGGTGTCGCGCGTGTGTGTGTGTTGCGTTGTGTGCTGTGTGCGCGTGTGTGCTGTGCGTGTGTGTGCTGTGTGGTATGCGTTGTGTGTGTCGTGTGTGTGCGTGCGTGTGAGTGTGTGTGCTGTGTTTGCTGTGTGTGCGTGTGTTGCGTGTGTGCTGATGTGCGCTTGGTGTGCGTGTGTGCGTGTATGTGCGCTGCGTGTGCGTGTGTGTGCGTCAGTGTGCGTGTGTGTGTGTGCGTGTGCATGTGTGTGCGTGTGTGTGCGTGCGTGTACGTGTGCGCGTGTGTGTATGGATGTATTTTGGTATCCACGATAACTCCAGAACGATAATACCTACGCACTTTATAGTATTTAAGCTTGTTTTCATCTGGTTTAGAGCTGATTTTGGGAGAAATCCATTGGCGAAGAGGGGGAGGGATTATTAGGGTCAGTTTTTGGTTTTTACAAATATTTCTAAAACAGCTGCATATTTCAAAGGTATAAAAGTACCCAGACATATACCTTAAATATATCGATTAATTATGTTCTGTGTAATTTTTTGATACGACGCATAATTTAGCGGTAAGGTGTTAGTTCAAATTTTTTCAATATCTGAACAACGATTCATTTTATTAGAAAACGTGCAGGCATATTTTTTAAAGAAAATTTAATTTTACACGTTTTCTTTATAAAGTTTCTTAATATAATACAAGGTAAGTTTAAAAAATAATTAAATATGATTGAAAATGGTTAATATGTATCATTGATACTTTATAGAAGCGGGTGGCTTTGGAATTTTTTTAAAGTTAATTCGTATTATTTATGTCTATCTTGAATGAAGTTTTAAATGTTATTCTGGCATAGATTACTGTTTTTGTTTTTACAATGTTGCCTGTTTTGTTGTTGTTATGAACGTATGAAAGAGGTTGCATAGTTATGCTAAAATAAATTATAATTAAAATTATTTCATTTCTTTAATTCTAGATGTCTACTAATCCCTGTTTGTTCAGAAGCCTGTGTGACGTAGATTATTGTGTTTGATTTTAAAATGTTGTATATTTACGTGATGAGCTTATTATAAAAGTATATAAAGATAAAATTACCTATTCTAAAGAAATGTTATTAAAATTATTTCATTTGTTTTAATTTCCATTTTGTGGGTTGGAAGGTCGTGTGGTGTTCCACACCAGATATTTTTTGGACTTAGTTTGCTTTATATTAAGAAACTTTTTGAAGAAAAGCTTCGTAAAATTTAATTTTCTTTAAAAATATGACTACACATTTTGTTATAAAATTAATCGTTATTCAGATATTGAAAAAATTAACACTTTAATTCTACCTTAGAAACTTTTACCGCTAAATTACGCATCGTATCAACAAATTGCATGGAACATAATTAATCGATACGTTTAAGGTCTATATCCAGGTATTTTTATATCTTATTATTATGCAGCAGCTTTAGAAATATTTGTTAAAAAACCAATAACTCTAACAAACCCCCCTCTCCGCCGCTGGATTTCTCCTAAATTCTAATCAGCTACAGAAGAAATAAAACAGGCTTAGATACGAAATTTGAAGTACGTTCGTGATGCCATTCTGAAGTTATCATGGATACTAACGGACATCCGCACATCCACACACACAGACATCATGGCCGATCCTGACGAAACTTTGCCGAACATTATACAATGAGATTGCAAGTAGATTTAAAGTTAGTAAAGAAAGTCTGTTGCATGACCTTCTATACCTACATATGTATACAGGGTACCCGAAAATTAATTCCCCAGCTGGCGGGGCTATACAAGGTTCCTCCTTACGAAATTAAGCCATATTCAAAATTGCAATCATGTTTTCAAATATCCAAGTAAAATACTTTATTAATTTAAACCAAGTGACATATACACATAATAAAATTAAAATACTTAAATTTACAAAGGCAACGTCTCGCTATTTTGTTCTGTGCATGCATGCAATCGGAGAAGAAAATTGTGTTCAAGACGACCTCTCGTTTCGTTTGTAATTTGAGTTAAAGCTCTGTATATACCTACGAACAATAACGTCATCTAAATTCTTCGGTGGTACTTTGTATACCGCATTTTTCCAGTAACCCCAAAGCCAAAAGTCTATTAAGTTGAGACACGGGGACCTAGGTGGCCAAGAAGTAGGTCTTCCGTGACCGATCCATTTATCGGGAAATCGCTGATCTAATATCTCTTAAGCTTTTCGAGAATAATGAGCAGGCGCTCGAACATGTTGATACACAATAGTTTGACGTTTCAATAAAGGAATATCTTCCAAAAAGGTAGGTAGTCTGTTTTAGTAAAAATTTGGATAATTCTCTGCGTTTAATATTCTAGGCGGAAAATGTGGTCCTATTATGTCATTGTCCAACAGATCAATCCACACATTTACACTCCAGCGCACTTGCTTATATGATTGTCTAATTTCATGTACAATACTTGCTTAAAATGTCTTCATTTACTGTATCTAAGCAATTTAAAAACCATCTGTAGATTAGTACGCACAACTCACTATCCCCAGGATGCAATATTTGAACCGGTATAACTGATAAGGATAGAGAATTTCTCTTTGCATGAATCTGTTAATAGTAGTACGACGATGATGACGATTGGTTTCCAAGGTCATGGTACTTATAGACCGATTTTATTCAATGTCGTGGAGTAATTACTCTTCCTGTCGCCAAGTTGGCTATCTATGACGACCAGCATGAATCATGTTAGGAGCCAAACATCCAGTTTCAAGTAGACGAACTTCAACAGCACTAATTGTTTGATCAGGGTACTGCCTAGTAGGAAAACGTTGGCGGTACAGGCGCTCTGCGGCACGAGCATTATTATTACAAACTCCAAGCAGTTTAATCATATCTAAATATTCTTGATTGCTGTACCTTCTGGGCATTATAATAAGTATGAAAATTTAACCTTTGTGCGTCAGTTTAAAATTTAAATATTTTACAATCAAACATTGACACACAAAAAGGTCGTATTCTGTCTTCGTCAAGGGTAACTTAATTATAAATAAACTATCTTTACCTGGATACCTATTTCAAAAATTTATTTGGAAAAATACTTTCATCTTAATTTAAGATGGCCATAATTTCGTAAGGAGGAAATTTTCGAAATTTTTACATAAGTGATTTTCGACTTTTGTTTAGTCGTAGAGTCTAACCCCGGCGGCTGGGGAATTTATTTTGGGACACATTGTATGTAGGCTGGAAGGTAAAACGGGGATGCATAATTATCATAAAAAAATATTATTAAAATTATTTCTTGTAATTTCCATTTTGTAGGTTGGAAGGTCGTGTATTGTTCCATATCAGATATTTTTAATAAGTTTCGAAATAAATTTTTTTATTTGACAAATAATCAATTATTAAAGTAAAAGAGACAATTATAATCGTTTATTTATTGATTTTTTAGTTGGGTGCGCCCAAATTTACTAACATCGAATATTTGAAAGAGGAAGACATTTCATGCTCCACATAGGTTCATAAATAATTCCGGACCAGATTCATTGGGTTACAGACGATGATCGCACTGAAAGTATAAAAAACCAAAAATAATGTTATAGCGTAGCCAGAGTGCAATTTTAGACAAACTTTGAATAAAATCGTTATTAGTAACAATTAATTGCATTTGAATATTATGTAACTAAGCAACCGCGTATGTTACTTAGCAGAACGAAGAATACAATAGAATAATCTTTCCTAATAATAATTACTGTTATCTAATCAACTGTTTCTCACAAGACGATCAAAAACGGTACCCCACAAAAAAAAATCATGACATAACATATGTTATTTTTTTTTAATTAACATACAATCCCTATTCATCTTCCAAAAAATGCACAATGATTTACGGACTCTGTTCTTTATCATGTAAAAGATTTTATGGTACACGCTTTATAATTTTCCTGTAAACGAAAATCACGTCACGCTAGATAAAAATTTTAACTTTAAAAAATTAGCGATTTTAGGTATAAAAATGAAAAAAAATTAAGAGATGTTATGATGCCCTCAATAATTCACTTCTACAACCGCTTTCACCAACTTTAGAAGGAGAATAACTCCAGAAGTTATTTTAATTTCAATAGTATTACGCGACCATTCAATCAGTTGAGAGTAAAGCCGGTTTTCAAAATTGTTTGTAATTGCCTAATGACATCTCGATAATTAACACAAAGTGAGGAACTCACATAGATTAAATGGTTGAAGTGTAATAATTATGTTTTTTTGAATTTAATTAAAGTTTTAAAAATGAGCGAAGAAAAGATAAGTGTAGAAGAAGTTCCGAAAAAATCGGAAGATAAAATTGTTGAAAATAATTTAACGATATCGACTAAATTGTCAACGGAGCAATTAATTTGTAAATCTCCACAAGGATCGTCCGATAATTCCGTTAAGTCATCAGAAAAAGATGTTAAAGTGAAAAAAGTTAATAAGTTTGTGGGTGCCTATAATTCACTTTTATATCTGGGAATTTCACAAATTTTGTTTGGATTACTAATGATCGTTTTTGGTGCTCTGGTAATTATTCATGATGCCAAATTAGCACAGGTAAGGTTTTTCAAACATTAATTTTAATTGGTGTTTTAGAAAAAGAAATTGAAAGTTGCACAATTTTTTTTTTTGCAATCTGTATGATAATATGTGACAGTGACTATATAATTATACCAATTAAATTTTTTGTGATATAAGAACGTTTTCCTTTATTATACTAAAGCATTAGCAGCATTATCGTATTTTTTCTTTTCTTTATTGCAAGAAGAAACACACTGACTTTTTGTATTTGTATCTACTTTATCAAAAATATTTTATATGAATTACGTGGTGTTCACTGTCCCTTTCTGAATAACTTGAATTGTAATTACAGTTTTCAATTATTAAGTATGTTCTTTTGCATACTCTTGCAATTGGAGTTCTACCAATTTAATGTAAACCATCACATCTCTTAAAAATACTCTGTAAAGTATTACACTTTAAAATATTATCCACAATTTCAATGTTAATTTACCCGCAAAACATAAACAGTACAATATTTCGGTAAAAATGTTTTAAATTAATTAAGAATTATCAGAAAGCCTTTTGCCGCTTTGTTATACATTGAAATTTAGGCAAGTTTACAATTTTAGCAATAGATGTCGTACCCATGATTGTACCGGGTGGTCCATTAATAGTAAAAGATGCCGGCTGCATGAGAGAAACTACGCATCGCACAGTTTCGGGAAAAAATATTCATAATAAAAGTGACCGAGAGAAATTTCTGGAAATTATTTCCTGCGATGGCCGCTAGGGGGCGTACATCAACACCATATTAGACAATCTGGTTTTTCTTTTAAATCGGCATTATCCTGATATGTCCAAAATAGTTTTATTATAAACTACGTAGTCTTAAGAATTTTTTCTCTTTTGGTATTTTTTTCTATTTTGCTAAATGAAGGGGGGGGGGATAGGAAAATTTTCACTTGAGAAAATGCCATAACTTTTTTTTAACTCAACTGATTTTTGTAAACTGAGTCTCGTTTGAGAGAATAGAGTGCTTTTAATAAAATATTAACATTGTCGGATTAGTATTTTTTCTAGTCGGTAGATGGCGTTTTGTGACAAAGCCGTAAATTTTTGCAATTTTCTCGAAAATATTTAGTGTAAGGTATAATTATTTTTAACTCACGAAAAAGGGCGTGAAAAAATATAGAAATTGGTAAGTCGATATCTTCTTTCATTACACTGATACGAAAAAATAAATTTAAATATATATTTTACAAGTAACAAAATTATAGAACCCGTTTAACTATCATTAGTTATTAAAATTTATTAATTAGTAAAGCACTGACTTTTTGGTATTTGTATCTATTTTATCAAAAATATTTTCTGAATAACTTGAATTGTAATTACAGTTTTCAATTATTAAGTATGTTCTTTTGCATACTCTTGCAATTGGAGTTATACCAATTTAATGTAAACCATCACATCACTAAAAAATACTCTGTAAAGTATTACACTTTAAAATATTACCCGCAATTACAATATTAATTTACCCGCAAAACATAAACAGTACTATATTTCGGTAAAAATGTTTTAAATTAATTAAGAATTACCAGAAAGCCTTTTGCCGCTTTGTTATACATTGAAATTTAGGTAAGTTTACAATTTTAGCAATAGATGTCGTACCCATGATTGTACCGGGTGGTCCATTAATAATAAAAGATGCCAGCTGTATGAGAGAAACTACGCATCGCACAACTTCGGGAAAAAAATATTCATAATAAAAGTGACCGAGAGAAATTGCTGGAAATTAGTTTCAAGTTTCTACGATGACTGCTTGGGGACGTATACCAACATCATATTAGTTAATCGGTTTATTCTCTTAAAATGTTATTATCAAGATATGTCCAAAATAGTTTTGTTGTAAACTACATAAGCTTGGAAATGAAGGGTGGGGGAAAAATGTCATAACTTCATTTTAACTCAACCGATTTTAATAAACTAAGTCTCGTTTGAGAGAGGCTTCTTGGGTGCTTCTAATAAAGTGTTAACATTGTTGGATTAGTATTTTTTCTAGTCGGTAGATGGCGTTTGGTGACAAAGTCGTAATTTTTTGCAATTTTCTCGAAAATATTTAGTGTAAGGTATAATTATTTTTAACTCATGAAAAAGGGCGTCAAAAAATATAGAAATTGGTCAGTCGATATCTTCTTTCATTACACGGATACGAAAAAATAAATTTAATTATATATTTTACAAGTAACAGAATTATAGAACACGTTTAACTATCAATAGTTATTAAAATTTATTAATTGGTGCAGCACTGACTTTTTGGTATTTGTATCTACTTTATCAAAAATATTTTATATGAATTACGTGGTATTCACTGTCCCTTTCTGAATAACTTGAATTGTAGTTACAGTTTTCAATTATTAAGTATGTTCTTTGGCATACTCTTGCAATTCGAGTTCTGCCAATTTAATGTAAACCATCACGTTGGTGAAAACAGCAAGTCGATATCGTCTTTCATTACAAAGATATGAATAAAAATAAACGTAACTAAGAATGTACGCCGGCTATATCTTGGTAACTGTCAATCTGACAACATTGGAAAAAATACCAATAGGTAAATCGACCAAGAGAAATAGCTGGAAATTATTTTGAAGTTCCTACGATGGCCGCTAGATGGCGTACACCAACAACATATTAGAAAATCTGCTTTTTCTTTTAAACTACGTAAGCTTAAAAATATTTTCCTCATTTAGTATTTTTTTCTATTTTGTTAAATGAAGGGAGGGGGCGAGGTAAATGTTCACTTGAAAAAATACCATAACTTCTCTTTAACTCAACCGATTTTTATAAACTGAGTCTCTTTTGGGAGAGGCTTCTCGGGCGCTTTTAATAAAATATTAACATTGTCGGATTAGTTTTTTCATCTAGTCGGTAGATTTTTGAGAAAATTGCAAAAATCTTTAATGTAAGGGTATAATTGTTTTTAACTCACGAAAAAGAGCGCGAAAAATATAGACGCTGATAAAAACAGCAAGTCGATATCGTCTTTCGTTACAAAGATATAAATAAAAATAAGCGTAGCTAAGAATGGAACTGTCAATCTGACAACACTGGAAAAAAATAGCAATAGGTACATCCGCCAATAGAAATCGCTGGAAATTATGTTGAAGTTCCTGCGATGGCCGCTAGGGGGCGTACACCAACGCCCACATTAGACAATCGGTTTTTTATTTTAAATCGGCATTATCAAGATATGTCCAAAATAGTTTTATTATAAACTACGTAATCTTAAAAACTTTTTCTCTTTTGGTATTTTTCTCTATTTTGCTAAACTAGGGAAGGGGGAGAGGTAAATGTTTATTATTTTTAACTCACCAAAAAGAGCGCGAAAAAGTATAGACGTTGGTGAAAACAGCAAGTGGATATCATCTTTCGTTACAAAGATATGAATAAAAATAAACGTAACTAAGAATGGACGCCTGGTATATCTCGGGAACTGTCAATCTGACAATATTGGAAAAAAAAATACCAATAGGTAAATCGGCCAAGAGAAATCGCTGAAAATTATTTTGAAGTTCCTACGACCGCCGCTAGGTGGCGTACACCAACACCATATTAGAAAATCGGATTTTTCTTTTAAATTGGAATTATCACGATATGTCCAAAATAGAAATAAATTACGTAAGCTTAAAAATATTTTCCTCTTTTAGTATTTTTCTCTATTTTGCTAAATGAGGGGAGGAGCGAGGTAAATGTTCATTTAAAAAAATGCCATAACTTCTTTTTAACTCAACTGATTTTGATAAACTGAGTCTCGTTTAAGAGGGGCTTCTCGGGTGCTTTTAATAAAATATTAACATTAACGGTTTATTTTTTTTTCTCGTAGGAAAATGGTGTTTTGTGACAAAGCTGTAAATTTTTGTAATTTTCTCGAACATTTAAAATGTAAGGGTATAATTATTTTTAACTCATGAAAAAGGGCGTGAAAAAATATAGAAATTGGTAAGTCGATATTTTCTTTCATTACACGGATACGAAAAAATAAATTTAAATATATATTTTACAAGTAACAGAATTATAGAACACGTTTAACTATCATTAAATTTATTAATTAGTAAAGTATTAAAACAACCCCTGGCAGGCGTATCTTTGATTTAGAGGGGATAATAAAATCTATTTTTAAATTATTATGTTGTATTACGAATTTCCTTTTTATAGTATCTGCGACCCTAAAAAGTACCTATGTTATAAAAGAATGGTGTGCAACATCCCTAATACTAAAGAATTAATGACGCTCCAAATGTTCAAATTGTCACCCGTACTGTTCAATACAGAGCTGCAATCTCTCATGCATGGACAGAATAGCAAGTCTAGTGAAAACAAGCAGATCTTGAAATGCCAGAATTAACATAAAACAATAGCCACTTTAAGTATTGGTTTTTCCATTAAAGTTTTTGTGTTTGATTAAGGAACCGTTGATTTCAAAATACCGTTAACAAATGAAATAGCATTTGATATTCTGCTGTATATGTTGAATGCATGAAGAATTCAACTGTTCCCGCAAGAGTTTATGCTGCGCGGTATCCACAAAGGCATCGTTACGAGAATAGAGTTTTTGAGCGATTGGCGTGGCGTTTAAGAAATCCCGTCTTTCCTAGACCTGGTAGAGGCCGAACTGAAAATATCATAAACGTACTAGCGTGTACAGAATTTAATCCTAAGGAAAGTACTAGAGATATTTCTAACAACTTAGGCATTACCCAAACTACCGCCAAACGAATTTTAAAAGACCTACAAAACATAATGCCCTGAAATATATACCTTGTGGAACGGGTGCCTGGGAAATTTAAATTTCGCGCCAAGTTATATGATATTTTATAGTTTATGTGTTATTTTATAGAACCGGAAATGATTGTTTATTGTAGGTATATAAGTTTATTTAATATTAATAAGAGACTCTTGAAATTACTTCAATAAGTTACGTACATATTGAATTAGAAAATATTTAAATAAACGCGGCAATTTACAAATGCATAAATGAGTTGTAGAGGTAGGGGAAATGAACTGTTACCATGACTTGCATTTTAATAGTCATTTAAAGTGAGTAGTTAGAGTTGGTTGAAACTAACCAAAGGATGATCGTTGCCGAGGCACGAGTGACCGTAGAATATAGCGCATCCACTAAATTAAAGAAATAAAGTAAGACAAAATTTATAATGTATAATGGGGAAGAAGTAAGAATACCTTCCTTATTAAAATAATAAAAGGCGAGAGTGAATAAAAGTGCATATAACGCCAAATAAGTGATAAGGAGATAAATGACGCTATAAAGAAATAAATTACATGTTTTGTGCATATTGGAGATCCTGCATGACTACATTTAAAGGGTCAATGAACGATATAAAGTACAGTGATTGGTCTAAATTGGTTAATCAGTAAATAAAGACGAATAACACTAAAGCATTAACAATTAGTTTGTACGATCAGAATTGCCGTTTGTGATTGCATGCGATTCGTAGTGAAACTTGAACAATTAAAGTGATAATTAAAACTATAAATATATCCAGCAAATATTCACAGAATCAATAAATTGTTGGAACGACAAATTGTAATTGTAATCAGCGACAAGCTTCCAAAGAAAATAATTGGGAACAAAGAAAGTACGGCCTAGGAACGCAGTAACTACGTCAGTGGCCTTCAAAACGTGACAAGTAAGATTGCAAACTGTATAATAAAGAAACGTATATGTGTTTTATTTTCCTGTAAATTTGTGTTTGAATATCGACGCTGAATGAAACCCATTTTCTTCAATGTTGATAGAATTTTTTGTGCATGTTTATATGCTAAGAATACTAAATATAATGATAGGATTGTTTTTATGTGTTAATGTAAGCAAAGCATTTCTGCATTTTGGGGATTTAGTAATTATTAAATAAGTATAACGTTTTGATTTATTTTCCTTATTAACCATTATGAATACTAAAAGCTTCAATACTGAAGAAAGTCATTTCAATAAAGTTACAAATTACATACATCTTAAGCACATCAAATTTAATATAAATTGGGTAATTTATAACAATAATCATTTCTTTTCATAAACAAGTTAGCCGGCGCCAACAAATAATAAAGAAATTCGGTGAAGCGAACATAGAGTTCATTTACTCAAACTGAAACCTGATAGCAAATAAAATAAATGTTAGTTAATGAATGATATTTTTACAAATTGAAACTACCCAAATTAAATTAAAAGGTAACCATTTTAAGTTCTCACAAAAACAATTAATTTTTTATTAAATGATGTTGAAATTATTAAAAATTGTAAAAGAAACTACATTTTATTCTTTGTAGCAAGTGTAAACAAACAAAAAGGAATAATCCATATGTTCATGCCCGTTGCACTTATTAATATGGTTTATAAAAAAAGTTTTATTTCAAATTTAGGCTACATCCATATAATGCAGTTCTCCATCAGGCATCAACACCCCTCGATTTTGATAGAAGACTCGATTATTGCCATTGGTTACTAAACATGGTAGCTCACAATCCTAGGCTATTATCAAATATACAATGGGCAGATGAAGATACTTTCAACAGCGATGGGCACGTGAATTTGCATAACATGCAAATTTTAAATAGACAAAACGTTATTAGTAGTTGCAAACCAATGAAAGAGGTGCAGTATCAAGGCAGGTGGAGCGTAACCGTTTGGTGCGGTATGTTGGGAGGAATGATCATTGGGCCATTTATATTTAGTGAAATTTACCTGAATTTTCTGATCAACGAATTGTCAGTTCTTTTAGAAAACTTTTTGGACAGAACAAACGGGCAGTTTACTTCCGTGGCCACCCAGGTACTTAAAGCAAGAGACAAACTTATAACAAAAGCAAAAAAAGAAAATTTCTAGGTCAGCAGATCTGACTTGTTTGGATTTTTATTTTTGGGGGAGGTTGAACTATCAGGGAGAAAATGGTAGAGCAAATAAGGAACGCCATTCGCCGTATTCCAAGGGCAGAAGTAGAGACTGTTCTTTTGTTCACGCGTGAGAGATTGCAGCAGGACGGCGACAATTTGAACCTTTGGGGCGTCATTAGTTCTTCAGTACTGGGACTGTTGCACACCATACTTTTATAACATCCACCGTTTTCAGAAACATAGAAAGGAAATTCCTAATACGACATAATAATTAAAAAAAATAAATTTTATTATTTCAATTGCTTAATAATTAATAAAATTTAATAATTAATGACAGTTAACCGTATTCTCTGATTCTGTTACTTGTAACATGTATTTTTACGTAATTTTTATCCATATCTTTAGAACGAAAGGAGATATCGACTTGCGGTTTTCACTAATTTCTGTATTTTTTCACGGTTTTATTTTGAGTTAAAAATAATTACACCCTTACATTTAAACTTTTTTTAAAGTTTTGTCACAAAACGCCATCTACCGATTAGAAAAAACTAAATCGACAGTGTGATTATTTTAGTAGAAGCACCCAAGAAGCCTCTCTAATATGAGAGTTTATAAATATCGGTTGAGTTAACACGAAGTTATGACATTTTTCTCAAGTGAACATTTACCTCTCCCCCTCCCCTTATTGAACAAGATAGAGAGAAATGATGAAAAGAGAAAATGTTTCTGAGCTTACGTAGTTTATAATAAAATTATTTTGGGCATATCTTGATAATGCCGATTTAAGAGAAAAAGCCGATTTTCTAACTTGGTGTTCATGTACGTCCCCTAGCGGCGATCGACGGAACTTGAAACTAATTTCCAGCAATTTGTCTTGGTCACTTTTACTATCAATATTTTTTGCCGAAATTGTGGGATGCTTAGTTTCTCATATACAGCCGGCCTCCTTTATTAATGGACCATCCAGTACTGGCAAAAGTTGGCAATTATTTTTGTCACAATAATTTAAATCGATTTTTTCTTCAAGTGTATAGAATATGCGATTTATGTTACTGAATCCATACAATAGAACAAGGCATTGTTTTAGTAGTACAATAATGACACGTTTTGCTGTGTTACTATAAATAATAACAGTGGCCAACAGTAAAATTTTTTCCTGAAATCTAATAGGTGTTCTTAAGCATATCTATCGGGAAAATGGCGAAAATGATACCAGATGTTTCCCATTTGCTCTATTTTACTATTTACATGAACCAACAAGTTTTACAAAAACTTTACTAAAAGCAGACTTGCTTTTTAAAAATCACTTATAAACACTACAAAACATTCTTTCATAGGACTTTCTTGAGTGTGTAACTCCAGGTCGATTTCTTTGTAGATTCCAGTAGTAATTCGCCATCATGTGAACGTCCCACCTCCTTCGATACGCATCTTCCATTGTGCGTATATATTGGTGAAATCTTTGACTTTTCGCTAAAATCGCTGAGATCTTTTGGAAACTGATCTAAATGGGAGTGTGAATTATGGATTTTAATACTCATGCTGCAAGCCAGATCTTCAAGATTCGACAGCATGTGCTCAACTAACTGAGAATAGTCGTCCAATTTAAGGTTTCCCACACAACTTTATACCACCAAAATAAATTATTTCCAAGCATTCGGTTCTAGCTCAGAGTTCATTAGACAACCGAACATAAACTCCTCGAACCGACAGGATGTTCAATCTCAAATTGAATAGGACTTGCATCATTTTGTATTAAATATTAATAATTAAGTTAAATGGCAAATTTCATAATTATAGTTTAGCATAAAGAAATTGTAACATAAACATTAGTCAGTAGTAGGTCAATAATATCAACAACGCGACGTAGCACAATGTAATCGAATTTATGCGTCATATTAAATTGTAACGTTTATTTTTGTAAATAGGACAGTAGGATAATTACTATAAACAGTTGTGGTAATAGATTTAATATACAGGATTGCGTTAGATACCACTAGTTCAATTACTCACAGGGTGCAAGGACCAGTCTACAATCGGTGCAAGTGGCGGTGTACCCTTTGCACCTCCAACACACTTAGTCTCAAATATCCCGAAATTAAACACTATGTCATTGAACTCACAAAGTTTGGGTCCTTTATTAGCAGCCGAATTTTTGGGCCATCAAAAATACCTACTTTTCTGTACTTAATCCGGAAATATGAGCAAAACCCCCACCGTCTTTGTATTTGTCGAGAGCCTTTACAAACTGCTTCATAATGTCGAGCTTAATATGTAGTGGTGGCAGTATAATTCGATCTTGGTTACTAAGGGTAAATTAATAACATTTTATAAACTAACCACCAGGTCCCTCCCTAATGGCCACGTTTCTTGAGACCAGTGGTGTTGGGTCCCGACTGTTCCATAGACACGTAAAGCAGGGGTATTTGTCGCAGCCACTTTTTTGACCCAAGAGAAAATTAACCGTTTTTAAATCTATAAATACTACCCTGTTATGTTCTCTATATTTCATCCTTCCCATTACCAAGAAAATAGCTTTATATTCTTCTTTCGTAGTAGTAGAGTGAGCAATAAAGGTAGATCCATACTTGTTGCCGTTGTGGAGCAGAACACATTTCGAGCTTCTCTTACAGCTATCTATAAAAGTTGCTAATCATTTGGACTGTGTTGTTCCTAACCCATATTCTGAAAAAGATCCTGGATGTGATTACAAAAACTAAATCCTTTTCAATTGAAAAATATGACACCAAATCTTTTTGTCGAGTTCGGTAAGTAGTAAGTTTTGCATCTGGAGATAGCAAATTTTTCTCTTAAACGGGATGCCAAAAGTTCAGATGCTTCTTTTGACAAATTTAAGTCCCTTATTAAACTATTTAATTCCTTTTGATCAAAAGGTTCAGGATACGATGAGTGGAATGTAAAATCTAAGTTTTCAGTATAGTCTGTTGTCACCTCTTCTTCACTTTCTACATGACCTGACATGGAACTTTTTGGTCGTAATTGGTGTTTTTAACTTGAGAACACTTCTTTTACTACTTGACAAAATTTAGTACCCATGGCTTGCCTTCATTACACAATTCCATACCGACGAAGGGCCGGATTTATGATATGGGTGGCCCGGGTCCCATTTTGGCGAGAGTCCCATTGTTTCAAGGTGTTGTAATATGTAATGCAAAACACGAAATGAACCGAACACAAGCTTATTTACAAAATTTATTTACACTGAGAAATTCAGTTAAAATTATTCAATATTTTCATTAAAAAGTATAGTATAACATAACTAACAAATAACACATAAATGTATTAAAATGGATAATCCAGGCACTTTGCTTGATTTTCGTGCTGCAAAACACTGATGATGTCACTAAAATCCAATTCGACGGTATATCTGACTCGATGCTCATGATAACCAAATTTACAAGTTGTTCCTGCTTCATGGATGCCCTTAATCGGTTTTCAATTAATTTGAGTTTTGAGGAGTGCTCGTCATTGCAGTTGGTTACCATCAAAATTGAATATATTCGTATAGACCTCAATGTTTGCGAAAGTGTCCCGCACACCCTTTTTCATGGTAAGTTGGTACATAAAAAGTTCAGTGCTGATATCTTTTGGCTCCCCCTCTGTGAATGTATTGACAAATGTTACAAACTCACAGTTGATCGATTAATGTAATGTCCAAGTCCACTGAATAAGACCTGACGAGTTGCTCTGCTGTGGCTTTAAGCTCAACTGAAGATAATTCTTTCAGATGCTAAAAAAGCTAAATTGGCTTGATAAATCTTTATATGCTTGAAGGCGTTGGTCAAGAGAAACCATAAACTAATCAATAACAGGTAAGAAAGTTTCTGTTCTGTATTTTTAGAAGGGTTGAGTTGTATTTCTTCTGTATGGCCGTAACCAAACGGGTTAAGACGCACCTTTTGGCGCGTGCGTCGAGCTTGAACATATTCTGTTGAACCAGGCAGCTCTTCTTTCTAAGCAGTAACACATTGATACGTTATAGTTTTTAAGCTGGTTAGTGATGCCACAGCAGTATTTAGATCGAGTTTTGCGTGTTGTAAATTTTTATTAGTAGCATCTGTTCTTTGCAGGATATGATTCCAGAAGGTGGTGTCAATACAAATGTCAAGCTGATTCATCTGCGTTAACAATCCTTCTGCTTCACACCGTACACAGCCTTTTTCTTCAAAGCAAAGTCATTGTTATACATTTGCTGGATTTAAGTTATTTACGCTCAAAATTTAAAATGACCACCATCTTGAAAGGTTAATTAAATGTTACTAATTTAGCAATCCATAAAAGATTTAAAAACTAAAGTTATTACTTCCGGTTAATGTAAATAAAAATTAGCAATATAGGCCAAACATATTAAACTTGAAGTATACTTACCAATGTCAACTTAAATTTACAAAGAATAATTAAAATACAATTATAAGCAAGAAACTTATTTAACTGGCTATTTAATTGTCCTGGCCAATCAACCAATAGGTAGGGCAATGATGAGCTCAGGTTTACGCTGTTAGTAGGTATGCATTCATTCTAATTAGAATAAATCAGTTTTTCACTTACCAAGATATATCATATGACAAATTCCAGGGAAATGACTCTTGATAAACTTTAAACGGGAGAACCAGAACTAACTTTTAAATAAGTAAACTGCACACAACTGAGATCGTACTTGTCACGCAAAAACTCATAACATAACTACCCTCTAGAAGACTACTATCGGTTTCAAAAAGCAAGATAGGTCAGTTTGAAAGCTTATAACTTTTTTATTGTAAGCCCAATTGATGTGAAGCTTGGCAGAGATCTTTCCTGTAGACATATAATAACACCCAGAAAATATAAATTTTTTAGACGGTTAACTTTGTAAATTAAAAATTAAATTATCATACAAAATGTAGTTTTGCGACCTGTGTTTTATATACGGTCGGTTTCAGTGCTCGTAGCTTCCTTATTTTTGTCTTAAAATGTGCGAAATTTTAACCAGTGGCGTACCAAAGTAATATAAAGGTAACTGCAATTTCAAATTATTATTAATTAATTATTAAAGAACAATTAAAACCTACATGTCGGTCCACTTAACACGAAAGTATTTGCATTTAGAGCGAAGTTTGCACATATCGAGAAACATTTTTTTTTCAAAATTTAAATATTTTTTCAAAATTTGAAATAGCAGTTACCTTTATTTTACTTTGATATGTCACTGGTTAAAATTTCGCACATTTTAAGACAAAAAAAGGAAGCTACGAGCACTGAAACCGATCGTATGCAAAACACGGGCCGCAAAACTACATTTTTTATGATAATTTAATTTTTAATTGACAAAGTTAAGCGCCTAAACAATTTATATTTTCTGAGTGTTATTATATGTCTACAGGGAAGACCTCTGCCAAATTTCATGTCAATTGGTTTTACAATAAAAAAGTTATCAGCTTTCAAACTGACCTATCTTGTTTCTTGAAACCGATAGTAGTTCTGTCCGAACATTGTGATTGTGCTGCCACCTATGAGCAAGTTAGAAAATAAAACCTATATGCTAAGACAATGATCATATTCCTGGTCACGTGTACTAATAAATCATTTTTAGAACATAATGCAAGTTGTGTTTTGCAAGTAAAGACATACTAAACATTTCATTATGGGAGGAAATTAGTAAATTATCACTATCAGCCATTATAACTCAATTGAATATGCATTACTATGTTCTTGGAAGTAAAATAACTAATTTTTGGTTTTGTATAATTTTAACTAATTTAAAATATAAAATTTCTTTATTACATTTCTTTTCAAGGTAGAGGGAAAAAGCAACGTATTTCATTCCACAATCATGGATTCCCAGCATACATACACACATTACGTATATATGCATGGTGGGATTAAGGATAGCTGTGGTCAGGATACGATCGGAAGGAACGGAGTTAGGGTTCTGAGGGGGAAAATGATATCCCAGCATTCGCCTAAGTAGCCGCACATGGTGTGCATATACGCAGTGACCATGCCGCTACATGTGTATGAGGAAAATCCCCTAAAAAAACCTCATACAAGGTAGACGGCAACGGGCTTATCGTCGAACTAAGCATAGCTTCGAAACCTCAGAAAAGCATGAACTGTAACACTGTAACACAATGTCAAATTTGACATCAACACATTAAATTAAACCAAAAATGAAAAAGTATTATTTAGTTAATCAATGTAATCTTAGTATCTAGCTACGGTACTGCGACACCACTACAGTTATTTGTTGTAACTGATTATTGTAAAATGTCTAATGAACAAATAGATAGTTGCACGGTTGAAACTTCAACATAAAAAAAAATGTACGCACGATAAATTATATTAATTATTTAAGAACGTCAATCTTAATAAAAATTTTTAAGGCAAAAGAAAAGAAATCTGTTTTTTGCCCTTATTCTAATTTTTTATCCAAATGTCAATACACTATCAAAGCATACAAATATATCAAGATTTCTTTTTAGGCGAACGCAATAACGTAAGCTAATTATTTTCGTCAGTGGATTTCTTGCTCACTCGCTCAATCTCTCGCTCGTCCCTCGATGATTTTCTCGTTCGCGCTCTGGCTTTAGCTGATGGAATTGAAATAAAAGGTTGACATTTTCATAGTATTTCCCTTATTATATAATAAAGCTTGGGTTTACCAGCCAAACAATCCCCCAAAATTATCGGATATATTAGCAAAAAGGTATTTACGTAAGCTCATCCGTATCATAAGAACAGTACGAGATAAAAAAACTTTACTACAAAAAGTTGTAGAGTAGAAAGAAATAAGAAACTTTTATTAAACAGTCTTTTTTTAAATCAGCATTTGGGCTGAATTTGGCTTCCCCTTTTCCATCTTGTCGGTATTGCTTGCTGTTCTTCCTGTTGGGGCCTCTGTTGGTATACGCGAACCTTGCGAAGGCGAGGGTTTCCTTGTGTGACGATGTTTGGCGAGTATTAACTTCAATGTATTGGGCAATCTTAGAGAATCGGAAACCTAATATATATATATATATATATATATATATATATATATATATATATATATATATATATATATAGTCTAATCTTGTTGTTCTTTGTGTCAAGTTGTAGATAACATATACCTATGGTAAAATGCCGCATTGAGGCATCAGTTATGTACAAAAAATGAACATGTTGTTTTGAGTTCGAAATTTTTAAGTAAGCAGTGCCTTTTATTTTACGTATCATAAATTGTTAGAACCAGAAACTATTGAAAAATGTTTTACATTGTTTAGGACAGCAGCGGCTGTATAGTATCTTCACCTTATTGAAGAGTCGATAATACAGTACACGTACTTTTACGTTTTACCTTATTTTATTACAAAGAAGCGAACACCTTCTCTAATTTGTACACAATTAGGTAATTTATACAACAAGTTCGTTTCAATCTAATATAACTTACATATTGAGAGTGAAAATCGCAAGTGGATATCCTTTTGTGCAAATTACGTTTTTAAGTAGACAATTAGGTCCAACTGTTTTGTAAAAATTCGAGTAAATTTAATTTTATTAATCTGAGTAACGTTGAATACAGCGCTAATCAAATGAAACACAACTTGATGAGTTATTTTTGTGTTTCGATAATGTAAAACCAAACCATATTAAATGTTTGTCAACCTACATGATGTCGTAGGTCATAAATCTGAGTTATTATATTAAATTATTCATTTAAATTAAACCAGAGTTTTTCACGTAAAGATGTGTGTGTGTGTGTGTGTGTGTGTGTGTGTGTGTGTGTGTGTGTGTGTGTGTGTGTGCGTGTGTGCGTGTGTGCGTGTGTGTGCGTGTGTGCATGTGTGTGTACGTGCGTGCGTGCGTGCGTGCGTACGTGTGTGTGTGTGTGAGTGCGTGATTGTGTGTTTGTGTGTGTGTTTGTGTGTTTGTGTGTTTGTGTGTTTGTGTGTTTGTGTTTGTGTGTTTGTGTGTTTGTGTGTTTGTGTGTTTGTGTGTTTGTGTGTTTGTGTGTTTGTGTGTTTGTGTGTTTGTGTGTTTGTGTTTGTGTTTGTGTGTTGTGTGTTTGTGTGTTTGTGTGTTTGTGTGTTTGTGTGTTTGTGTGTTTGTGTGTTGTGTGTTTGTGTGTTTGTGTTTGTGTGTTTGTGTGTTTGTGTGTTTGTGTGTTTGTGTGTTTATGTGTTTGTGTGTTTGCGTGTTTGTGCGCTATCAAATACACGCACGCACGTACGCACACACACACACACACACGCACACACATTTACACGCCGCCCTAGGCAAATTAACCAAAAGTGCACCGAGTTGTGTTTGCTACTGGCTAAAGTTAAAATATTGAATTTAAGGTTGTTTTCATTCCGCTTGGAGCTGATTAGATTTTGGGAGAAATCCAGCGGCGGAGGGTTTAGGGTTTGTTAGGGGCAGGTTTTCGTTTTTATCAAATAATCAGGTGCATCTTTCAAAGATATAAAAATGTCTAGATATAGAACTTATCGATTAATTAATTATGTTCTACGCAATTTTTTGATACGACGCCCAATTTAGCTGCAAAAAAATTCCTAAGCCAGAATTTAAGTATTAGTTCAAATTTTGTCAATGTCTGAATAACGATTAATTTTATAAGAATAAGTGTAGACATATTTTTTAAAGAAAATTTAATTTTTCATTACTTTTCTTTATAAATCTTTATCATTTACTTAGGACGATAAATGTATTTGTTATCTAAACGTTTGAATTTGTGTAACAAATATATAACAAGTACACGATTTAATACCACAAGATAAGTGTTTTAATTAGTTTAATTAAGTGTTTTTAGTTGAGATAGTCTCGAAAGTAGCAAAAGTTTAACCCTATATGTATTAAACCTAAGTTTAAAAATGACAGTTTCTAGTTTTCTGACATAAGCAGGCTCTATAGAAAGGATAATGAAGGTACAGCTTATATAATACAAAGAAGCCTTTTTAATAACATGTTACGCCCTGTGTTACGGAACCGTGGGCGGCTCACGAATCGTCCTATCAGCGATTACGTCGGGAAGCTTGCCAAAACCCTCTACCACAACGACCAATGAGGCACAAGCACCAGCTCTCTGCAAGTATAAATACGGGACGCACAACTCCAACAATTCAGAAGGGTATTCCGAGTACAAGTCTAACTCTATACTTCGCAGGCCACTGAGACTGGTGGTTTGGCTCGGGATCCTTCGTCTGACAAGTCTTACTTTTCTTAAAGGGCCCGCTGAGACTGGCGGTCCGGCTGACAAGCAACTTAGCGTTATAACACCAGGAGTAGGCAGATCGATTACCTACGTAACCCTTGTTGCGGGGTTCTGCATTAATCAGTGTCATTACTGATTCAACCTTAACAACCTGCTCGAATTAAGTATTCGAATATTGTTGCGTAATTATAAGCACAAGCATTATTTGTACGTAAACCCCATCGCGGGTTTATCTTCTACTGATTATTACCTTTGCTGCAGGTAATAAGTCACCTGTAAACGCACTGCTAGTTGACATTATTCATTTTAATATCTGTTGTTTTGCTTATTGTAAGTTAGGTTAGTTCTTTGCGTTATTTGTTAAGTTAGGGTAGTTCTTAGTGTGTTCTTATTAGTTAGGATATTTACTGTATTTGTGTTTTACTTAATATAGTCATTCTGTGCTTTCGTTATTTTAAAACAGACATTTTTCTTAATTATCGTATGTGTGTATTAATTCCTTAACTGAGTGAACAGTCGTAGTTTTCAGTATTTGTGCCGCGAGGAACCTAGTGAATCCGTGAAGTTATATGCGAAACGCGTCCGTGTAACAGCCCCTTGTCCTGACCCCTAGGTGTGAAATCTGAATTTGTATTTAAGCCTGTACAGTTTATGGAGGGAAATTTGAATATGTATTCTAATAAGTGGGGCCCTAATACTAACTTGTAAGACAGATGTAGGGCTTCAAAACTTGCTCTCGGGCTTTCGCCTCCATGGCTAAAAATCTGAATTTGTATTTAAGTCTCTGCGTTCTGCTTGGTTATGGGGGGAAATCTGAATTTGTATTCTAATAATGGGCCTTAAGGCTAACTAGTAAGATAGGTGTAGGGATTTAAACTTGATCTCGAGGTTTCGCCCCTTTGTCCTGACCCCTAGATGTGAAATTAAAATTTGTATCTAAGTCTCTACAGTTTATGGAGGAAAATTTGAATATGTATTCTAATAAGTGGGGTCCTAATGAAAAATTGTAAGACAGATATAGAGATTCGCAACTTGCTCTCGGGCCTTCGCCCTCTTAGCTGAAAATCTAAATTTGTATTTAAATCTCTGCATTCGGCTTGGTTATGGCGGGAAATTTGAATTTGTAACGTGTTTGCACGTAATATTGAAATCGTTATACAACTACTTCCAAAATACAGAACCGTATTCAGAAATGTTAAATAAACTTTCATATTTCGTAAATCCGATTGAAATTAAAGCAGGGGTTATTGTAACGCTTTCCCCAATACTAATAATATTTTTTTTAGTAACCAGTTCTGATCCATCTAGAGAAACAAGAAGCCGTAGTAGCCTAGTCCTGATTCAGAGTTTCTCGTTCTGTTGTGTTATAATTAATGTATTAATTTTGAGATAAATATATATTTTGCTTATTATAAAGTGCAGCTGCGCTTATTATAATTTAGAATTTACGTCAGTTCAACATACATAAAGACAAAATTTACGTCGATTGGGGTTTGAATCTCGATAGCGCAGTTGGTTAAAGCGGTACTCTAGCCAAGCGCATGTCGTAGGTTCAAATCCTACTGGAGGTAAACTTTTTATTTATGTATTTAATAAAATTAATAATAATTTTTAGTTGTGTTGTATTTTATTAAATTACAGTTTAAGTTAAAATATTGATTTGTTATATAACGAATTGGAAACATATGTTGTGTAGTATGCGTTTGTGAAAGGTAGCTAATTATAACGGGTTCCCCATATTAGACTATACAATTTAAAAGTCGAATAAAAACTTTCTAATCAAAGTAAATTAACTTTTTAATGGATTAATATGTAGCTTATTCTGTGGGATTTATGACTAAAGTAAATAACAATTCAAGTTTTAAAGATCAAGGAGGCGCCTGTCTATAAACAACGACTTAAGTGTTTCTGTCAAATATGCGTTATACGCAAACGATATAATTGCTCCAGTTTAACAATTTTCATTGCATTATGAATTATTCGATTCAAGAGCGTGTGTTTTCTGTGGAAGTCTACATTAGAACTGGTTCATTTGAAGAAGTTCGGCGTGCATTTCGACGGCAGTTTGGAAACAATAATAGGGGCGATGCACCAACACGCTTTACAATTGCGGCGTGGGTTCGTCATTGGCGTGAAAATGACTCTGTGCAAAACATAAAAAAACCTGGACGTCGAAGAACGGTGCGTACGCCTGAAAATATTGAACGAGTGAGAGTTGCCTTTACAAGAAGTCCTAAGAGGTCAGCTAATCGGCAATCACTTGCCCTAGGAATATCTAAGGGAAGTATCCACAGAATTCTGCATAAAGATATAACATTTCACCCCTATAAATATCAAATGGCGCATAACCTCAGTGATCTAGACAAAGGAGCGAGGGTGACATTTTGTGAAGAATTTTTACATCAGCATCGTGGAGAAATTCATAATTTGCTAATGAGCGACGAAGCAAATTTTTATTTGGACGGTGTTGTTAACAAGCAAAACTTCAGATACTGGGGAGTAGAAAATCCTCACGAACTGTTTACCAAAAACCTCCACAGTCCAAAAGTCGTTGTTTGGTGCGGTGTAACATCATTTGGAATTATCGGTCCTTATTTTTTTGAGGATGAAATTAACCGTTCTGTTACAGTTAATTCCGAACGCTACATAAACATGTTGCAAACGTTTCTTATCCCAGAACTAATTAGACGAGGACTAAATGGCGCCATATTATTCCAGCAAGATGGAGCAACGGCTCACACAGCCAGAAACACTATGAGAATTTTGCGAGATTTTTTTGACGGCCGTATAATTTCCCGATTTGGAAATTTGAATTGGCCCCGAGATCTCCTGATTTAACGGCCCCGATTTTTTCTCTGGGGATACCTAAAGCAAAAAGTTTTTGCACGTCGTCCCGCAACAATTCCGGAGCTGAAGGAGCAGATTCGAAATGAAATTGCAGGAATAAATGGAGATTTGCTTCGCCGAGTGATGATAAATTTTGAACTTAGAATTCAAAAATGCATTGAAGTCGAAGGAGGGCATTTGGAAGACATGATCTTTAAAATTTGAATTGTTATTTACTTTAGTCATAAATCCCAAAGAATAAGCTACATATTAGTCCATTAAAAAGTTAATTTACTTTGATTAGAAAGTTTCTATTCGACTTTTAAATTGTATAGTCTAATATGGGGAACCCTGTATAAATGAATCCATACCGTTTTCCGAAATGTGAGCTAGAAGCTGTGGCATTAGGGTAAATAAAAAAAATTATTGAGAGTATCGAAAATGATGTTTACAGGTTTAATAGGTAGGTACACTGGAAAATAAATTATAATAATGTTCACAATTATATAAAATGAAATATGAGAGTATATTATGAATAAATACACTGCAATAAAAAAAATAATTTAAATATCGTATTATTGGTATTCATTAACGACAATTCTAGAGCAATCATAAGTAGGAAATTCTAAATAATTTTCATCAAGTTCGCTATCTGTTCGGTTTCTACACAATTCTGAATTTTGCGTTGGAGTGTAACAAAACAAATCAACGTTTCGACACTTCCACCAGAGTTGCACATTATTTTGTTCAGCCCATCTTCCAATTTGTTCAAAACACGTACACTGCCATGGGTTTGCGTGTATCCATAGAGTTTTTAAACTTTTATCTATTGCTTCAAACTTCTCCAAGGGAAGATATGTTATACGATTACTATCAATAGATAAAAAACTCAATGATTTTGTGTTGCTAAAGTTGATATTAAAGTATTTAAGTTTATTGTGATTTAAGTTGAGCTCAGTCAGTTTGTTTAAATCATTAAATGCGTACTCATCGATGTATTCGATTAAGTTTTTCTCTAGCGTTATGCCTTTCAAATTCTTAAAGTTGGAAAATGCTTCTTTATGAATATTTCTTAATTTATTTTTATCTAAGAATAAGTATTCTAACTTTGGCGTACCACTAAACCAGTCCTGGTCAAATTCTCTTAACTCGTTTGCGCTAAAACTTATTGTTGATAGATTTTGAAGATTTACAAATGTGTTTCTAGACAGTGTTTCTATATTGTTTTCATCCAATTCAATAAGATCGAGTGATGGTAAATTTTCGAAAGAGTAGCTTTCCAACCATTTCAAATTATTACCGTTCAGATTAATAAAGTTGACGTTTAAATTAAGAAACGCATGTTTTTTTATTTTCTTGATATTATTCTTTAGAATCTTTAAACCAAACACGTTGGCAATATGTGACACAGCTGCTCTGTGCAAAACTGGGATATTTTGGTTAGAAACAATAATTTGATCAAATTTGTTGTAATATAATTTTTGAGAGGAAATGCATCCCGTTATATACTGTTTGTAATTTATTTCACCTTGCACAATTAAAACTAAATTATTCACAAACGTCACTTCTGAGCATGGTTCGGTTAAAATTGGAACACACAGTTCTAACATTGCTACACTCAGTACTATAAACATGAACGAACGCATTACTTTTTGTGTAACTTGCTCAACTCGATGACAAACCTAAGACTGAACTTTATTTTTCAGAGTAAATCACGATAAAAATGAATTTGTGTGATTACGATGTTAGAGGTCGTTTATGGGAATTACCAAATGGGGACATTAAATCCATTTCCGAGTTGGAAACAAAAAAAGAATTTTTTCGTGGATCAATTACGGGTTTTCCAAACTTGAAATCCACCGATTTAACTATACATATTTTTAATATTAATTTATTTTACACACAATCCCAATAATTATTTTTGTACTACTATAAGATTTCATCAAGCGACCTTTAACATATTTATCTTTATCTGCCCCAATCTAAACGTTATTTTTCCATTATTTGAGTTCATCATAAGAGTAAATGTAACACTAAACTATGCGTTTGTTTACGTTGTTAGTTTTGTATGTAACAGTTTCATTACTGTGTACTAGTGTAGAGTTGTGCTCAGAAGTAACATTTGTAAAAACTTCAGTGTTAGTTGTAGAAAAAGAAAGGGAACACCACAAAACAGTAACGGGATGCATTTCCGTCGACACTCTAATGTACAAAAATTTGAAAAAAGTGATAGTGACTGGTCAAAATATATCGGTTCTGCAAAAAGGTGCTGTATCTAATATTCCACACGTTTTTGGTTTAAATATTGAGAATAATACGATTCGAATTGTAAAAGAACACGCTTTTATCGATGTTAATGTAAATGCCATTAGTTTAAATAACAACGGATTGAAGTGGCTAGAAAGCAATTCTTTTAAAAACCTAATATTTCTCGACGTTTTGGATTTTGAAAACAACGCAATAAAAACGTTACCTAAAAATACATTTGTCAATCTGCCAAATTTAAGCATGGTGAGTTTTGGAAATAACCTTCTCGATCATTTTGAGCAAGATTGGTTTAACGAGACGCCTAAATTGAATTACTTATTCCTGAATAACAATCAATTGCGAAGCCTTTCCAAAGGAGTGTTTTCAAAATTAGAAAATTTGCAACATTTAACGTTAGAAGGCAATTTAATAGATTATATTGATCCAAATGCATTTATAGGTTTAGACAAATTAGAAGAGTTGTATTTAAACAAGAATAAGCTCAAATACTTCAATGTTGACTTTATCCACACAAGATCTTTGAACGTATTGTATGTTAGCTATAATCGGATAACGTATCTATATCTAGAAAACTTTAAGAATATTGAAAAAACATTACACACTTTATCGATCCACGCGAATGCTTGGCAGTGCTCCTGCTTTGATGAAATTGGGCAGTGGGGAAGCAAAAATAATATTACAGTGCATTGGAAATGTAAAAATCTTGACTTGTCCTGTTATGTTCCAAAAGTGAATTCAGGGATATGCCAGAACCGAACTGATAGTGATTTTGACAGCAACTTCTTGAAATATTTGAAGTACAGTTGTACTACACCTCTGTATGATTAAAAAATTTTACTTTTTATGAGTTGTGACTAACATGAATTATTTGTATTCGTGACCTACTGTTCTGCATTGTGAAAAAATATTATCTATCCGAATCATAATAATAAATCTTTAATACTGTATGTAATTTGTGCTTCAAGGGCGCACAACGGCTGATTCTAACACTCGGCGTCAATTCTGAACCCCAAATTGAGATCATTTTGAATGTTATAATTTACCTATTATGTATGAAATCAGAATGTTATGGGAATTTTGTCGTATCTAGTCGTTTATAAAGAAAAGTATGGGTAATATGATAAAAAATCTGGTTATCACATAACTTTCTTATGTATGTGAAACATATCGTTAGTAAATATGCAGAAAAAAGTGTACAATGTACCACGTCTTGTATCATATTTATACCTACACAATTTAAAAATTATAAAAATATGCGCTCGATAATTTCTTGGATGTGGAAAAGGGACATAATTAATGTTTTAATAATGAAATTATACTGCACCGAACTAACTTAATTTATCTCAATTGGGGATAGAGTTCATTAGCTTTAACGCTTATTGTTGGCAAATAAAATAAACATAATTTAATCCTTGAAGTTATTTTAATTTCGTTAAAATGTAATTGTGAAATCATGGAAAATTTAATTTCTAACAGGGAAGTGTTCTTTGTCAAATAAATTGCAAATTATAAACATTGGTTGGTATATGAAACAGACCTTAGTTAAACCTGCACAATAACGCATGCGTAGCGACCTAACTGAATTAATTAAAATGCAGCCTGTCAAAAATGTCGATAAACGATCTAAATTATGCGAGTTCAATTCTGTTTTGTTCAAAAATAAAATAATAATGTTGATAATAACACCGGTTTATTTACCTTACAGATATTTATACCATGTTGTCGCACAAACATTTACACATATAATCAATAAAAACATAAATACAGGAAATCAAACGAATAATCAATGCAATAAATGGGTTATGAAAATTAAATTTCACTCACGTGTGTGAGTGAAATTTGGCTGGTTCCATATTTGAATATTGTACGTAGACTTCTTCCCATGTATAGCCGATGATACTGCTTTGCTGTTCACAATGGTGCTGTATAAATTTCCATAATTCATCCAAATCCAATTTGTGGATGAACAACCTTTCTTCGTGGTAAATGTGATATTGCTCATATATTTTCAATTAAGCACTTTATTTTAAATCGTATATTTACATGTTGGTTTAAATGTTTATAAAATTTTTCGATATTAAATTTATATTTTATTTTCATATAAATTTTAATTAATTTCACTTTTATTTTAGATCCCGTTATGGAATCTAGTTTATTAACACTATGCTTCGCTTTCGAAGAAAATAAACATCACCTCCCAATAACTGAATAATTTTATTAACATGAAGAAAAAAAAACACATCAACCGATATTTGAACACGAATTCAAATCGAAACAATTTTATTATAATCGACAATTTATATCGGTAACCTAATTGTTAAATTTAGTTATAGGTTAAAACAATTGTTTCTGAGGTCTCGATTCTTTATTGATCGCGTTTCAATAATCAGATAATATAGACGTAACTTGTAACTTACATGTTAACACCAACACTATTAACACTTTGACTTGTTAGTCATAAAAATTTCAAAAAGCAAGAGCAAGAGAGCGAGAAATCAGGAGCAATTCCTTTTATACATTTCTCTTAGCTACCAAAATTTCAACTTTTTCTGTACCATACACACAAAATATCCGAGCATCTGATTGGTCTAAACAAAGTTGTTAACTAAAATACAAATTATGCTATAACTTTCTTGAAATAAGTCGGATTTACTTTTTTAAAACATATTCGGAATAAGGGCAAAATTCCTCATAAAAAGATACCTCACAAGCCCTGTTTTGCTTCGAATCTTTTCAATTTATAATCTAATTTTACATATATCTAAGAAATTCTATATTTTACACTTGAACTAATTACATATTCGTAATCTACATGAAAAACTGTATCCGAATACATTTATTTTAAACCATATAACTTAATTCTAGCAGAAATTCCTTTTTCATATTATAATTTTAAGTAGTTAACCCCACTTTTCTAATTTTATGTTCAAATAACTTGTACATTGTAAATTTCTTTATGAAAACGAGGGTAACCTTCTATTAATTGCTTTTATAATTTATTTTAAGCTTAAATTATCCTAACAAAACTATAAATTTGCAAAATTCTTAAAATTAATACTTTACCTAATTTATTACAATTTTACTAATAACTTGCGTTTAAAACGTCCAAATCACTTGAAATGTTACTTTATGAAGTTTTTATAACTGTCTTTAACATTAACACTGTTTATTTTCACTCTACAGTCTAACTCTTTGTCAATTCAGAAATCCATATTGTTTAACACATTTATGTAATTTTATATAAAATATCTCATTGTAGACCTGTTGTTCATGTTCTAGTTAATGTTTATAACACAGTACCACTTCTGCACTTTTTGTACAGTTTGTCTGTGAATTATAACTATACAGTGTTCGTATCATAACCCTTTCTTAAAGTTTATATAGTTCTTGCATTGTAACTAAATCTATACATGTTCTACATATTATTATTAACCTACACCATGTAATTAATATCTGTAAGGTTTCTAAATTGCTTAAATAATTTTCATAAACTGTAAAATTTACTGAAATATGTTCTACGAAACAAATCGTACTCACAAATATCAATCGTTCTGACCTTCCTCACATGCTACTGGTATAGCTCATTGCTTTTTATGAATAAACAAACTTGTGCAAATTCCACAAAGCCTGTTTCGTTAAATCAAAACCATATTCTCTCACTCGTCTACTAATTTACTTATTAAAACGCAGTGTATACACTCTCCAATCTATTTAAATTTGCCCACTATAAAGAATATAAGCTTGTTAACTCTTGCCCTATATATATATATATATATATATATATATATATATATATATATATATATATAAAGCTACCTGGACAGATATTCTCACGTTTTATAACACAATTCAATAATTCGCAAGTAGAATAATAACAAACGCTGTATAAAATTATTAAACAAAATGACATGACGTATAATTACACATTAATGCATATGACGATTCCCTATCATTTCCACCTTAGAAAACCATCGCAATATTAGCTTAACGCTTTATGATACATGTTTAAGGATTATTTAGCTTCGTATGAAAAACTTTTACTAGTACAACTTATGTAAAATGGAATTATTTTTAAAAAAAGTTGCATATACCATTTGCTATAAAGTAATGGTTTTTGAATCAGTCACAAAAAGTGCTTTATTACCCCATATAAAACATTCATTAAGAAAACTCGTTTGAAATTTAATTGTCCTTAATAAAATTTTTACGAATGTTCAAATAAGGTTAAAGGTTTTGCTATATTCACAAATGTACTTCAGCGCCTTTTCCAAAGTACCTTTATTTGTCAATACATTTTAACCAAAATTTTAGAAATTATTCCAAATATAAATTCTTAATGAAATCGGTTTCGTATTTTTTAACTTATCCTAACACACATACACACACACACACACACACACACACACGTGTACGCACGCACGCACGCACACACGCACTCACGCACGCACGCACGCACGCACGCACGCACACACACACACACACACACACACACACACACACACACACACACACACACACACACACACGAACACACACAGACACACACGCAAGCGCACACACATACGCGCACGAAACCGACACGCACACGCACGCGCACACGTACACGCACTCGCAGACGACACTCAGACGACACGCACACGCACGCACGTATACACAAAGAAAGTTGAGAATGGTCTAGATAATTTTCAAAACAGGTTTCGATGTTTTCACGAAAACTACTTACGGATATTTCGCGCATATGAAGGTAAAAATCGCGCTATTTAGGGAAAGTAGAAGCAAAAAGGTGAAAATCTATACGGAAAATGTTTTCTTAGCATATTTTTGCGAAGAATCGCAGACATATAAACCAAGCCTGTGGTATTCAATGATAGATACCGGTGTACAGATTAAGGAGGGATCGTATATTAGTAAATATGATTTTTAGTAGCATTGCTTCAAATGTCAAAATGAGTATTTAAGAACTTCTTAAGACGTTGCCTAAAATTCACTAATAGAAAGCTCAGTTCATTAACTCAGCCTGTGCCCAAATGATGCAGTTATAGTGCAAGCTCATTTAAAAAAATTAAAGCAAGTTTTGAATATTCGATATTCTCCTCAACTAATTTATAACGTTGATGAGAAGGTGTGTAGAGTACCACTGCACCATACTCAATCGGTGTTGGCTCCCAAAGGTGAATGCAGAGTTCACCTTATAGCAAGTGAACACTCAAAAAACGTAAAAGTTGTTTCTAGCATCAATGCGTTAGGCCACGTACTACCCCCAATGATTACTTTTAATGGTGCTATACTCTCGTTACCCAACAGATGAAGTTAAGTCGCTCCCACTAAATTTTGACCAATATAAAAAGCAATAAGATTCACACTGGTTGCTTAATAGTATATTAAAAAACAAATTTCGTAAGACCAGTCTTGAAGCACGAATTCAAGTTTTAAAAACGAGTGGCGCAACCACGGGTTTTTTAAATAATGAGTGCTTCAACGTCTTATGAAACACGTTTTAGTTGATTTAAGGATCTTTGTGGCTGTTGGCAATGCCCTTTGTTTTATCCAAATTCTGTCACAAAACACGAAAATGGAAGACCAAGCTTTACCAATCTAAAAATTTTCGTTAAATGTTCCATGAATTAATGGCTATGAAGACATCGGAGATGATGTCTATTAAAGTGTCAAAATGGAAGCAAATTACAAAAAATGATAAAAACCGGGAAATTAAAATGTCACTCTCAGGATTAAATTACAAAGCGTCATGTTTTTAATATTGGCACTTAACATAAATTATTTATTACTGGTAAAAAATACATATGAATATACGACGAGACTGCAAAACATTACAGTAAAGCAAAGTTTGTCTCAGGAGTATTCAAATTTGGGAATTACAGGTAAACTTGGGTATAAAGATTCGTCACAACTTAAAGGTGGCGTGGTGTTCAATCAGATTCCGATTCTGTAGATGTCGTGTCATCCCCACATGGATTATGAGCGGCTCCATTAGACGTCCATTAAAATATTAATTTCCCACATTTTTTTTCCTCTTCACTTTGAGCATGCTGAATTTATTACAATTTGCGGCAATATCATTTCTTTCATTTTGCATGTGGTGTCGTTCTTTGCAACTTCACCGTTTACTTGCTCCCATATCAATTCAATAGGATTCAATTCGCAGTGATACGGAGGCAATCGTAGGACTGTATCATTTTGTTTCCTTGCAATTTCATCAACGACGTACTTCGGCGCTTGACAAGCTGCAGGAGTTCAGCTCTTACCATGTTTTCTTCGTAAGCTATCGATTTCCCTGTCAACCCGGCTTATAAGTCTGCTTTCTTCGTTCCAGTGTTTGGTATTTTCTCACTTTTTCTGCTGTGATAGAAAGTGTTGTCCACTAAAATAACAGATGGTAATGGTTTAAGTGGATCAGTATGTCTGCAACTGTTTACTGACCGAAAGCCCATTTCCTTTAACAATCTCCTCAAGTACCCCGTTTCTATTGATGTAACTTTTCATATTTATGCACCTCTGCGAAATTTTATTCAGAGTTGGTGGTTCATTTCTTGCAAAAAAAGAATGAATCAAGCGCCTGAGAACACGTTTAGTTTCATCATCAATGTGGTCTAAAATTGCTTTTAGTCTGTAGTATACTTTAGGTGCAGGAAGTTTGTGTCTCTTTATATACTCGAAGAATCTTGTCAACATTCGTGACACCTACATTAATAATAAAAATTATATATATATATATATATATATATATATATATATATACATATATAAGTAAATGTGGTAAGTGGTTATGTGCATACACATGTCGACAAAAAGGAAAATTGCCTGTAGCATTTGCAGTAAACTCAACGTTTTGTGTTTTAGAGTTTTTCGGGTTGTCTTGAGAGTAAGCCTTGAAGATATTCATAATTCCTGTATTCGTAACCGAAAATGCTTGGTGGGTCGTTTTTTAAGGGGATGAAAGGCGGCTCCCGCTTTATTCATGGTAATTTCCACCGCCAGAGAACACAAAAGAATTTTAATCTAAGAACACACGTAGCTTTAACGTATATCAAAGCTATTTTATAGTCAGTACATCGTTCAAAGAAAAAAATTAAAAGCCACGTATTTCATTTCCTCCCCAAGGAGGAGGGTGGGATGTTTGAGCTTTCCAAGCTCCTTCAGTCACAATCATGGATTCCCAGCATACATACATACATTACGTATATATCATGGTGGGATTAAGGATGGGTGTGGTCAGGATAGGATCGCAAGGAACGAGTTAGGGTTCTGAGGGGAAAAATACTAACCCAGCATTCGCCTAAGTAGCCGCACATGATGTGCATATACGCAGTGACCATGCCAATTTCAAGGGTAATGGAAGAGTGCTTCGTATCATCGATGGTATTTCCTGCCATCTTGATATTTCTATTGTTGAGACCGCCGAGTGGCATGAAATTTCATTATACTGTCTGCCTTCGAATACAACCCATGGATTTCAACCCCTTAACAAAGGTGTCTTCTACCAGCATCATTGGATGTTGAACTAATGCGGTATTTGGAAGAAAATCCTAGCATTTCCAGAAGTCTCAAGAAAGAACCCTTCGGAATGATTTTTTATAAAGTTTGGTAAAACTCAACGCACATATATTGAAAATCAAGCAAGCGATAGTGATTATGCGTCAGAAGATGAAGTTCCCTTGGCACATTTGTTAGGTAAAGAAAATACTCGCCCAGAATCTCCGAAAGCAGGGTGTTCAGGTTGGACCAGACCACTGACCCTTTTAAATACATTGGATTATGTAGTCATTACTCGTACACTTCGTAGTGAAATCGGATGTTCATCAATATGCTGTAAGTGACCAATTATAAAGCAAAAAACTTATGAAAAATCCACAATCGTTTCCTCAAAGTTGAAAACAGTCGACTTTTCAACAACAAAGTAAGAGATCAAGAGAAAAAAGGTGATTAATTATAAAGTTCAGTTATTGGTCAGGCATGTATTTGCTCACAGCCCCTCGCAAAGCATTGAACCGTCAAAAGTCGTCGAAGAAAAGAAGAAAAATAAGCTCCAAGACAACTGGTTCTGTTGGGTATGCAATGAGGATGTGGCGAGATAGCAACATCCGTCGTTGTGTAATGTACGCACCGCATTGGGTTGACTCCAGAAGGCAAAGAAAAGTTGAAGAGTCCTATATTTCTGCCCTCTTTAAAAGAGATGGACCATATTTTAGTGAATGTTCGAAATATGGCCCGAATTCATTAATTATTTTTGATGAGAGATGATCTTACTTTATTACTTTCAATATTGCAATAACTGTACCATGTTTAATGCGTTTTTTTTTTCTTTTTATCTGGATTTTAGTTGAAAGTGGGCCATATGACCTTAACGTACCTTATTAAATTTTTACAATTTTGTAATAAAAAAAAACAAATTAGATGTTTTAAAAGCATTCGAAATAAAAACATAAACAGAAAGTACTTTTAGTGGACTAACAGGTTGATAGACACACCTTTAAGAGATATTTTAAATATAGAGTTATAGTTTAGAAGTTTTACCTTAATGATTTGTTACCACAACCACTTGCTTTTATTTTACTTATATATTTTTTGTTCATAACAATACATGTATTTAAATAAATAAGTATATAAAATAAATTGTGTAATTATATTGTACTTAAAACATTAGTGCTATTAAATATGGAAATCCACGAAGTAAGGTTAATGAATGTAAAATATATAATGTAATAAACGTTTGTCAAATCGCGATTGTTACCGCAATAGAAAAGATAATTAGTGGATTATTAATATCTTGATAATACGTCGTAATTTGCTCATGTTTTCGGAATATTTTATTTTATGTAAGAAATGTGGGAATTTATGTAATTGATTATTATAAGCTTTTGTTTTGAACGAATAAATTCAAAAGTAAATATGTAATTAAAGATTATTATTAGTTTTATTAAATACATAAATAAAAAGTTTACCTCGAGTAGGATTTAAAGCTACGACCTGTACTTTGCTAAAGTACCGCGCTAATCAACTGCCCCATCGAGATTCAAGCCCCAATCAATGCAAATTTTGTCTTTATGTATGTAGAACTGATGTAAATTCTAAATATAATGACATTACAATCAAATTACTTATATTAATGGACTATAGGCCTGCAATATCACAAGGATTCAACACATACCAAAGCAACTTGACCAATATTAAATTATTATAAGTTTTTGTTATTCGTTCATAACAAAAAGCGCGGTACTCTAGCAAAATACAGGTAGTAGGTTCTAATCATACTCGAAGTAAACTTTTTATTTATGTATTTAATAAAATGAATAATAATTTTTAATTATGTAATTGATATTTGAGTAAAGGTTGAACATAAAAAGGAAACTTATATTAGGGTAGAGAAATAGGTGGTTTGCCGAAACTGGCTTGACGAATTGTTGAAAATTTCTACACGCGCGCTCTTGATGTAAAAATGTCACTGATTTAATCATTCAATTCATTACGACGGAACATAGCGCAAACCCAAAGGGATCTTTGCTTGGCACGTTGAAGCTTGAGACTTAAATGTAGCGGTTGTTACGGACGAATGCATATTTTTAAAATTAAGATGTCGTTTAGTAATTAATATGAAACTGTTCCAACATAATTTTATGTAAAGAAAATTATCACGAACTGTAATTTTAAATTATATTCAAGTTGGTGGTAAAAAATTCACTGTAGCAGTTCAAACATTAACATTGAAAAAACGAAAATCACTTGTTAGTCAGTATAACTTACTGGTAAATAAAACACTGTGGTTTCATGTTGAAAAGGTTGAAATTTATTAACTGGTGTTGTTAACGTGACGTTTCGGGAAAGCTGACATATACATATAAATATGTGTGGTTCCCTTCATCAGACATAGTATTGTTACAAAACAACAGTTGTTGTTACTATTAAACATGGTAATAAACCATAATCAACATTAAAAAAGTGTTTTATACATGTTATAACAAAACGTTTGACTTCATTACATTTACATTATAAAAACCTTGGAAAATGTGGTACAACATGCCCACAACCATTTTATAACGGGGTTTTGGAGATGGTTGTGTAGAGATAGTCGTGGCGAACGGTCGCAGGATACTGCTCGGTTATTAATTTTAATGTGCAATTGCCGAGTGTTTACATACTCCCGGGTCCAGATGACCATTAAACACCTCGAATTTTATTTTTATTGTTTTATTCCTGCATAAACGAATGTGTAACATGAGAAGGGGGCGCTGTATTTTTCTAACGCACTCATCCTTATACTGGGTACCCCATATTAGACTATTTTTTTTTTATGATTGTGGACCTGAACAGGCTAAATAAGGCCTATCGTGCTAAAGCACTCAGGAACACTTAGGAGGATGGATAGAGGGATAATGAATTGCCAATAGATGCCTATGAACAGCTACCCTAAATTTTCTCATATCATAAGTGAGAGGAAAACAGGAACTAGGGAGATCATTCCAGAGTTTAGAAGCCGTGTAGAAAAATGTGGATTGCGCCCGTTTGGTACGACAAGTGGAGATTTGTACTGCATACTGATGATGTGATTGAGCGAACCGAGTGTTTCTCACAAAGATAGCCGGAGATGGTATCAAAGAATGTAATTCACCAGCACAATAGCCGTTGTAATAACGATAATACAAAGAAAGAACTGAAACCATCCTTCTATGCTCAAGGGACTGTATGTGAGAAGTTAAAGACGGGTCATTTATAAGCCTAATCGCTCTCTTTTGAATACGATCAACGATATCGAGCGCGTATTGGGGAGCACTAACCCAAAGGTGAGAATTATATTCCAGATGAGGCCGAATTTGGGCCTTATACAGCAAAAGGAGTTGTCGAGAGGTAAAGTACTGCTTAGATCTGTACAAAAAGTCTATTTTACGAGCAGCTGTTTTGGTAGCTGACAGAAGATGGTCAACCCATGAGAGATTTGAAGATAATAGCATTAAGATTAGACCTGATACCGCGGATATTGCAGTAGTGAATCAGAAAGTTGATACTTTCGATGACCGTGGTCGCTTGAGCCCTGCCCTCCCGGACATCCGAATGGGGCAGGATTTTACGTCCGGAATTTATTACCCTAGAAACCACAGCCATCTTATTTTTTAATTTGGGACTTTTAATCCGATAGGAAGACAGTGAGGGCGAGAAGGAAGAATAAGGATGAGAATAGATTGAGGATGAAGGAAAATGTAACCGGCAGCCCTTACCGAGCTCAGAAAATCGGAGACCCAATATTAAGGAGCCCATGGTAAGGGTGGTGGTACCTCCCCGGCTGGCATGGAGTATACATGCCTACCACCTAATAAATATACAATTTAAAAGTCGATTAAAAACTTTCTAATCAAAGTAAATTAACTTTTTAATGGACTAATATGTAGCTTATTCTGTGGGATTTATGACTAAAGTAAATAACAATTCAAGTTTTAAAGATCAAGGAGGCGCCTGTCTATAAACAACTACTTAAGTGTTTCTGTCAAATATAATTGCTCCAGTTTAACAATTTTCATTGCATTATGAATTATTCGATTCAAGAGCGTGTGTTTTCTGTGGAAGTCTACATTAGAACTGGTTCATTTGAAGAAGTTTGGCGTGCATTTCGACGGCAGTTTGGAAACAATAATAGGGGCGATGCACCAACACGCTTTACAATTGCGGCGTGGGTTCGTCATTGGCGTGAAAATGGCTCTGTGCAAAACATTCAAAAACCTGGACGTCGAAGAAGGGTGCGTACGCCTGAAAATATTGAACGAGTGAGTGCTGCCTTTACAAGAAGTCCTAAGAGATCGGCTAATCGGCAATCACTTGCCCTAGGAATATCTAAGGGAAGTCTCCACAGAATTCTGCATAAAGATATAAAATTTCACCCCTATAAATATCAAATGGCGCATAACCTCAGTGATCTAGACAAAGGAGCGAGGGTGACATTTTGTGAAGAATTTTTACATTACCATCGTGGAGAAATTCATAATTTGCTAATGAGCGACGAAGCAAATTTTCATTTGGACGGTGTTGTTAACAAGCAAAACTTTAGATACTGGGGAGTAGAAAATCCTCACGAACTGTTTACCAAAAACCTCCACAGTCCAAAAGTCGTTGTTTGGTGCGGTGTAGCATCATTTGGAATTATCGGTCCTTATTTTTTTGAGGATGAAAATAACCGTTCTGTTACAGTTAATTCCGAACGTTACATAAACATGCTGCAAACGTTTCTTATCCCAGAACTAATTAGACGAGGACTAAATGGCGCCATATTATTCCAGCAAGATGGAGCAACGGCTCACACAGCCAGAAACACTATGAGAATTTTGCGAGATTTTTTTGACGGCTGTATAATTTCCCGATTTGGAAATTTGAATTGGCCCCCGAGATCTCCCGATTTAACGGCCCCCGATTTTTTTCTCTGGGGATACCTAAAGCAAAAAGTTTTTGCACGTCGTCCCGCAACAATTCCGGAGCTGAAGGAGCAGATTCGAAATGAAATTGCAGGAATAAATGGAGATTTGCTTCGCCGAGTGATGATAAATTTTGAACTTAGAATTCAAAAATGCATTGAAGTCGAAGGAGGGCATTTGGAAGACATGATCTTTAAAACTTGAATTGTTATTTACTTTAGTCATAAATCCCAAAGAATAAGCTACATATTAGTCCATTAAAAAGTTAATTTACTTTGATTAGAAAGTTTTTATTCGACTTTTAAATTGTATAGTCTAAAATGAGGAACCCTGTATATCGGTCACGATGTTATCATCTATTTACAACTTACCCTTGTAAGGCTTTGTTTTAATGAGTTTGTTGTCAGTTTGTTTAAGTAGAATTGCTTGCCTGCGAACTAATTTCTATTTATATGTAATTTATTGTAATTTTACGTATGTAATTTATGCTTTAGTATCCACTAAACAATTGTGTGTAAATTCCTTGTCTATTTTCTGTTGTCCTTGCCTTTACCTTATTATCGCCTCTGCAATTTTACTATTGTATTTTATATGTACCGTAATTTGCCTTATTGTTTTATGTGCCTATTTACTTAAAGACCGGCATGATTGGTTTTAAAGGGCCACATGTTTGGTATTACGATTTTTATTTTGATTATTTATGACACAATTGTCGGTGTGACCAAATGGGTTTTTTTATTGTGTTTATATGTAACTAAACTGCTTTTTATTTATTTTTCTCTTAATGTTATAATTTTGTACGCACATTAATCTGATTTAATGGTGTTTGTTATATATATATATATATATATATATATATATATATATATATATATATATATATATATATATATATATATATATATATATATATATATATATATATATATATATATATATATATATATATATATATATATATAAAACCCTTTCATTGTTTTTTGTGTTATTTGATTTATTAACGTACTTGTGCAATTACTTATTTATGAATAAAGTTGGTTTTATTGGTGGTTCTTTCCCACAATAGTACATTAACGGGCTGAACCACCATTGCGCAAAGCTCGCTAATTTTAATTTGTGTAGTTTCTTTGTTTACCTACCCCACATGATGCAACACTCACCTCATCCAGCCTATCTCAGTCAAATAGCACAACGTACCTACCACTAGATGGCGAATTCGTTTGATCAGATTTGAGGTTTGCGTGTAATTAAATATCAGACTTCTAAATCAATTCTAATGTTGTAATTATTGCCAGGAAAGTCAAAGTAAGGCAAGCAATTAATTTGAGTAATAGTAGCATTCTGGTCAGTAAAGTCAAGATACATCACTTAGCGATTGTTTTGTTCTTGAATTTGAATTGTTGCAAATAAGTTCAAATTACACTTTTCCAGATAGGGTACCTGGGGGATGCTGCAAATGTATTAAAGAAATAAAGAAACTTGTTAGAATATACAGGGTGGACCACCTGTAGCGCCTCGGTGGTTTTGGAGAAAACGGTAATTTTTTTTAAAAACTTTGTCCATATGTATGTAAAGGGTATATGTAAGCATGTTTTAAAAATATGTTGAAATATACAGGGTGATCTAAAAGTTTTTATTTCACAAACTTTTTTTTAATGGTAATGGCCATTTTGTTTAGTAAATTTGAATTCTACAGTTAATTCCAATTCATGTTTATTCAGAGTTTCCTATACACAGGTTTTCCTATTTGTGAAATATTTCTTTTTTTTTGGAAAATACAGAGGTTTTGCAAAAGCTGAATAACTATGTAATCTATATTTAATCGTTATTTTTTCGTGTTAACTTTTGTGTTTGTATTAAATAAATTACGCAAAATTTCCATCGTTATTAAAAACGTAACACTATTTTAGTTTTTTAATTTTTAAATTTAATAATTAGTGAACATCGGGAAAAATTAAGTGGTGCGGATGAAAAACGCACACAACAAGAAAATGTTTTGAATAAAACTAAAAGACTAGAACACTATTTCAGTTTACAAGCGCCTGAAAAACCTCAATCTGAACAGCATTAGAACTATCTTAGACAATGATGATACTGACGCTATTTTAAATTGCGTGTTTCACCTGAAAGTGTCAGTGTTGCTAGCGGTAGTGGTAATAATTATGGGTTAGGAACATATTCTATTGATCTTCAGCCAGGTTCTTCAAAAGATGCTCAATGTACATTTTCGGTTTTGGGTGAGCCGCAAGAGCAAGTGCATGTAAGTGACGATCCCGTTGAATGGGTTCAGTTAAATAGTCAAATCATTGACTATTTATTTTCCCAAGAAATCAATCAGTACATGTTCGAAGATTTTTCAGCAACGATAAAAAAAACTTATAGCATCCTAAAGGTACGGTTCAGCGTTTCTTGAAAAGTGTGTTTCGTCGAAAATTAAAAAAATGGTGAAGAACAGTTACCAAAATTTTTAACATACTCTTCTTCGAAATAAAAGTTATTTTATATCCCATGCCGTCTTTTTGGCGGAACTTCAAAAATAGCAATAGAAGGTATCAATGACTGGAGCAATGTAAATAGAATAGTGTTTAGCTTTTAGGGGAAGTGTAGAAAAGTTTGGGGCTCTGAAAAATTGAAATTACATGATGTGTATAGAATTTATCTCTGAGTTCAGCCCCTTTTTAGCAAAACACTTATCAGAATGTGGACACCCTGACAGTGGCAAAACGTCTTATTTATCGTCAACAATCTATAATGTATTTGTTGAATTGATGTCACAAGAAGTTTTAAATTACATTCGATAAATTTATAATTCAAAGTATTACAGCATTATTGTCGACTCTACACCTGACATTGCCCACATCGACCAATTATTATCGATCATTATGCGATATGTTTAGATAAACTCAAAACCTGTGGAGCGGTTCATTCGATTTTTGTCGAACGTGGGTCATAAATCAGAACAAATAGAAAATGTTTTATTATCAAAATTGGAGGATCATAACATGGAATTAATAAATTGTCGTGGTCAATCATATGACAACGCTGTTACATGACAAGGGTTTACACCGGCTTGCTAGCTCGCATTATGCAACGTAATCCACTTGTTTACTATCTTCCTTGCGCAGCACACCTTTTGAATTTAGTAGGAGTGTGCAGCGGAAGATGTTAAAGAAGCTGTTAGATTTTTAGATGATTTGCGATATTTATATACTTTTTTCTTAGTTTCTAGTCGTCGATGGGAAGCTTTACAATCAAACTTAAAAAATAATGCTAAAGTTCCAAAACGTTGGTGTTCACGACGTGATGCTGAAAGTAGTTTGTGTGAAAATTGGAATGAATATTTACAAACAGAAACAGAAATCATAGAAAATTTATCTGAAAAGCCAACCACACGTATAGAAGCAACTGGAATAAAACGACAACTGCACCGTTTCGAATGAGTCTTTATGAGTGTATTTTGGGAAGTGTTATTAGAACGTTTTCACAAAACGAATAAAAGTCCTCGATTCCTTGCTATCGATACCTGCGATATAATGTCCTCTTCGGTTTGTAAAGTCCTTAAGATCTGAAGACATGTTTACAACTTTTATTAACAAGGCAAAAAAGCTTGCAGAAGAATCATATGAAGATGAACATAAACCAAGTCCAAAACGAAAACTCTTTTCAAATGAAAGCGAAGGTGGTGAAATTACTCTAACTGGAAAGGAAAAATTAGGAACTGAGACATTTTTTGGTATTTTGGATCGAGTTGTGATGGAACTAGAGAAAAGAGCTGCAGAATACGAAAATGTTTTTCAGAAATTTTCATTTCTCTTTTCTTTAAATAAATGTTCACAACAAACGTTAATTCAGAAATGCAATTATCTCCAAGAAATTTACAACGATGATTTGGAAAATTCCTTTTTAACGGATTTTTGCACTTTTGTGGATTTTTAAAGAAGAGACCTCAGAAAAACAGAAAATATCCGACTGATTATATTTAATTCGATCCCAAAATCTACAAACAGTGTTTCCCAATACAGAAACTCTGTTACGAATTTTATGTCAATGGCAGTGACTGTATGTTCAGCTGAAGGGTCATTTTCTACTTTAAAGCGATTTAAAGCTTATTTACGGTCAAGTATGGAAGAAAATTGTTTAAATTCATTGACGATTTTGAAAGTGGTGAAAGTGATTTAAATGAAATAAATTGTGATAAACTCGGTCCGCCTTATTTCGACGCGGCCACTTGACCCCCGTTCGACGCGAGATCGTTTTGACGCGAGATCATCTCGACGAGACCTCTTCTCGACGCGAATTCATCCTTTAAATAATCACGTTTTGTATTATTGATTCATTCAACGATATAATATAAATCGGACCGTCTTGTTTCGACGCGGTCACATCGACGCTCCTGTTTCTACACCAGTATTTAGACGCGAACTTATCTCTCCATCAGAATCACATATATGACTATTATTATAATTAATAGACTAAGCGATATCTGCTTTGGGTGGGATGTTTTCCATATGATCGAATTTTTTTGCTTTAATCGCTCCAAAATTGTACTAGTAATAATAATTTCACTATGCGCGGGTCCAAAAACCTGTGCTCAAATTTTTATTAAACAAAATGTTAAAAAAACATGAAAAATTTTGTTGTTTTTTTTCTTTGAACTAGAATATCTCAAAAGCTATTCATTTCCGAGTAAAGTTGCAAAGGAAAAAAAAATTCGTAATTTTATTTTAAACAAGAAACAGGTAATTTAAAATCGAAAAATACATTCTTAGTATTGCAAAAATAACAAAAGACAATGAAAAAATGTAAAAAAACAAGTATTTTTCATACTTGGCAAAAAAAAAAACTTTTTGGTATGGTACATCACCACACCAAACTTGATCGGTCTGATAGTTTTTGAACATTAATTTTGCAATCTATATTTTGGAAACAAAAATTACAATTCTTTAGAAATAAACAGAGCCTAAACTATGACCTTTAGATACTTGAAAATTTAATGGCACATAAAAGGGCACTCAAACTCTCAAATGTCTTTTGAAACATTGAAATCCATTAATTAGGAGAGCCGTAGCAATTTTTTAAACATTGGTGTAAATTTTGGGCTTATAAACAATTAGAATAACTTTGCGAATTATAATTTTTTTTTATATTTAAACTTATATTGAAAGTATTCGGAATTATTTGTTTAAAAGTTCCAAAATTGAAAAATTTAAAAAAATTAGTAAAATAGGCTTAAGTGTTTAATGTTACATAAGATATAAAAATAAATACAAATTAAGAATATTTTTTATTTTATTTATTTTTTAATCGCTGTATGTTTTATGTTAATAACATAGAAAATGTAATCATTTTACTTAAATTATTTTTCATACGAATTAAATTTTTAATTTTTTCTTATTTTTATATTTTAAGAAGCGTCTTTCTGATTACATTCAATATAAGTTTAAATATAAACAAAAAATTATATTTCGCAAAGTTATTCTAATTGTTTATAAGCCCAAAATTTACACAAATGTTAAAAAAATTGCCACGGTTCTTCGTTTAGGCTGTTTCTTTTTCAAAATATAGATTGACAAATTGTTGTTCAAAAACTATCAGACCGATTTTAATGAAATTTGGTGTGGTGATTTATCATACCTGTTATGAGAGTGCGCGAAAAAAAAATTTAAAAAATACATTTTTTCATTGTTTTTTGCTATTTTTACAATACGAAGAATGTATTCTTCGATTGTAAATTAGCTGCTTCTTGCTTAAAATTTAATTACCAAACTGTTTTTCCTTTGCAAATTTTCTCTGAAGTAAATAGTTTTTGAGTTCAAAGAAAAAAAAACAAAATTTTTCACGTATTTTTAACATTTTGTTTAATAAAAAAATGAGCACATGTTTTTGGAGCCGCGCATAGTGAGATTATTATTACTAGTACCAATTTGGAGCTATTAAAGCAAAAAAAAAAAATTGGATATGGAAAACATCCAAACATGGGCATTTTAAAACATACCGTCTGGTCTAAAATGCCATTTCACATTTTTGTAATAAGTCGTAATTAAAATGAAAAAAAAAACACTTGTGTTATATCAATTTAATCATAAATGCCAACAGTTAAGGAATTATTTGCATTATTTTCCTATTTACAAAATGACTTAAAAGTAAAAAAAAAAAAGAAATAAAAAACCTTAATCCATAAGAAAACTGTGCTATTCCTCTTAGGTATTCTGTGATTTCGCGATTTTCGTAGTCTTGAGCTAATGCCAAAATACGTCGATCTGCCAGCGCATACCTACTACGTTTTTTCTTGGTGCATCATCATCGCGAACAAAGCGCTCATAAATTTGGCCAATAGATTTCTGAACATCGCGAATCCCATCAATAAATTTCTATAAGTTGATGATCTACACCAAATTCAGATTGCAAGCGTCTATGTGCCGCTTCAGCATAATTATTTGTGCGTGATTCATTATTTAAGGTTCTCGTATAACAGGACCAAATTCTAGAATCGAATACCAATATACGTGTCCTCAAAATAGTCCAAAATTGGTTCTAATTCATTAGGCAATGAATTATTTACGCTTGCAATCCGTTTTCCAGGTCATTAATTGGGACAAACGTAAGAGCAGCAATCATGCGGGCATGAAGTGCAAAATCTGCATTATCATTGTACCGACTTATGAGGAGTTCTTGTATCAATTTTCTCTTTAAATTCTTCACTAAGTGGAATAAACACCCATTCAACTCCGCATGAGGAAAGTTACATTTGAAAGCATTAATTACAGCCAGTTCAAAATCTAGAGATATCTGAGACGGTTGGTATTTGGCCAAATATTACAAATTAAATGTATCATGCGCGTGTATCTCTTCTGTTTTATTTGGCAACAGTGCATATAAAATGGGTAAAACGATACCACCACGTTCTGCCATTATAACAAAAATCTGAAAAAACAATTTACACAACTCAAACATTCATGTAGAGTAGATATGTATCAATCAAATTTATGTTTTGAATTTATCGTATGAGTAAAAAAACATAATATGTATTTAATTTTAATTTTACGTATCATTGAATAATAAAATTAAAGCATAATGAACTTTTAACGTGTCATTCTTTATAAGAATAAAAGATTACATCACTGAAGGATACTCACCTGTTGAAATAAGTTGGGGGTATGTCGAAAAGTCCCAACAACGTAAATTTTTCTTACGTGCATAATCCACGTTTGAACACTGGCTTTACCAAAAATGATAGTTCTCATGTCGTCACCAAATCCAGAATCAGCAAGTAAAAAATTGTCTTCTCCATAATTCTTGTAATTGTCAGGTATTACAATAGATGCGCGATCTAGAGGTTGTGCTGGTGCTGCATTAACCAACTTTCGGGAACGTTGAACTATTTGTCGCACAGCATTTTGACTTGGAAAGCTACCCATAGCTCCACCCGACATGGTTTGAGTGATATTGGTACGGATTTTATTTGGGATTTCTCGGGTTTCGATAGCTTTAATTGCGTTAATTGTATGCACCACTTCGACCCGCGCAGCATCACTACCATGACTATGCGTACTGACAATCCGAACAAACTCGTCACTTACAGCGTCTGTATAAGTACGATCTTTACATCGAATATTTTTATTTAGTTCAACATCACACCGCCATGATTTTTTCGTACCATTAGCAACCAACTTATCGAAACAATATAGGTATCCATTGTGTTCATATTTTTCCCTGTTGCGAATTGAATGTATCATTGTGAACGCAATTTAATTAATCGTAAGGCACGCGAAGAACTACTAAATGCAAAATCGAATCCTGCATATTTCTGCAAAATTATCATCCCCCCTTTCATATATTTGAATTGTGTGTTATTAGAAACACCAAAGAATTTTAATTCATTTGTAAGTAATTGTTTCTTAAGTCTCATTATATTATTATTTAGCAAAAAAGCGTTGTTTGCTTTCTCTGTGTTTAATAGTAACGGAAATCTGATATTTATCAAAGATTATTTTCTATGGTATTTAATCCCTTAATTTGCATTTTTCATTAAACCAGATTTAATGGAAACACCTTGCTAATGTTTGTTTAATGAGACTTCAGTATCAGTAAGAATTTTTTTTTGTTTATTGACCTGTTGATTGACAGATACTGTGAATGAGGATTACAGTGTAAGAGGTATTTTTTTATGATTGTGGACCTACAGGTAATTAGTTATCGTGCTAAAGCACTCAGGAACACTTAGGAGGATGGATAGAGGATAATAATTGCTAATAGATGTATGAACAGTTACCTAAATTTTTCATATCATAAGTGAGAGGAAAAAGGAACTAGAGATCATTCCAGAGTTTAGAAGCCTGTAAAATGTGGATTGCTTTGGTACGACAAGTGAGATTTGTACTGCATACTGATGATGAATACGAACATGTTTCGTAAAGATACAGATGGTATCAAAGAATATAATTCAGCAGCAAATAGCCGTTGTAAACAATAATACAAAGAAAGAACTGAAATTCTATGCTCAAGGGACTGTGGTAGAAGTTATGGACGTCATTTATAGTAATCGTTTTTGAATAGATCAACGATATTGAGAGCGTTAGACTAACAAAGGTGAGAATTATATTCCAGATGAGATAATTTGGGCCTTATACAAGAAGGATTGTCGATAGCTAAAGTACTGCTTGATCTGTACAAAAGCTATTTACGAGCAGCTGTGTTTAGTGACAGAAGATGGTCAACCCATGAGAGTTTGAAGATAATAGCATTAAGATTAGACCTGATACGCGGATATTGCAATAGTGAATCAGAAAGTTGATACTTTATGACCGAGGTGTTTTACCTGGACATCCGAATTGCAGATTTTACGTCCGGAATTTATAACCCTAGAAACCAGAGCCATCTTATTTTTAATTTGGGACTTTTAATTGATAGAAAGACAGTGAGGAGAAGGAAGAATAAGGATGAGAATAGATTAATGGATGATGAAAGGTAACCGACAGCCCTTACCGAGCTCAGAAAATCGGACACCCAATATTAAGGAGACCGTGGTAAGGGTGGTGGTACCTCCCCGGCTGACATGGAGCATACATGCCTACCACCTTCGAAGAACTTACTTGAGATGTAACAAATTGTACATTTATCGAACTGTTATATTGATACCAGGATTATGATTGGGTTTTTATATTTTTTATATTTCATAAATTTGTTCTAACATCCCAAGTAATTTTTAAAGATTTTAACCTTAGGCAAGGAAAGTTCCTTGTCTGAGATTTTAACATTTACTGAGAAAGATAAGTTTGTAATTGTTATCGAAACGTTTAAATTTACATAAAATATAAATTAAAAATACACGATTTAAACCTAAAAGTATTTACAATTATGGTGAAAGCATTTTCATACGTTTTTTTAGTTTGAACGTATTGTAAAGGCGGTAACTGTTCCGTATAAACTGATTACATGTGTATTGTAAATAATAAATTATCTTGCGCTACAATCTATACCCTTGCGTTTAGTGCAAAAATTAAATTCCTAGGTATGACGACGTATAGAAGGTATGGTCATAATCATAAATACTCTAATTAAAAGGCGTGCATAATTTGATGCGTAAAGCGGAAAACACCTAAATCCGGCACTGAGTTTATATATCTCTGTGGGTTGGGTGTTTTGCTAAAAATATACAATGGATATTGTCACTGACGTAAATAAACCGTAACTTATTTATATTTTCAACCAAGAAAAATTAAGGACAAAAAGACTGTATAATAGCCATTATTTTTAATTTGTTTATTTTTTTTACGGAAGTGTAAGTAGTTTCAAATTAATTAAACTTTATATTTAAAACCAATGTTGTTAAAATCTACGTAAGGTTATCTGTCATCGTTCGTATCTGTAATTTGTACATGACTGCATATAAATACTTATTTACACAACTAAAGGCAAAAAAATAGTCATTCCCCTTATACACATCAAGATATTTCAATACAAAAAATTTGACCGAGGTCAATTTAATCAATACGGTTGTTGGGTTTTACTCACTGGGAATTTCTACTGTATTTATTTTCTTCATTCTAGTGTTAAACGTGTAATAGAATGGCCATTACAACTAATCTTCCTTCATCTTTTTCTCGGTTTTCATCTTAGCAATCAGAAATGTGAAACACAGTTTAATAAAATGCCAGTGCTTGTTGAAGGAATAAAATCGTCAAAATTTCAAATGGTGACAGGTGTATAACGTCTAAAAAATTAACGTACAATTCAACGCAATTGAAAGCAATAAAAATTATTGGACAAAATATCGGTGTGTTAAGTGAAGGTGCAATTTCAAACATTCCCGAAAAATTTGACCTTTCTTTTGTACGTAATAATATTTCAGTTATTAAATCAGATGCTTTCGTGAACTTGCCACGTTTACAAGTGATTAATCTGGATGTAAACGAGATTAGAGAAATTCAAACAAATGTGTTTGATGATTTACCATCTTTAGAAGTGCTTAATTTAGAAAAAAATAATATAGAAGTGTTAATGCAGCACACGTTTTTAAATCTTCCTAATTTGACAACGATTAGTTTTGATGATAATCAACTGAAGCACTTCAGCCAAGATTGGTTTTATAATACACCAACAATTGAATTTTTGCTTTTGAACAATAATTTCATTAGCGCACTTCCAAGAGCTGCCTTTGCCACTCTTCCATCTTTAGAAGCAATATCTTTAAACTACAATCAGATCACCTACATTCACAAAGATGCATTTCTTGGTTTAAATAATTTACTAGAGCTTAATTTGGCACATAATTTGCTGAAAGAAATTATGATAGATTTTAAGGCTAATCCAAACATTAAACATTTTGAATTAGATCAAAATATGCTGAACTTTATTCCTGATAAAATGTTGGAAGATATTCAGCATTCGTTAAAAAGCTTTCAAATTTTCTTTAATCCTCTACAATGTTCGTGTTTGGAGAAATACGTGAAGTGGAGTACTAAATATGGTATTAAATTGGCATGGCAATGCAAAAATACTGCACTATCATGCGTGATTCCTAAGAATAACGAAAGCTTGTGTATGCAAAGATCCAGTGTTGATTTTTACAGTGATACATTAGAACATTTCAAAGGAAAATGTATAAGACGATTTAATTTTTAATTTATTATTAATTGAAAAGCACGAAGGCTAGTTTTAAGATTATACTGTTTGTTTTGTGATGTTCTCAACCAATCAGTGTCATAAATATAAATATATTTTTGGTAATAGCGAATTTCGTTACTAGTGTGAAAAGTGCTATTTTGCTGGCGAGCCGTAAGCAAATCATGGATGAGAACGAGCCCAACGAGTGAAATACAAAATTTTTTTGGTGCCCGGTGTTTAGATCAAAATTATATACAGGGTGAGTCAGTTTTTTGTAGACAAACTTTAACAGGAGATAGAACATATGTTTCTAAAAAGAAAAGTTCCTATAAACATATGTCGTAGAAGGCTTCATTTCCGAGATACAGGGTGTTGAATATAATTTTTTTTTCTCAAATTTTCATTATAACTCATAAACGAATGCTTAGATTTTTTCATGTTGGGGGATAATGTCTATTAATTAAGGGCATAAAACAAGCGATAAGAATGTTCACAAACTTGCACAGTGGCGGAGTGGAGGATGCTAACCCCTTTCATAAACAGAACTTCTACGCCAATGACTATTTTTAAAAACTGTTATTTTCATTATCTACATACAGTTTAACAAAATAATGTACCTTCTTCTGTTTCGAAATTCCTGTGCGTTTCCGAGTTATTTTGATGTTTAGTATTTGATGTGGTACTAAGTTAAGTAATGTGCTTTATGTGAATAATTGAATATAAAGTTTTTAATAGAAAAGATATAATAAAACATTTAGAGCCATTTTAGTACTTAACGATCGTTTCTTTAAAACTTCAAATACATTTTCATTTATAAATAGGTAGGTTATCGTTTTTTTTAGTATCCATTGTTATTATCCTCGTATAAAAAGAAATGCATAATTATTATTGTTATGCGGTCAATACTTTCTGTATAATTATGTATGTATCAATTTCACCATAAACATGTATGTAGTTTTTAAGTGAGATTCTAAAAGTTATAGACCGCTGCTCACTTGCTCTCATTAAAAAGCCGCCACTGTATCAAGCCATACTCAAATACAAGATTTTTGTAAATTGAAATCTGTTTAGTACACTAATTTTAACAATCCTTATTTATTATTGTAACAATACTTAATTAATAATTGTGAAATTAATAAGAATTCTTAGCAATGACGATTTATAAATAAATAACAATAACACTAGTATAATAAAATTAGACACTTTGTTCAAAATGTAAACCGTTCTTTTCAATACATATTTCAATAGAACGTCTTAAGTTAACTAAATGATGCACCCTTATTTCATTGCAACAAAATATGATACTCCTTGGAAAACAAGTAAGTATTAAATTTTATTTTTTGAAACGACAGTTTGACTTTTTACAAACACTTGCTTCATCTTGAATAATTTCACTGTTATTAATTATTGTTTTTAAGTTCAAAAAGTTATTTCATTTGATTTGCCAGCTTTTAATTAGTGTAACATGCCATTTACATTTACAAATAGCGAACAAGCCGACATTCATTTTATTTATGGGTTCACAAATGGAAATTCAAGGTACGCAACTAGGGAGTATCGGAGAAGATTTCCAAATAGACGACAACCTCATCATTCCGTTTTTGTGAGTATCCATCGTCGATTTGGAACCCCACGTCAAGTACTCGACGTACTGCTGTTGCTCTTGGTATTTCCCAAAATAAAGTTTCCCGGGTTTTAAAACGGGATCACAGACGCCCATATCATTTTCAACCTGTTCATGGTTTATGTCCAGGTGACGCCGAACGAAGACTTAATTATTGTAGGTGGGTTCTTAACTCCATTCAAAATAATAGAGATTTCTTATCCAACATACTGTGGACTGATGAATCCTGTTTTACTCGTCGTGGTATCGTAAACTTTCACAAACTGCATATATGGGCAAATGAAAACCGACATGCCATTCGACCAAGAAGTTTTCAACATGAATTTAGTACAAATGTCTGGATTGGAATTTACGGCAACCACGTGTTTGGACCTTATTTCTTGCCACAACGTGTAAATTCAGAAAATTTCCTACAATTTTTAGAAGAAGAACATGTTAATATGTGGGAAGACATTCCTTTGAATTTAAGAGGACATTCTTGGTTTCAGCTTGATGGATGTCCGGCCCATTATGGCAAAAATGTAAGAAATTGGCTAAACAATAACTACCCGGGGAGGTGGATAGGTCGTGGAAGTCCAGTGGCGTGGTCTCCTAGATCCTCCGATTTAACGCCACTTGACTTTTTTGTATGGGGATTCATGAAGGAAAAAGTGTATACCTCTCCGGTTAATACACTTGAAGAACTTCACAATCGCATCAGAGATGCTTGCAATGAAATAAGGGTGCATCATTTAATTAACTTAAGACGTTCTATTGTACGTTGCTGTGAAATGTGTATTGAAAAGAACGGTTTATATTTTGAACAAAGTGTCTAATTTTATTATACTAGTGTTATTGTTATTTATTTATAAATCGTTATTGCTAAGAATTCTTATTAATTTCACAATTATTAATTAAGTATTGTTACAGTAATAAATAAGGATTGTTAAAATTAGTGTACTATACATATTTCAATTTACAAAAGTCTTGTATTTGAGTATGGCTTGATACAGTGGCGGCTCTTTAATGAGAGCAAGTGAGCAGCGGTCTATAACTTATTAAAATCTCACTTAAAAACTACATACATGTTTATGGCGAAATTGATACATACATAATTATACAGAAAGTATTGACCGCATAACAATAATAATTATGCATTTCTTTTATACGAGGATAATAACAATGGATACTAAAAACCGATAACCTACCTATTTATAAATGAAAATGTATTTGAAATTTTAAAGAAACGATCGTTAGGTACTAAAATGGCTCTAAATGTTTTATTATATCTTTTTTATCAAAAGCTTTATATTCAATTATTCACATAAAGCACATTACTTAACTTAGTACCACATCAGACACTAAAAATCAAAATAACTCGGAAACGCACATGAGTTTCGAAACAGAAGAAGGTACATTATTTTTGTTAAACTGTATGTAGATAATGAAAATAACAGTTTTTTTAAAAAAATAGTCATTGGCGTAGAAGTTCTGTTTATGAAAGGGGTTGAGCACCCTCTCCACTCGGCCACTGTGCAAGTTTGTGAACATTCTTATCGCTTGTTTTATGCCCCTTAATTAATAGACATTGTCCCCCCAACATGAAAAAAATCCAAGCATTCGTTTATGAGTTATAATGAAAATTTAAGAAAAAAAAATTATATTCAACACCTTGTATCTCGGAAATGAAGCCTTCTACGACATATGTTTATAGGAACTTTTCTTTTTAGAAACATGTGTTCTATCTTCTGTTAAAGTTTGTCTACAAAAAACTGACTCATCCTGTATATAGGGTGTGGCGCGAAGAGTTTTGATTAAAAGTAATGGCGGATACAGTTATGTTAAAAATCTGAAATTACGCAGCTGTAGGTTTTGGATAACGCTGAGTTCAAATATAATATTGTCCTGAATGTGGTACTTCCGGTTATACTGGAAGTAGACGTCAACTTTGTTATTTTAAATGGAACCTAATATTTTTTATTTTATTTTCAAATTCTACATGAAATTCTAGATAAAATTTGTTCACAATGTCCTATACCAAAAATGTAGCATTTTCGAGATATTTCGATTTTTTTAAATTTTGAAAAAATCCTAGTCTACATTGAATAAAGATATCTCCATTAATAACGAAGCTAGTGACGTGAAATTGTAACCAATAAACAACAAGCGCTTGCCCGTTAACTCCATATATCCATCTCATTGATATTTCATACAGGGTGTTTTAAACTTAGCCGCCAACATGCACAATTTAAATCATTTATAAGTTGCTTACTTTAAATAGAACACCCTGTATTTTATTACATTTTCCGCTGTATTTTTTTAAGCCAATTCATTTGGTATCAGTATTCCCTATACCTAAATCCTACCACTTTTGAGATATCTTAGTTAAAACATAACAACACTTAATTATTTCGACATTAGTAAAGGGTAGACCATGATTTCCATTATTTAAGGTGATATTTTGTTATTTTCTCATAAGTTATTAATTCTGAAAAGTAACCAATAGCCTGAAAGGAGTATTAATTGTGGATATCATTAAAAACGTTGACTAGGGATTTTGTATTAATTTAATTAGATAACTTACACACAAAAGTGACTAAATGTAATGTTAAACAAATAAAGTTTTATAAGGGTTCAAAATTAGCACCATCTACTTCTAAACATTTATGAATCCTTTTCATTAAGTTATGTCCTGTAATTCTGAAAATATGGAGACTCTCTGCACCATATCTTCCTTTGTCGTAACAGGTTTGGAAAATACCTGATTTTTAATGTAACCCCAAATACCAAAATCTAGAGGAGGAAAATCAGGAGAGCGAGCTGGCCAACGAAACGGACCCTGATTGTCAATCCATCTATCATCAAACATGTCGTAAAGATGCTGAGCAACAGGACCAAATGAGGAGGTGCTGATACCAAGCTGAAGCCGCCTCTCCATTTCTTAAAGTATGTAACGCCGGTCGTATGGCTTTTTCTAAAATGTGGCAATATCTTGTACCATTTAAATTTTAATGCTAAAATTTTATCGTCTTTTATTGCGCAAAAAACATTAAAACTCCAACTATCTTGGAAATAACGTTCTCTACTAACATGTAGATTTTCATTAGACCAAAAATGGGAATTATGTCGATTAAATAATCCATTTTTGCTAAACTTTGCTTCATTACACCATATAACTTTTTTTATGAAGTTTTCATATTCTTCGGTCTTTATTCACAGAATTCTAACCTTCGAGGAACAAAATATCACCTTAAATAATGGAAATCATGGCCTACCCTTTGCTAATGTTGAAATAATTAAGTCTTGTTATGCCTTAACTAAGATAATGAAATATCTCAAAAGTGGTTGGATACCAAACGAATTGGCTTAAAAAAATACAGCGGAAAATGTAATAAAGTACAGGGTGTTCTATTTAAAGTAAGCAACTTATAAATGATTTAAATTGTGCATGTTGGCGGCTAAGTTTAAAACACCTGTTACACGTCCAAACCGCACTAGGCGTCGTGTATGCTTACTAATGTAAGCGGGTTGCCAAGCCAGCTAACAGGGAGATGGGCGTGGTCGAAATAATAAGTAAAATGAATGATTAATATGCTCAAACACCTTACACCTACATTCAAACAGCTCAGTCCGGGAAAATATGTCTCTAGGCGCCACCACAATCGAAACTTTGCTAATATAATTGTCTTAAGCTGGATGTTAATTAACCCTACTTGATTGTGGAAAGTAGGATTGTGCTTACTCAGTAGACTCTTACACGAGGGTTCTAAAACAAACAGTCGTCCCAAACAATTCAACTCAAACTCAAATATATTTAGTACTACCCAGGTTATTAAAAACTTTTTGAATACACCTCGTATACCAAAACTTCCAAAATAAAATTTATCACTCAAATTCATTCACGTAACCAACAGTTATATTTTCTACTTATTAATGAATAAACTATTCTTCATTCAATGATCGGTAATTACTTTTTTAAAATTCTTAACATGAATGATATCTTTTAAATTTAATTTACTTTTTTTATAACACTTCTGAATCGTATTTGACATTCGCAAATATTTAAGGTTTCAAAACTCCAACTTTTTATTATACTTAATGAAATTTAAATTAACAGCTGATCCGTCACTAGTGCATTGCGCTAATGAAACTAACGTGAAAATTTTGCAATCAACCTGGCAAATATGACTTTTCAGGTTGTTCATTAATCTTAAAATCCAAAAATATGCAAAGTCTACACTTTAACTTGTCAAAAACTACTAGGTCACCAATTAAGTAATCGTCACAATTATGTCTCATACCTGGCTAAATAAACAACAGAATAAAAATTTAACGATAAATATATATATATATATATATATATATATATATATATATATATATTGTCCTGAATAAAATAATAAACAAATGACAAAGAAACAAACACAAATATATTTACATATACCACTACAGCGTGGTTGAAAATCAAAACCACACGTCACTACCAATTTCTGCAAAATTCTTAATACTAAACAACCCAAAACAACATAATTCGAGAACGATTATCTTTTCGCTTCTAAGCTAATTAATATTTACTCAACATTACACAAATGAACTAAAAGAGATAATCGTGCTTTACTAAATTTTTAAAGTACTTAAATATATTCCTTACTTAAAATTGTCTATTAATCCTACGCTTTTCTTTCTTCTTTCTTCCGTAAATCAATTATTTGTAGTCCATTTGTAATCCTTAAATTGCATGAAGGCACATAACCAGTGCTTCACAATTTCACAAACACTTATTCCTTTCTGTACTCACAAATAGTCCAATAACACGTAATGGCCTGTACAAGTTTGGTTGCCTCTTAAAATTTCTAGCAACCTTTAGGAAAGTTTAGTCCTTCCTTACACAAATAAACTTTTAATGTCACACAAAATTAACTTAACATTGGCTTAATTTATTACGGAAATTTCGTTTACTTAATGGTGGTCTCATAAATAATTTTAACTCAATATCGGTACAAGAACACGCGCCGCACTCAACACTTATAACGTAATAACTGTTATCCTTTATAGATCTGCTTACGCACTTTTTACTTTCTTGAAAATAAACAAACTAATTTTATCTTCAACTTCAATTTAATTAATCGTTTTATTTATGAATGTCTTATACGATTCATCCCCTTTCGGGTAACGCAGTTGTTTAAACAATGACTGCTTCAATATTATTCACAAATATAACTCCGACTTAACCCATTCTAAGCCACACGATACCTCGCGCGCGCGTCTCCCCAATATTCACCACAAGCAACAGCCAAAAACGAACAAGCTAACTAACCAACGTCAATCTCCGACTTTCCTATTTATAACTTCAGTCATCCATCTTTAAACATGTCTTCCTTCCGCGCTATATTCTCCAATAGTATTCATTCAAAATTTCTTAGGGCCGATAGATGCTGCCCTCTATACAAGCACGCGTGTAATTACAATACATCGCCATATTTGTTTTTACTTACAAATTTTACAATTACTTTATGAAGAAATCATTTCTCGTCACCACATTCATTCAGTAGCCACTCTGGACCATTACGAAACTTTCAACATTTATCTCCACCCTGCGCTCGATCTCCTTCCGCAACATTTGCAAAAATAAGTACCGTCTAAGGTCTCAAATCCCATATACATACATATATTCTCAAAACAATTGCACAATATTACGAAAACTTTCTGAAATTAACACTTAAACATACCAAATCTTTCTCTACATATTTTCTAAAACATTCTACACTTATACTTCACATCTTCTGACCAAAATTACACCTTTTCCACCAACATTCCATTCTTTATCAAGTAGCAAAACAGTAGCAACACAGTAGCAAACATTATCGTCCCATCGACAAATTTCTCTTCACATTTACATTCATCAGAATCCATTTATTCCAACACCAATGTCTCTCTAATATTCAAATACACGTATCTACATACTGAATTATATTTCTCCTACATTTCCAGTGGCGTATCATACACCCACATACATTATGCATATACACAAAAAAATTTTTTTTTCGTTCAAACTCAATACAACCGTACTCAAAACACGTAATACACGTCATTATAACATCCTACATACAGGGTGCGTCATCGCAACCTGACACACCCTGTTTGAAATATCAATGAGATGGATATATGGAGTTAACGGGCAAGCGCTTTTGGTTTATTGGTTACAATTTCACGTCACTAGCTTCCTTATTAATGGAGATATCGTTATTCAATGTGGACTAGGATTTTTTCAAAATTTAAACAAAAATCGAAATATCTCGAAAATACTTCATTTATGGTATAGGACAATATGCACAAATTTTATCTAGAATTTCATGTACAATTTGAAAATAAAATAAAAAATATTAGGTTCCATTTAAAATAACAAAGTTGACGTCTACTTCCGGTATAACCGGAAGTGCCACATTTAGGACAATATTACATTTGAACTCAGCCTCATCCAAAACCTACAGCTGCGTAATTTCAGATTTTTAACATACTGTATCCGCCATTACTTTTAATCACAACTCTTCGCGCACACCTATATATATATATATATATATATATATATATATATATATATATATATATATATATATATATTATCATAAATCAGGGTGTCCCAGGGGTACGAGGAACCTCCATAACCTGGTTTCTGTTTGAGTTTTGTTTTTCAACGATAGCTACGGAAATTCTACACAATTTAAAAATATTTTTATCATTTACAAAGTTTTGATATACAGGGTGGCGCACCAAACTTATGTTTTTTTGAAATGTAAACCCCCCTGTACTTTAGCATAATTTCAAAGCCCTATTGATTCTGATCAAAATGGGCTTAAGATTAATCGACGAATTATGAACCGAAAATAGAGTGAAAATGGGTCATGTTTGTAAAACCATCACGATTTTACTGTCGGAAATAGATCTTCGATTAAAGTGTCCAGTGCGTTTCCATTTCCTGAATTTTCATATTAGTGCTTATTAATCAACCACTTCGCATTATCGTATACAGGGCGTGAATAAACTCAAAACCGTGAATAACTAATTTTTTTCAAATAGAACACCCTGTATATTTTTATACCGCTAAATAGAACTTTTGATAAGCTTTCCAGGGATATAAGTTTGTGTGGTCTATTTTGAAAAACTGATGAGATTTTTTAAATATATGCTAAGAATTTCAGAAATCTGAATTGAATTTATATGATATTTTAGGCTTTATCTATGGCAAGCCGTTTTACTTTTTATGAGACATTGGCACGAGATTCCCATTTAGTTGGCATCTTTGGGCAAGTATTTTAGATAAAGAAATTTAACAATTATCCTTAACCAAAACTGCATTTTTATTTTAATTTAAAAATTAAATTTAAAGTGACATTCTAATATTGAAATTAAAACACGACGGTCAAATAAATATGCGTGCACTCTCCTGTTTTTTAGTTAACGAAAACTACACTGTTTACACATCCTAATGACATATCGAAAGGTAGGTAAATGTAATTCTTCTTCTATTTAGTTTTAATTTTAAATAATGAATATGAATTACAAATTTTTTTTATTACTGTAGCTTCCTCAGGTACCCTATCTTGAAAAGTGTAATTTGAACTTATTTGCAATAATGCAAATTCATGAACAAGACAATCGCTAAGTGATTTATCTTGACTTTACTGACAATAATGCTATTACTCAAATTAATTTCTTGCCTTACATGCTCTTTCTTGGCTATAATTAAAACATTAGAATTTATTTACAAGTCTAATAATGAATTCCTCTCAAACCTCAAATCTGATGAAAAGAATTGTCCGTCTAGTGGTAGGTACGCTGTGTTATTTAAAATTGCGTAATGATGGTTCAACCCGTTAATGTACTATTTTGGTAAATAACCACCATGAAAATCCAATTTATTCATAAATAAGTAATTGAAGTATCCAATAACACAAAAAACAATGAAAGGGTTCAATATATAACAAAATACCATTAAATCAGGTTAAAGTGCGTACAAAATTATAACATTAAGAAAATACATGAATCAAAAGCAGTTTAGCTACACATAAAACACAAAAAACAAACAAACAGAGTAATCACATCCACAATTGGTCATACATAAATCAGAATAAAAATGTAATACCAAACATGTGGCCTTTTAAAACTAATCATGCCGGTCTTTAAGTAAATAAGCAATTAAAATAATAAGGCATATTACGATACATGTAAAATATAACAACTGTAAAATTACACGGGATAATAAGGTAACTGCAAGAACAAAAAAATACAAGAAATTTACATCTACACAATTGTTTAGTGACTAATAAAGGACAAAATACATACGTAAAATTACAATAAATTAGATATAAAGAGAAATTAGTTCGCAGACAAACAATTCTAAATAAGCCGACTGAATCAAAGACACAAAAAAAACTCATTAAAATAAAGCCTTACAAAGGTAAGTTATAAATAAATCATAACAACGTTACCGATATACAAGCTTGCGTGACTGCGTTAAAAAAAATAACATCCGCAGATCCCGTCACCGAATTATGTCCATTATCAACACCTTGGTGGCTACCGTATATATCTACTTCAAGAACTTCCGATTGGTCCATAATTATTTTCATAAACAAACAAAAATTAGCATTATCTTATTTACATGTACGTAACTTTAAACCGTCAATAATAGTATTAACCTGAAAGCAAGGGTTGTATATTTAATTAACCCATACTCCGACAGGTATTACTTGCTTAATTAAAATAGTACAATTCCAAATTTTAGCAAAGAGAAATATATATATATATATATATATATATATATATATATATATATATATATATATATATATATATATATATATTAACTTTAAAGTACATACAGTAAAAGATTGACTCAGTGGGAACCCACGACGTTCACTTTGTTAGAGTGGGGCTCTTCTTAGCGAATTGCGGGCTCACATGACATTCACAAAAAGTTGACTGATCCTTCAGTTTGTGTATAAAAATTATAATACATTGTAACTAGGGAAGTACATATAGTTTAAGTTTGAATCTATTGTGAGTTGCCTTCTCGATAGCTCAAATGGAAGAGCCGCACTCTAGCAAAGTGGAGGTCGTAGTTTCAAGTCCCACTCGAGTTAATCTTTTACTGTATGTACTTTAAAAGTTAATTTTAAATAAAATACAATTATTGCTTATTAAATTGGGCTTCAGTTCGTTCGTTAAAAATATTCCGTAATAACCCAGGAATATTTCAAAGATGCCGTCAATCCTTAGGAAGAAGAATTGAAAAATGTATTCAAGTACAAGGACAACAATTTGAACATCTTCTAAAAATTTAATGTTTTTTTTAATCACTGCCCTTCATTGTTGCTATTAAAATTTAATTGTTAGTCATTGTTTTTTCAAATAAGTTACTTTAGCGCTTTTGGATAATTTACATGCATCAGATGCGTTTTTCTCGTAAACCGTCCTAGCGACTTCAACATGGTATACCTTTCTGAAGCAGAAAAGATGGAAAAACAAATTTTTATTTATTATAGTCGAAAATGACATACAGTGTAAGGCAAAAAAGTTAGGACCGATTCAAACAAGATGGAAACCTATATGTGGCGCCCTCTATCAGTAATAAAACACCCTATATCTTTTAAACGAAGGCCTTGCGGACCTAAGTTCATAGGAACTTTTTTATTTAAGTGTCCTCTATCGCGTGGAACTTTTTCTATGTCACCCTGTATATCGTGCTGACAGGTAAAATTTGACACTTAGTGTAATTACCATTAAAAGAATCAAAAAGAATTTTTTAGGCTTCTATTAAAATGCCAATTACTGACAATTTATTGCAAAGTGACAACCTCAACAATTTCTTAAATCAGAAATGTTGGTTGTGTATCTAACAACTCACTAGTTTAATTGAATTGAATTAATAAAAAAAATTATACTATCTAAATGGAAAAACATAACTATCTGCAAGTACAGGTAATAGGCACAACACCACAACATCTTAAAGATCTGTACCTACCATTAGCAAACTGGAAGGTAATACATCGTTAGTGTTTTTATCTTATATATATCAACAATTAACATACTTCGGTGTTCCTGGGCATCCCAAAGGAGGCATTTCGCACTCTGAGGCCTCAAGCGGTTCACCATAAATAAGCATCCACCGAACCCCAAAATATGTTACATAACCAGTATCAATTGTCAAGAAACAAGGCTAGAAAAAAATAATATTGCGGTGTAATACGCTAAAATCTAAATACTAACTCCTATTAGATAATACAACTGTCCTTAATCAAATATTATAATTTAATAAATCAGAAAGTCAACGCTTTCCAGATTAATTGTAATTTGTAATTAATAAAATAATAAAAACCTGAAAGCAAGGGTTGTATATTTAATTAACCCATACTCCGACAGGTATTACTTGCTTAATTAAAATAGTACAATTCCAAATTTTAGCAAAGAGAAAATATATATATATATATATATATATATATATATATATATATATATATATATATATAATTAACTTTTAAAGTACATACAGTAAAGATTGACTCAGTGAACCACGACGTTCACTTTGTTAGAGTGGGCTCTTCTTGCAATTGCGGGCTCACATGACATTCACAAAAGTTGACTGATCCTTCAGTTTGTGTATAAAATTATAATACATTGTAACTAGGGAAGTACATATAGTTTAAGTTTGAATCTATTGTGAGTTGCCTTCTCGATAGCTCAAATGGAAGAGCCGCACTCTAGCAAAGTGGAGGTCGTAGTTTCAAGTCCCACTCGAGTTAATCTTTTACTGTATGTACTTTAAAGTTAATTTTAAATAAAATACAATTAATGCTTATTAAATTGAGCTTCAGTTCGTTCGTTAAAAATATTCCGTAATAACCCAGGAATATTTCAAAGATGCCGTCAATCCTTAGGAAGAAGAATTGAAAAATGTATTCAAGTACAAGGACAACAATTTGAACATCTTCTAAAAATTTAATGTTCTTTTTAATCACTGCCCTTCATTGTTGCAATTAAAATTTAATTGTTAGTCATTGTTTTTTCAAATAAGTTACTTTAGCGCTTTTGGATAATTTACATGCATCAGATGCGTTTTTCTCGTAAACCGTCCTAGCGACTTCAACATGGTATACCTTTCTGAAGCAGAAAAGATGGAAAAACAAATTTTTATTTTTATAGTCGAAAATGACATACAGTGTAAGGCAAAAAAGTTAGGACCGATTCAAACAAGATGGAAACCTATATGTGGCGCCCTCTATCAGTAATAAAACACCCTATATCTTTTAAACGAAGGCCTTGCGGACCTAAGTTCATAGGAACTTTTTTTTTATTTAAGTGTCCTCTATCGCGTGGAACTTTTTTCTATGTCACCCTGTATATCGTGCTGACAGGTAAAATTTGACACTTAGTGTAATTAGCATTAAAAGAATCAAAAAAATTTTTAGGCTTCTATTAAAATCCCAATTACTGACAATTTATTGCAAAGGGAGAACCTTAACAATTCATTAAATCAGAAATGTTGGTTGTGTATCTAACAACTCACAACTTTCACTGAATTGAATTAATAAAAAAAATGTATACTATCTAAATGGAAAAACAAAACTATCTGCAAGTACAGGAAATAGGCACAACACCACAATATCTTAAAGATCTGTACCTACAATTAGCAAACTGGAAGGTAACACATCGTTAGTGTTTTTATTTTATATATATCAACGATTACATACTTCGCTGTTCCTGGGCATCCCAAAGGAGGCATTTCGCACTTGTACATCTGAGGCCTCAAGTGGTTCACCATAAATAAACATCCACCAACCCCAAAATATGTTACATAACCAGTATCAATTGTCAAGAAACAAGGCTAGAAAAAATAATATTGCGGTGTAATACGCTAAAATCTAAATACTAACCCCTATTAGATAATACAACTGTCCTTAATCAAATATTATAATTTAATAAATCAAAAGTCAATGCTTTCCAGATTAATTGTAATTTGTAATTAATAAAATGTCTTAATCAGCGAAAGAAAAAAATTGTGCACAATTATTCTATCAAAATCTGTGTTTTATTTGATTCATGAGGAAATTGTTTCCCCTTGGCCTTTACAATAGACATTAATAACCCTTCACCCTTACAATGTCTGTTTTTCAAAAAAAAAAAAAACATTAATGGCTCAAAAGCTAAAAAAAAAACTAAGTTGATTTGTTCAACTTTGAACAATTCAACCTCTCCTTTTTATCATTTTTTTCTTTGTAATTAAAAGTGGGGAAGTTACTGTAATAAAAATGGACAAGAAATAAGCCACGCCCCTAATGCAATATAACCCCATCCTGGTCACGGCACCACTCTGTAACGTTCCCAGGTACTCTATCTTGAAAAGTGTAACTTAAACTTATTCGCAATAATGCAAATTCAAGAGCAAAACAATTTCTAGGTGATTTATCTTGACTTTACTGACAATAATGCTATTACTCAAATTAATTGTTTGCCTTACATGGCCTTTCCTGTCAATAATTAAAACATTAGAATTTATTTACAAGTCTGATAATTAATTACTCTCAAACCTCAAATCTGATCAAAAGAATTTGTCGTCTAGTGGTAGGTACGCTGTATTATTTGAATTAGACGGGCTTGATGAGGTTAAGTGTTGCATCATGGGGGACAGGTAAACAATGAAACTGTTCAAATTACAATTAACGAGCTTTGCGTAATGATGGTTAAACCCGTTAATGTACTATTTTGGCAAAGAACCACCAAGAAAATCTAATTTATTCCTAAATAAGTAATTGCATAAGTACATTAATAAATCCAATAACACAAAAAACAATTAAAGTGTTCAATATATAGCGAATTTTTTTTAAGTATACATATGTATACTTGAAAAAAGAATTCATTGTATAACAAAACACCATTATGGTGCGTACAAAACATTAAAAAAAGAAATGAATAAAAAGCAGTTTAGCTACACATAAAGCACAAAAAAAAACAAATAGAGTAATCACATCCACAATTGTGTCATAAATAAATAAGAATAAAAATGTAATACCAAACATGTGACCCTTTAAAATCAATCATGCCGGTCTTTAAGTAAATAATCAATTAAGATAATAAGGCAGCTTACGGTACATATTATTATTATTATTATTATTTATTTTTGGTGTTAATAACATTAGTTTTACACAGGTCAACATAGTACATAACAAGTTGTAAAGATATTAAGTATCACATATAATTTAAATCACAGTTGACATTTACATTAAGAAATTCGTCAATGCTATAAAATGTCTTTTGGATAAGATAGGTTTTTATAATTTTTAAAAATTTATTCCTAGGGAAGTGTCTGATCGAAGCTGGTAGTTTGTTATAAAACTTAATTCCATAATAATTCCAGCCATTACGACTACTACTTAATCTGATTTTATCAATCCTTATTAATTCAGAATCCCGAGTATTATGTTCATGAAAACTGCAATGCTTTTGATATTGGGAAATATTGTCATAATTATAAATTTATATATATATATATATATATATATATATATATATATATATATATATATATATATAAAGAAGGAAAAGTATGTAGTTGCAATTCTGCAAATTTTGACTTAACACATTCTCTGAAGCCCATATGAAGAATTATTCTAATAGTTTTTCTTTGGAGTGCAAAAATTCTGCGACAACTGTGAGCGTGGCCCCAGTTTATTAGTCCGTAACAAATTACAGATCCTATTAAGGCATGATAAGCTACTTTCAACGTGGCTAAATACATTAGGCTACTTAATCTTCTTATAACAAACAGGTTTTTTGTGATTTTGGTGACACCAAGTAAGTTTTGGGTCTAAGAACACACCTAAGAATTTTATTTTTTCAGTATTATTAATATTTGTTACCTCACGGTAAGTAAACATCATTTCAAACGTTTTATTTTCATTTAATACCAATTTGTTCTTTGTAAACCACTCTGATCCCGTTGAACGTATATTCATCATTTGACATTGTACCTCATTTAAATCTATATTCTTGGTAAGCAGAGTAGTGTCATCAGCAAACATAACAAAATCAGAATAATCTATACCAATTTTAAAATCATTAATGTACAATAGAAATAAAATTGGACCCAACACAGAACCTTGCGGAACACCCGAGACTGTAACCAAATAATCATAAAATATAACAACCGTAAAATTACATAGGTGATAATAAGGTAACTGCAAGAACAAAAAAATATTCAAGAAATTCACACCTAAACAATTGTGGACAATCACAATAAATTAGATATAAAGAGGCATTAGTTCGCAGGCAAACAATTCTAAATAAGCCAACTGAATCAAAGACATAAAGAAAACCCATTAAAACAAAGCCTTACAAAGGTAAGTTCTAATTAAATCGTAACAATGTTACCGATACACAATCTTGCGTGACTGCGTTACAAAAAATACAGCGTTCTTTTCTCAGGTAATACACATTGGATTGAACATTATGCAGCATTTCCTCACTCAAACCTTGTTCATGGCATTATCGCCATAATCTTGATTGAATTGCCTAAATTTTAATAGGGCGAAATTTTATGCATTCAGCAAACGAATAACAATAACTAAACATAATGCACTTCACATTCGGCGGGATTTTCTAGGAGGGCCATAATTTTAAATCGTCACAATACAAAGGCGCAAGGCTTCACAGTAACGAAACTCGGCTCACATTGAGACGGGGGACAGAGGTAATTGGCGCGCACTTAGTCACGGTGGTAAGGGACCGTCGACGGTCCTAATGTTCAAACGTTCTTTACTTTCTGGACGACCATAATACGTTACATAGGCTTGTAGAATTATTTGCTGCAAGCTTTAATTTACATTAAAATACCTACTTACATTTTGAATATATACTCCTTTAATTGATCACAGACACAAATGGTTAACATACGCGGTTTAATTTCAAAATGGTGACTGTTATTTATAGATTAAAACTTGAAAAACACGTTACAACTAACACCCAAAAGAAAAAGACAAATTGGCGTTGGTTAATTCAAAAGAAAATGTACACGCAAAAAGTAATTAAAGACAGATTGTTTACAATGAAGGTATTTTAATCAATCAAATCGATCTGGCTCGATCATAACTCTCACCCCAACTACCTTCCCCTCCGATTTCAAACTATATCTACTCCCAAAAAACCACCCCGTTTTTCAAAAGTAATAAAAAACGAGAAACTATTAAGTGGGAACATTTTTCACATTCCTTTACTGAACTAAATCTTAATTTTAAACATATACATTCGTCTGTAACAAACCCTACATTTAGATCGTGAGTTTCAAAGTACCAACAAAGATATCTTTTGATCGCACCGTGTACCAACACAATTAATTATTAAACTAGTGACATTTTACAAATATTCAGTGATTGTATACTACTATATGTATTTCTTGAAATTTCATACATATTTGAAATGTAATTGAATATTATTATATCTCCTTCTCAAATATGTCTGCTCATTTCTGTTTCAAATTAAAACTAAAACGGAGGGACTATTTGGAATTATTCGTAGTTGTTAGTCAAACCTTTTTGCAGTTTTATTTCTTAAGTGGACACATTTAAAACAAATTAATTTGATATATTCCGAATTATGAAGATCTTAAAAGAACTTTAATATAAAACATAAAATAGTCTTTTGAGATATTATTGGCATATTTAAGTTCAATTGTCATGTGGTATTCATATTTTAAATTGAAATGCCTTTGTTAATGCGCTTAAAATGATACTACCATTAAAATTAACAATGATTTTTATTTAAATACTAGCCGTACCAGTCGCGCATTGCTGCGATCTCAGAATGGGGGGGGGGGGGATATTAAAATTGTGCGATGCACGGTATCATAATTTTAATTGAAGAGTATGTTTACCAATTTTCGAGTCAATAGAATAAAAAGTTTCACAAAAAAATTCAACCCCCCATCTCATTCACTTGGGGGTGGAATTTCGCAAAACCCTTTCTTAGTGGATACGTACACTTTACAAAGAACACACCCTCGACCGATAACCCGACCAATGCAGCTGTTAAATGACATTTGCGGCACGCGAGCTCTCAAACGCGCGAATTTTAAATAGCCGTTAAGTTTTCTTAAATTTTACAATTTTTTCAATTCTTCTTTCCGTAAGAACCTTCTATATATAGATTAAAATGAAAATAAGTTTCATTTTTATTTTAATATCAAAATAAAACTCATTTCCCTTAACAAAAATTATTTCCGTTACCTTTCTGTGCCATCTATTGAGGAATAGAGGTTTCAGGAACCTGTAATATTTTATAACACTAACTTAATCATTATAAAATTACAAAATACAAAGACCGCGATTTTGTAAAGCAGATTATGTTGGAATTTAAGTGAAGAATCAGACGGGCGTTTGTTACTATGAAATGGTATGCAATCACTATTGAACAGTAGATGTCATCATAAACAAAATTCGGGACGTCATTTTTCTTAACGGAAATCATTTTTGTTAAGGAAAATGGTTTCTATTTTAATATTAAAATAAAAACGTGATTGATTTTTGTGGTAATATTAAAATGAAAATTAATGTTAACTCTATTTAAATGTGATGGTCGTAGACGAAATAATTTTATTTTCATTGTTTGACAATAGTTTTTGAAATATGTTGGATGTAATAATTCATACCCGTAGTAATTAAATTAAATATACATCATATGTTTCATAAGTAGAACCTCTGCTTAAAGAATAATTTAAATTAATTTAACATTGCATGTGTTCTTGTGTTAAAATGAGACCTATGGTTAAAGCATAATAAAAAGTAAAACGGCTTGCCATAATTATCACACACATAAACTATCAAGTCAATGATTCAAACGGAAATTTGATTAAAATCTTTATATTAATATTTAAATAAGCTTACTATAGTTGCTTTATTATAAGTTTTTTTTTTTTAAAGCAAAGTACAGGTCGTAGGTTCAAATCCTACTCGAGGTAAACTTTTTATTTATGTATTTAATAAAATTAATAATAATTTTTAATTACTATAGTTGCTGTTTGTGTGTCCCAAACTAAGAGCATTTCTGAGACTCTACCTTAAAATTATAGCTTGGTATTTTTAAATAATAGTGTTAAAGTGCATTTCACGAATAATTAGACCTCTATAATATGGCTGCCATTCCACTATGAACAACATCCAATTATAAAATAACTAAAATGCAATAAGTGTAACATTGTAATGAAAGGGATATCTCAGTTGGCTACTCTGAACCGCATTTTCCATCCTTTCCTACAACATTATAATAGCAAAAGACAAATATAATAACAAATACGACCTTCAAACGTCTTAAAATATTATTTGCCAACTCAGTAGCGTATCACGCGGAGAGGTAACTTAGGTTAGTAAAATTGAAAATTTTTCAATTAAATTAATTATTGTAAGAAATAAACATCGTTAAAATAAAAGAATGTTCCAAACAAATATCATTATTGTTAAGAATTTTTGAAAATTTACCATTACTAATTCGTAATTAATGTTGAAACTGCAAATTACTCCATTAGCATAATGTGAATTAGAAATCATTAATGTTCAGTGGGAAAATTATACAAACCACACTAATAAAATTATTTTAGAGTACTGGGAAAACGAACAGTGCTTGATGTTAGTGACATTACTTTAAATATATGTTTGTCACCAGAAGACGATGCCGACCTAGACGATGAGTGGATAGACAATTTATTTTAAATGTTTATAATTCTGCGATTTTTAATTACGCAATAATTATTAATAAAAAAATTATTTACTACATACTTGTTTATTTTTTTAAAATTTGTATTAAAATAGTTAAAATAGTATATAATAATAATACTAGGTGAGCGTGGTGATGGCGAATTTATTAATAAATTTATTCAAATAAGTTTTTCACTTTTTTTTATGTGACAAAAGGTACTACGCCAATGAGTGCTCCCGCGCTTTATTTGGTGAGAAATTTAAATGGCGGCCATATTGCAGAGGTCTAATTACTCGTGAAATGCTCTATAGAAATGTTTACTATCAGTAATAGCATTTAGAATTTAGAATATATATATATATATATATATATATATATATATATATATATATATATATATATGTGTGTGTGTGTGTGTGTGTGTGTGTGTACAGGGTGGCGCATTAGTGTGACAAAGTCCCATATCTCCTTTATTTAAAGAGATACAAAAAAAATTAAATACAAAAGTTGTAAGATATGTTCTGGTGCATATTCCAAAAATATTTTTAATTATACAGGGTAGACCATAAAAGTTTAGAAGTAATTTTAATTTTTTTTTTAAATAGAAAACTTATATATTATTACATATTTAGATTCTACATACAATTTTAGACACATTTTATGTATAATGTCCTATACCTAAGTCTAACCGTTTTTGACAAAATTCAAATTTTTTGTCAAAAATGACGTTTGCAGGCTAAAACATAGGTGGAAATCTTTTCTAAACGAAGCCTTTATCAATTAGTTATGGTTGGCTTCCTTGGAATGGGCTGTATTGATATTTTTGTAATACATTCATACAGGCTGGACAATAAAAAATAGATTCAAAAAAACCTATAGTCATTTTTTTAATTGGAAACCCCCTATTTTTTTAATTCTATCTTATTTAGCATTAAAAATAAGGGTGACTTTGTATAAGAGTGTATATTCCAAAAAATACATAATTTGTTGAATCAAAAAAATATTGTCTTTACTTTAGGTTCGTTTAATAAAATAATTATTTATATGGGGTTGAATAAATTATAATATTACGGTCTGAAGTGCTCGATTTTTTTTGTTTCGCCGCGCCCCGCCGTCACGGCCAACTAACAATAAAACTTGAAAGCCGTATAGCCTTTTACAATAAAAAATGTTAAATTGTCATTATTTCAAAACTACAATTTTTGGAATATACACTCTTATAAAAGTCACCCTTATTTTAATGCTAAATAAGATAGAATTAAAAATAGGGGTTTCCATTAAAAAAAATGACTTTATAGGTTTTTTGAATCTTTTATTGTCCATTTTGATCACCCTGTATGAATGTATTACAAAATATCAATACAACCCATTAGAGTAGGTCCCCATTTCCAAGGAAACCAACCATAACTAATTGATAAAGGCTTCGTTTAGAAAAGATTTCCACCTATGTTTTGGCCTGCAAACGTCATTTTTGACAAAAATTTGAAATTTGTCAAAACGGTTAGACTTAGGTATAGGACATTATACATAAAATGTGTCTAAAATTGCATGTAGAATCTAAATATGTAATAATATATAGGGTTTTCTATTTAAAAAAATTTAAAATTACTTCTAAGCTTTTATGATCTACCCTGTATAATTAAAATATTTTTGGAATATGCACCAGAACATATCTTACAACTTTTGTATTTAATTTTTGTATCTCTTTAAATAAAGGAGATATGGAACTTTGTCACACTAATGCCACTGTGTATATATATATATATATATATATATATATATATATATATATATATATATATATATATATATATATAATGCAGTAACTGTGCTAAAATTTGCATAGGCCAAACGGCAAGAAATTTATTAGACAGAGTAATATCACATAAAAAAAATATAAATAGAAACGCCCATTCACGTGCTTTCGTAAAACGTGTGCTTAATGAACTTCATTTGATGGCTTTCGAAAATGTAAAAGTTTTGAAACGTGCTAATAATTACCAAAAACGACTTACTGGCATCAGTAAATTCAGTAATATTTAGAACTGCATTTTGTCACATTGTGTTAAAATCTGAGAAGAATTCAGTAATATACTTATTTTTTTGTTTTCTTGTAATGTAGGAATTAATTCAGTAAATTGATGAATTTTATTATTTTATGATTGCTAGAGAAAAGATATTTTTTTTAATGAAGAAGTTTTGCGGATATTTAAATTGTTTAGTACAAACGTTGACCGTTTAATTTGCCACATTCCATCAACGCAATTTTCGCATCCCTGGCATTCTTACGTCATAATTATCGTTTGGAGTACTTGATATATACCAATTAAGTTGTTTGCATAAAGTCGATTAGGTCAATTAGCCTGGCTTATGTAGCTTTGATAAATACTGTTGAGAACTTATTTGACTCAGTTTACAGTCGTTGGTAATCTTATCATATTTAGTGCTTCCCTGAATTGACAGCCTCTTGTTTTTTTTATCGTTGAGTTTCCATGTGAAATGAGTTGTTATTTACCGAATCTAAGTACTTTTGGAAGAGGGTGTAGATGATTGCTTCCCTTTTTCGTTCACTTGCAGTTAGAGTTTAGATCTTAAAAGTTATAACTATAAAACGATTAAGATGTAGTTACGTATTGTTTCGATTGTGGGCCACCGTAACTTTGTTCGGATTGTTCGCCTTAATGCGGGTATGAAGTATAGTTACACCCCTAACAAATTTGGTATCGTTTACCGTTTTATCGGGAAATTCCAAGTTCAATAAGTGAAGTCTATTTCCAATTTAGACTCGTGCTGATCAGAAAAAAAATGTCTTCCTAATCTGTATTTAACCTACGTCGACGCTGAGGTGCTGCGTACTCTATGAAATTATGTAAATTTATTGATCTGTAGGATTTATATTGTTGTCACGAATGTGGATTTATCGTGACTATGGGCATTATTATTATTTTAAGAATAATAGAAAGGTATCACGTGCTATTATATGGTAGAAGTTAAAAAGCTAGCTTATGATGTTAGTTTATTATTTCTTAAATTGTGTTTGTGCGATATTTATAATAAAAAGATGCAGCTGATTGTGATGCAATTTGGACTAGAACAATAGAAATTGCGGAAGTGGCGAATGGGCGCGAGGACGTAGTTCTCGTTGTATTATACTTGTTTTGTATATTAATATAACTGTTTATCCTAATATTTGGTGTAATTTAGGTTTTAATCAATGTTGCAGTAGAAATTTCGATGTCACTGTAGTTTTAAAGTTTTGATTTTCAGACAGCTTTGTTTTTTTTGTAGTAATGAAGTCAGTTGTTGGATTTAATTGAATTTTGATAAATCGGAATTTCGGACTGCAGTAGATAATATATGTGTGTGTGTGTGTGTGTGTGTGTGTGTGTGTGTGTGTGTGTGTGTGTGTGTGTGTGTGTGTGTGTGTGTGTGTGGTGTGTGGGTGTGTGCGTGTGCGTGTGTGCGTGTGTGCGTGTGTGCGTGTGTGCGTGTGTGCGTGTGTGCGTGTGTGCGTGTGTGCGTGTGCGCGTGTGTGTGTGTGCGTGCGTGCGTGCGTGTGTGTGTATTGGTGATGCTTACCTAAGAAAAAGTAATTGATAATACTTCTCCTTGACATTAGCGATTGCTGCTGAGTATGTGACGCAGCTTTATTTTTTAGGTGTTATGTTTTTGTTTCGTTTACGCTCCGCTACGCTGGGGAATGTTTCTTTGATTGTATTTGCCCTTTGTATATTTTTATGTTCTTTTAATCATAATATACATATTTGTAGTGGAGTTTTTTAGGCATTTATTTTACTTTCACCAAATTGCGTTGAGTTTATTGCAACGAATGTTGAAGTTACCTAAATTAAAGCTATTATCATTCAGAAATGTAAAGTAAACTTTGATGATTTGTTTCGATTAATTTTTAAGAGACGTTTATTAAATTGTAGTAACTATTAAATAATCGATTGTGTGTTGTTTATTCTTGTTGGGACGAATATCCATTTTAAATTGAACACTTAATTACCGTGTTGACCAGTTATCATTTTTTTATTAATTGAGAAAATAATTTTACGAAGAAGTTTATACCGAAGATATACAATGAATTTTGATTATCAGGTTTCGTAATTTTTTTTGCGGATTTTGAGTAAAGCTTAAAAGTTTACTTAAGTGTGAGTCAGCTTTGCGTAGGTATTTTTGAAATAGAATTTCAGTGTCGTGCTCCATCAGTGTTGGTCAAAATTTGCACCGAATCTAGTTCAAAATCTATTTATACGCTCATTTTGTTGTGATCTATCTATCTATCTATCTATCTATCTATCTATCTATCTATATATATATATATATATATATATATATATATATATATATATAATAAACGATAATGGATTCAATTGTTGTATGATCCTAGTAGAAATTGAATACATACATACAATCTTCCAACCCTACCATACTATAATTGTTAATACAAGCAATATACAGTCGGTGTCTCGTAGGCTTGTTATAAAACTACGAAAATGCTTGCTGTTAGCATATGGTTAAATTTTTGTCTTCCTGTTATCACTTGTATGCTACTTTCAATTTATTCGCACTTAATTAAAATTACATATTTCTCTACAATTTAAACTGTATGTACTGGGTGGCCAACTAAGAATGGTCGCCGGCTATATCTCGAGAACTGTCAATCTGAGAACATTGGTAAAAAAACTAATAGGTAAATCGGCCAAGAAAAATCTCTGGAAATTATTTTCAAGTTCCTGCGATGGCCGCTAGGCGGCGCACACCAACACCAAATTAGAAAATCAGCGTTTTCTCTTAAATCGGCATTATCGAGATATGTCGAAAATAGTTTTATTATAAACTACGTAAATTTAGAAATATTTTCTTTTTTGGCATTTTTCTCTATTTTGTTAAACGAGGAGAGGCTTCTCGGGTGCTTTTAATAAAATATTAACATTGTCGGTTTAGTTTTTTTCTAGTCGGTAGATGGCGTTTTGTGACAAAGCCATAAATTTTTGCAATTTTCTCGAAAATTTTAAATATAAGGGTTTAATTATTTTTAACTCACAAAAAGGAGCATGAAAAAATATAGAGATTGGTGAAAACCGCAAGTCGATATCTTCTTTCATTACACAGACATGAAAAAATTAATTTAAAAATATATTTTACGAGTAACAGAATTAGAGAGCAGGTTTAACTATCATTAATCATTAAAATTGATTAATCATTATGCTATTAAAACAAAGGAATAAAATTTAATATACTAATGTCCCCTGGGGGCGTATCTTTAATTTAGAGCTAGTAAAAACGGACCGATATTATAGAAGAATGGTGTCCAACAGCCCTAATACTGAAGAACTAATGACTCCCCAAATGTTCAAATTGTCAGCCACACTGTTCAATACAGAGCTGCAATCTCTCACGCATAGACAGAATAGCAGTCTAGTAAAAACAAGTAGGTCTTGAAATGCCAAATATAACACAAAACAATAGCCACTTGAAATATTGCTTTGCGTCAAAATAATATTAGCTCCATTAAAGTTTTTCGTCTTAGATTAACGTTAACTAATATATTGATCTTTCTCAAAACCGAAAATTTATGCACAAGAAGATAATAAACCTAGGTAAATAATAATTTAGATTTTGATGCACAGTTGAGTTGGAAATTGTTGTATTTTCTTCAATTTTTATTACCAAAGTACTTGTCCCGTCCCTGATATGTTCCACTATAGTCGCATTTTTTCGTTCATTATTTTTCGTATGCTTGTGCTGCAGCTTCTGTATCGCTGATGTTATTTTAGAATTCTACTTCTGATTTTGTTTTACATTTCGATCCCCGCGGTTTGACAACTGTAGTATTTTTTCAATTTTTACCGAAGTACTTGGGTCGTCCCTAATATGTTTCAATATGGTGCATTTCTTGCTTCCATATTTTTGGTGTAAGTATTGGGTTTTGATTTCAAAAAAGATCCATAAGCTAAAAAGTTCATAATTAAAAATCTGAAATGTCTCTGGTTAGGTTGGTCTCGCTTCGGTGTTTTAGATTTCGATCCATGCTGATTTGAAAATTACAGTGTTTTTCCATTTTTCTCACCGAAATACTTAGGTCGTCCCTGATATATTTCTTTATGGTCGCACTTCTTACTTCCTTATTTATGGGATAAATTTTGGGTTTTGGTTTCAACAAAGATCAATAAGTCGTAATTCAAAATCTCAAATATCTCAGCTTAGGTAGGTATCGCTTCGGAAATTGTTCTTCATTTATTGTGTTGGAGCTTCTGTGTTCCTGATGTTGTTTTAGAATCACAAGCACAGTTGATTTGGAAATTGTAGCATTTAATTTTTTTACCGAAGTACTTGGGTCGTCCTTGACAAGTTTCAGTATGGTCGCATTTCTTGCCTCAATATTTTTGTTATGTTTTGGGTTTTAGTTTGAAAAATGATCCATAAGTTAAGTTCGTAACTAAAAATCTTAAATGTGTCTGGTTAGGTTGGCATCGCCACAGAAACTGTTCTTCATATGCTTGTGCTGCAGCTTCTGTATTTCTGATAATGTTTTAGAATTCGATACACAGCTGTTTTGGAAATTGTAGTATTTTCTTTGATTTTCCTTACTGAGGTACGTGGGTCGTCCCTGATATGTTTCATTATGGTCTCTGGTAATTGTAAATTGTTCTTCATATGTTCGTGTTGCAGCTTTTGTGTTCCTGATGTTTTAGAATTCGATGCATAGTTGATTTGGAAATTGTTGCATTTTCTTCAAATTTTTTACCGAAGTATTTGGATCGTCCCTGACATATTTCAGTACGGTCGCATTTCTTGCTTCAATATTTTTGTTATGTTTTGGGTTTTGGTTTCAAAAAAATCATAAGCTAATAAGTTCGTAATTAAAAATCTCAAATGTCTCTGGTTAGCTTGGTATCGTTCCGGAAATTGTTCTTCATTTATTGTGTTGTAGCTTCTGAGTTCCTGATGTTGTTTTAGAACCCCATGCATAGTTTATTTGGAAATTGTAGCATTTAATTTTTTTACCGAAGTACTTGGGTCGTCCCTGACATGTTTCAGTATGGTGCATTTCTTGCTTCCATATTTTAGGTATTTGGTTTTGACTTCGAAAAAGATCCATAAGCTAAAAAGTTCATAATTAAAAATCTGAAATGTCTCTGGTTAGGTTGGTCTCGCTTCGGTGTTTTAGATTTCGATCCATGCTGATTTGAAAATTGTAGTATTTTTCCATTTTTCTCACCGAGATACTTAGGTCGTCCCTGATATGTTTCTTTATGGTCGCATTTCTTGCTTCGTTATTTTTGGGATAAACTTTGGGTTTTGGTTTCAAAAAAGATTCATAAGCTAACAAGTTCGTAACTAAAAATCTAAAATGTATCTGGTTAGGTTGGTATCGCTCCGCAAATTGTTCTGAATATGTATGTGCTGCAGCTTCTGTATTCATTTGTTTTAATAGCATAATAATTAATACATTTTAATAATCAATGACAGCAAACCTGCTCTCTAATTCTGTTACTCATAAAATATATTTTTAAATTTATTTTTTCATGTAACGAAATGATGTTTTAGATTTGATGCACAGTTGATTTGGAAATTGTAGTATTTTTTTCAATTTTTATTACCGAAATGCTTAGCTCGTCCCTGATATGTTTCACCGTGGTCGCATTTCTTGCTTGATTATTTTTGGTATAAGTTTTGGGTTTTGGTTTCACAAAAGGTCGATAAGTTAAAAAGTTCGTAATTAAAAATGTAGAATGTCTCTAGTTAGGTTGGTATCGCTCGGGAAATTGTTCTTCATATGCTTATGCTGCAGCTTCTGTATTCATGTTAGCTTTAAGAAAGAGTCCAATCATATACGAATTTTGTTCATTAGAATACTTAACAGCCATACTAAGTACTTGAAAAAAACGTTTGACTTTGTAAAAAAAATTATGCAATTTAATTGCAAGTCAGCGGATGGAATAATGACGAGAGGAATTTATTTGTTTCACGTTGGAGGCCATGCATAATCAAAGCCTACTGTGAAAAAAACAATAATTTTGAATTTTGAAGCTTAATAAAACTATTAACCTAGACTTGTAATACATCAATGAAAGGCCCTTGAAGAGCATTTTCCAAAAATGCAAAAATCCCATATGTGTCGGTCAGAAAATAAAAGGTTCATGTAAATAATTCGAAAACAAATGAAGCTAATACATTATTTTTTTCTATATTAATTTCCTCTTATAAAAGTGCCCTAATAATGTATTAATCACAAAACCATCACATCACGCATTTACGAGTTGCCGGCAAAAGCTTAAAAAATGCGCCGTTTTGGTTATGTCCCATTATCTCAAAAACCACAAAAGATAGATCAAATCCTAAGACGGGTTTAAATTTTTAATAAAACTCTCTAAAGCTTTCCTAATCTAACCAACGCTGTAGCTAAAACGTTTTCCGAGATAGCAATACATGTAAGCCAAATTTGGGACAGTGTATAAACGAAGCATTTTAGGAAACTTTTTTCTTTCTAATTGAATTTGTTTTTTTTTCAGTAGGTATTCTTGTTTATCTATGATTTGAGTGACTAAAGCTATTGATTATACAGTGCTAGTCAAAAGTCCCCTCCCTCCTGTGTATCTTTTGAACGGTTTTACTTATACTAATGAAATTTGGAGGGTGAATATAAACGGATATAAGCTTCTCAACTAGTCATGACAAGTGACGTAATAGTCATATATGACGTCACAGGGCCACAGTGACCAATAATTTTAAATAGTACCTTATGGCAAGTGACATCTCGTTTGAAAGGTATTAAAATTACCTATTCAGTAATACTAATTTTGTTTGGGGTTTAGGTTGATTTTGATAGAAAAATTAAATAAATACTAAAATTATAGTTTGGCATTTAATTATTCAAGATTGTAAAGTCTGCCTCTGGTTAATTGTCAAAAAAGTTGACGTTTTTTAATTCTCTCGTTGTTTTTACTTTGATAAGTTTTTATACCTTGACTATTCAGTTTAATTATTGTTTAAGGCTACGTTTAAGTGTCTACATAGACAAAATGGTACGTACGGTAGCCGACAAAGTAGCAGCTATCCTAATAATTGGTGAATGTACAAAAAATTTTCATGCAGCGGAGCGTCTTTTTAATGAGAGGTACCCCGATCGCCCTATATCGAGGACTTATTTGAGGGAACCTCTTCAGAAGTTTGAAGCAACCGCTAGTGTTCAAGATATCAAACGATCTGGTTGACTAACAATTAGTGACGACAAAAAAATCGACATAATTGCAGAAATGGTAGTACATCCTACTTCTTCTACAGCCCAAGTTGCGTCTATCTGTGAAGTCAGTCAAAGGACAGTACATAGGGTGTTGGCTAAAAACAAATTTCATCCAAAAATGGTGCACCAACTTTCAGATGATGACCCCGACCGAAGATTAGAATTCTGTGAAAATATGTCCAATCAAATTATCCAACACCCAGACTACATAAAATCAATTTGTTTTAGTGACGAAAGTACTTTCTTCCTCAATGGAAACGTTAACACACAAAATGTGAGATATTGGAGTGACACAAATCCTCAAATCTTTCGTGAAAAACATACTCAATTTCCAGACAAAGTAAATGTTTGGGCAGGTATTTTGGGAAACCACATAGTTGGACCTGTTTTTCTCAATGCTAACTTAACCGGTGAAGTGTATCTGGAGATGTTACAAAACGCAATTGAACCGTTAATTCTTGAAATTTTGGAAGATAATCTAGATGAATTCGGCAACTTGGAAATAACGTTCCACCAAGATGGTGCTCCTGCACACCATTATGGTGCAGTAAGACGTTACTTGGATGAAGAATATCGTGCCAGATGGATTGGACGACGAGGTCCGATAGAATGGCCAGTTCGGTCACCAGACCTGACACCATTAGATTTTTTTCTGTGGGGGTACTTAAAACCTAAGGTTTACGTTACAGCACCTGGCAGTATGCACATTTTGAAACAAAGAATTGTTCAAGAATGTAGAGCAATTTCCGCAGACACATTTGAACTAGTACAACAAGAGTTTAGCAATAGGATGCATTACTGTCAGGAATTAAGTGGAGCACATTTCCAACATTTACTATAAGAATTGGTCCTTGGATCTTGACTAATTAAATGCCAAACTATAATTTTAGTATTTATTTAATTTTTCTATCAAAATCAACCTAAACCCTAACAAAATTAGTATTACTGAATAGGTAATTTTAATACCTTTTAAACGAGATGTCACTTGCCATAAGGTACTATTTAAAATTATTGGTCACTGTGGCCCTGTGACGTCATATATGACTATTACGTCACTTGTCATGAGTAGTTGAGAAGCTTATATCCGTTTATATTCACCCTCCAAATTTTATTAGTATAATTAAAACCGTTCAAAAGATACAAGAGGGGGGGGAGGGGACTTTTGACTAGCACTGTATAATCAATTTTAACACTACCGATGTGTCGTCAGGGATCCTACTGCTCATCTTTCCCGGTAGGCTATAATAAAGCAGCCGGGCTCTTCTTGTAGACACTATTAATATTTTTTCAACTGTCAAATTTCACTAACCTACTACGATACATATTCTAGTAACTTTCTACCTTTCAAATTCATTGTATTGATAACAGAAAGTTTCAATTACTTAAGATTATTAAAATTCAAAGTGGTCATATTTAAATATTTTTTCGATGAGCAAAACTGTGTAATCGTAAAATAATTTTAGACCTTAGGCAAAATAGCGAAGTAAAAATTTATGTCACCTTTTCCCACTTTTCCCATAAAAAACTGGATTTACTATAACAAAATTCCGAATTTCATCATCTGCAATCAATATTTCATTAAGTTTTCAAAACCCAGTATAAAATAGATTATTTAAATAATAAATGTTTTGATAAATAGTATTTGTGCCACTATCAAAATTTATTAGGCAGTTCAAGGATTAAACTACTCAGTGCACTCGTGACTGTGAGAGCGTCGCCATGTTGAAAATTTGTGTGTTATTATTAATAACCAGTGTTACTCTAAGAAAATCATTGCAATGCTCCAATCCAAGTTTTGATAACACTGCAGTGACTATAAATGAAGAAGTAGAAAACATAAGCGGTTGTATATCACCTGACACCATTAAATTTAAGGGTCAAATAAGTAAAATAACAGTAAACCGTGAAGAGATTCAGGATTTAAATCGAGGTGCAGTGCGCAACATTGTGGGTAATTTTAATATTGACTTTAGTAAAAATAAAATTGAGATTATAAGAGAAGAAGCGTTTTTAAACCTTACGGGTCTTAATGAAATCGATTTGTCGTATAATAAAATTAGTTGGATCAGTGAAAGTTCTTTTACAAATTTACCATCATTAACAAAAGTGAATTTAATGGAGAATTTGGTTACTGTGGCATTGCGTGCGTTTAATAATCTCCCATATTTAAACGAAGTCAATTTTGCTTCAAACGAATTGGAAAGTTTCGACCAGAATTGGTTTTATAAAACGCCTCGTATTAAATGGATATGGTTTAGAGACAATCGTTTACGAAGCATTCCAAAAGCAGCTTTTATTAATCTACCAAGTATTAATCAGTTACATTTTGAAAATAATCAAATCGAACACATTGATAAAGACGCTTTTAAAGGACTAAGGAATTTGCAAAGGATTTATTTTGCTCAGAATCGATTGAAATCATATGAAATTAATTTTCATACACCTTCTCAGTTAATTTACATGGGAATTCAATTTAATAACATAACTTATTTATCAGATAAGATGCTGGAGACGATAAAGCCGAATTTACTTAAATTTTGGGTTACGGGAAATCCGTGGCAGTGTGCTTGTTTTGATAAGTTAATTAATTGGGGAATTAGGAATAATATAGCGCTAGCCTTTATGTGTGTCCAACAAGAGTCAATTTGTGTTTATCCAAAGTCAAATTCATCGGAATGTGTTGAACGTGATGATGATGACTTTTATAATGAATTTTCGCAAAATTTTGGAAGTGAATGGATATGTACGCCCGGACCCGATTACTGAGTGCATTACGTACACATCAAGATCTGATTGTTAATTGACAAAATCAAAAACCACAACGTAACAGTATCATAATTTTGTGATTTTTGTACGATACTATTAAATACTCATTTTTATCTTAATTAAACATTATTTAGAAAAAAAATCATAAATTCTAAACTCTTAGGTGTCTATTAATTTTACTTTCGAATAATATTTCTATAATTAAAACACAGTGTTTATAGCTATTTATTTAAAAAGGATTTTAAGATAGTTATAATTAACGAAGATGTTCCGTAGCAACATCCAAGTAGTTTATTGTGACTTATTAATTATACGTATTAAATACAAAGTTTTATCGAAACATGAAATGGTTGATAACATTTGGTAAGTTGTTCAAGACAGCAACAATTTTACTCTTGGTTACGGGATGAATTAGAAAAAAATTTATGAATTCTAAACCCTTGGGTATCGATTAATTTAACATCATAATAATAATTCTATAATTAAAAGACATCGTTTAAGTCGTTTTCGAACTGTCCATCTAGGGGACAAGAGTATCGTATAAAAGGGCGAATTAAATAAAATTCATACCTACTAAACCCTTAGGTAACTTTAGTATTATATTTTTATAATTAAAACACATCGTTTAAGGCGTTTACGAACAGTCCATTTAGGGGACGAGGACGATGAATTAGAAAAAAATTCACAAATTCTAAGCCCGTGTCGATTAATTTAACCTTGTTTAAGTAGTTTTCGAACGGTCCAGCTAGGGGCGAGGGTGTCGTTTAAGGGGATGAAATAGAAAAACATTCATTACATTATTTATTTAAGAAGGACCCACCCTTGGATATCGATTAATTTAACTTCAGAATAATAATTCTATAATTAAAAGACATCGTCGTTTTCGAACTGTCCATCTAGGGGACAAGAGTGTCGTATAAAAGAGCGAATTAAATAAAATTCATACCTACTAAACCCTTACGTAACTTTAGTATTATATTTCTATAATTAAAACACATCGTTTAAGGCGTTTACGAACAGTCCATTTAGGGGACGAGGACGTCATATAAAGGGGTGAATTAGAAAAAAATTCAGAAATTCTAAGCCCTTGGGTGTCGATTAATTTAACCTCGTATAAGTAGTTTTCGAACAGTCCAGCTAGGGGTGAGGGTGTCGTTTAAGGGGATGAAATAGAAAAACATTCATTACATTATTTATTTAAGAAGGATCCACCCTTGGGTATCGATTAATTTAACTTCAGAATAATAATTCTATAATTAAAAGACATCGTCGTTTTCGAACTGTCCATCTAGGGGACAAGAGTGTCGTATAAAAGAGCGAATTAAATAAAATTCATACCTACTAAACCCTTAGGTAACTTTAGTATTATATTTCTATAATTAAAACACATCGTTTAAGGCGTTTACGAACAGTCCATTTAGGGGACGAGGACGTCATATAAAGGGGTGAATTAGAAAAAAATTCACAAATTCTAAGCCCTTGGGTGTCGATAAATTTAACCTCGTTTAAGTAGTTTTCGAACAGTCCAGCTAGGGGTGAGGGTGTCGTTTAAGGGATGAAATAGAAAAACATTCATTACATTATTTATTTAAGAAGGATCCACCTTGGTTCGATATTACTCAGAAAATTCTATAAAAGAGATTATTCAGACAACTATAAGATTAATTTAAATTAAACAACTTTAAGTTTAGAATCATTTGGAGACTCTTAAGGGTATTAGAAAATCAATTAGCCTGGCGTATTAAGGTTTAAAAATTTCAATCCTAGCCTGGGGTGTATTTAAGTAATAGAAACATCATCATTTAGGGGAGGTCCTTGGGATATAATTAACTTCAATAATATTTTAATAAAGACACCTGTTAATTATAGAAAAATTTATAAAAGCGTTAATTCATCAGAAACCTGTAAAGATTAATAAATTATCACAACCTAGACTTTAGATATTTTAATAAAACTCTTAGGGTTAGAAATCATTAGGCAGCTGGGTGATAAAAAATTTAAATCAAGCCGTGGTAATTACTTTAAGTAATGAAATCATATGTAGAGCCCTTGGATATTATAAATATAATTACGGAAAAATAAAAATCAACCTATTTTTTATAAATTAGTTACTTGGGAATAAAAATAATACCGATTACTTATTTACGGGGGTTAGGAAAAATTTTTTTAAGCCCTGTATTATAAATATAAATTTACGGAAAAATAAAAATCAACCTATTTTTATAAATTAGTTACTTGGGAAGGATAAAATAATACCTGGTATTACTTATTTACGGGGTTAGGGAAAAATTTTTTTAAGCCCTGGTATTATAAATATAAATTTTACGGAAAAAATAAAAATCAACCTGATTTTTATAAATTAGTTACTTGGGAAGGATAAAATAATACCTGGAATTACTTATTTACGGGGGTTAGGAAAAATTTTTTTAAGCCCTGGTATTATAAATATAAATTACGGAAAAATAAAAATCAACCTATTTTTATAAATTAGTTACTTGGGAAGATAAAAATAATACCTGGAATTACTTATTTACGGGGGTTAGGAAAAATTTTTTTAAGCCGTATTATAAATATAAATTTACGGAAAAATAAAAATCAACCTATTTTTATAAATTAGTTACTTGGGAAGGATAAAATAATACCTGGAATTACTTATTTACGGGGGTTAGGGAAAAATTTTTTTAAGCCCTGGTATTATAAATATAAATTTTACGGAAAAAAATAAAAATCAACCTGATTTTTATAAATTAGTTACTTGGGAAGGATAAAATAATACCTGGAATTACTTATTTACGGGGGTTAGAAAAATTTTTTTAAGCCCTGGTATTATAAATATAAATTACGGAAAAAATAAAAATCAACCTATTTTTATAAATTAGTTACTTGGGAAGGATAAAAATAATACCTGGAATTACTTATTTACGGGGGTTAGAAAAAATTTTTTTAAGCCCTTGGGTATCGATTAATTTAACTTCAGAATAATAATTCTATAATTAAAAGACATCGTCGCTTTCGAACTGTCCATCTAGGGGACAAGAGTGTCGTATAAAAGAGCGAATTAAATAAAATTCATACCTACTAAACCCTTACGTAACTTTAGTATTATATTTCTATAATTAAAACACATCGTTTAAGGCGTTTACGAACAGTCCATTTAGGGGACGAGGACGTCATATAAAGGGGTGAATTAGAAAAAAATTCACAAATTCTAAGCCCTTGGGTGTCGATAAATTTAACCTCGTTTAAGTAGTTTTCGAACAGTCCAGCTAGGGGCGAGGGTGTCGTTTAAGGGGATGAAATAGAAAAACATTCATTACATTATTTATTTAAGAAGGATCCACCCTTGGGTATCGATTAATTTAACTTCAGAATAATAATTCTATAATTAAAAGACATCGTCGTTTTCGAACTGTCCATCTAGGGGACAAGAGTGTCGTATAAAAGAGCGAATTAAATAAAATTCATACCTACTAAACCCTTACGTAACTTTAGTATTATATTTCTATAATTAAAACACATCGTTTAAGGCGTTTACGAACAGTCCATTTAGGGACGAGGACGTCATATAAAGGGGTGAATTAGAAAAAAATTCACAAATTCTAAGCCCTTGGGTGTCGATTAATTTAACCTCGTTTAAGTAGTTTTCGAACAGTCCAGCTAGGGGTGAGGGTGTCGTTTAAGGGGATGAAATAGAAAAACATTCATTACATTATTTATTTAAGAAGGATCCACCCTTGGGTATCGATTAATTTAACTTCAGAATAATAATTCTATAATTAAAAGACATTGTCGTTTTGAACTGTCCATCTAGGGACAAAGTGTCGTATAAAAGAGCGAATTAAATAAAATTCATACCTACTAAACCCTTAGGTAACTTTAGTATTATATTTCTATAATTAAAACACATCGTTTAAGGCGTTTACGAACAGTCCATTTAGGGGACGAGGACGTCATATAAAGGGATGAATTAGAAAAAAATTCACAAATTCTAAGCCCTTGGGTGTCGATTAATTTAACCTCGTTTAAGTAGTTTTCGAACAGTCCAGCTAGGGGTGAGGGTGTCGTTTAAGGGGATGAAATAGAAAAACATTCATTACATTATTTATTTAAGAAGGATCCACCCTTGGGTATCGATTAATTTAACTTCAGAATAATAATTCTATAATTAAAAGACATTGTCGTTTTTGAACTGTCCATCTAGGGGACAAAAGTGTCGTATAAAAGAGCGAATTAAATAAAATTCATACCTACTAAACCCTTAGGTAACTTTAGTATTATATTTCTATAATTAAAACACATCGTTTAAGGCGTTTACGAACAGTCCATTTAGGGGACGAGGACGTCATATAAAGGGATGAATTAGAAAAAAATTCACAAATTCTAAGCCCTTGGGTGTCGATTAATTTAACCTCGTTTAAGTAGTTTTCGAACAGTCCAGCTAGGGGTGAGGGTATCGTTTAAGGGGATGAAATAGAAAAACATTCATTACATTATTTATTTAAGAAGGATCCCAAGACAGTTACAATTAACGCAGATGATACGTGGCAACATCCAAGTTTATTGTGACTACTTTAAATACCCGTATTAAATACAGGGTTTTATGGACACAAGAAATGGTTGATAATATTTGGTATGAAACGGCAACTATGGTATTATGAGCACTTGTTATTATGACATACGTAACGGGTAAGTTGACTAGTGTTTCGCTAAACTGGTTTTCGAACAGTCCATCTAGGGGAAAAGGGTATCGTATACAGGGATGAATTAAAAAAATTCACAACTTATAACCCTTGAGCTTTCGAGTAATTTAACTTTAGAATAATATTTTTATAATTAAAACACATCTTTTAATCCGTTTTTCTTCTTTTCTCTGTCCGTCTGAGGGATGCGGGTGTCGTGTAAGAAGGAATTGGAGAAAAATTCATAATTTCTAAACACTTAGATGGCGATTATTTTACCTTTATCGTTTTCGAACAGTTCATTTAGTGGATGAAGGTATCATATAAATGGATGAATTAGAACAGAATTCATAAATTCTGAACCCTTGGGTGTAGATTTATTAAACTGTACAATAATATATTCTGTGACATAAAAATGGAACACCAAGATGGCCTTGGAATTTTTGGAAGAAACTTGGCAGAAATGTAGTAATTGATTAAAATTTCATTCAAAATAATCCAGCAGCCATGGGAAGTTTGACGTTTTACTTATTGTAACAATCGAAACTATCGGGTGTATTTCTTGAGAGATGAAGTCGATTTCGGTATTGGTTTTGATTGCAATTCGTTTGATTTCATGTTCTTCTTTGCATTTTGAGGCTGCGATTATGCCTAGAGTGCGGCAACGTGAAAATTATCGACAACTGAGTGAATTCAACAGAGGTCGCATTATTGGCTTACGTGAAGGTGGTTTTTCATTCAGAGAAATTACTAATCGTCTTAACCGTAATCAATCTTCCTACCATGTTGTCAAGCATGGTCAAGAAGGTCAAGAACGTCGTAGAAGAGGAAGTGGACGGCCAAGACAAATAAATGTGGTCCAGGACCGCCATCTCCGATTAATGGCATTAAGAGACCGGTTCTCGAGCTCAATATCCGATCAATGGTTTGGAAACAAAAGACTGTACGAAGGGTTACAGTACGTAACCCTTTGTACAGTTTACCGTCGAATTAGAGCTTTTGGTTGCAGTCCTATCGGCCACATCTTGTGCTTCCGCTGACGGCTCGCCATCGGCAGGGCGTTTGGAGTTGTGTATCTTGCGACTCTATTGGGACGTGGAATGGCATAGGGTGGTCTTCAGTGACCAATCCCGATTCTGCTTGAGAATGCACGATGGTTGCATGAGGGTCAGACGTGGACGGGGAGAATGTCGCAATGTGCAGTTTTCTGTTGAGCAACATGTGCACCACACTGTGGGGGTTATGGTGTGGGGTGCTATTGTTTATAGAAGCAGGTCTCATGTGTTATCCATCCGAGGCAATATGAATGCCCACCGATATGTTGATGAAGTGGTAGAACCCCATATGCTTCAATTGCTTCAGGAGCTGGAGGACCCGATTTTCCAATAGGATAATGCCCGTCTCCACGTTGCAAGGCATTCTATGGAGCACTTCTAAAAGGCTAACTTCAATATATTGCCGTGGCCACCCAGATCTCCCGACCTTTAACCCATCGAAGGTGTGTGGGACATGATGGGTAGAAGACTCAAGCAATTAGCCAGTCCTCCACAGACACTAGAAGCTCTCCGGCATGAATTACAGATTACCTGAGATGCAATATCTCAGGAAGAAATCTACCACCTGTTGAAATCCATACCAAGAAGGGTGCGGGAGTGTGAAACTAATAGGGGTGGTCCAACACATTATTAATAAAAAATGCCTTCATCTTTTGTCTAATTTCTTTGAAATTTTAATTAATTACTACATTTGACTAGTTAAACGTTTGTGCCAAGTTTGGTCCAAAAATTCCAACGTCATCTTGGGGTTGCATTTTTTGTGTCACAGAGCATATTTCTATAATTAAAACGCACCGTTTAAGTTGTTTTCAAACAGTCTATCTAAGGAGCAAGGGTGTCCAATGAAGGGGTGAATTAGAAAAAAATTCATATATTCTAAACCCTTAGGTGTAGATTAATTTTACTTTCGAATAATATTTCTGTAATTAAAACACATTGTTTATAGATATTTATTTAAGAAGGATTTTAAGATGGTTATAATTAACGAATGGTATTATAAGCACTTCTTATTATGAGGTACGTAATAAGTAAGTTGACTACTGCATTAAGTACACAATAATAGCCATGCTTCGATAAAGTGGTTTTCAATCTATTTAAAGGATGGCGGCGAGGGTGTCGTATACAACCATAATTAAAAGAAAATCATAACTTGTAAACCCTTAAGGACCGATTAATTAAACTTTAGAATAATATTTCTATATTTACATCTACATCTTTTAAGCCTTTTTGCTTGTTTCATTTTGAACAATCCATTTGGGGGATGAGAGTGTCCTATAAGATGGAAGTAGAAAAAAACTCATAAATTCTAAACCCTTAGATGGTGATTAGTTTACCTTTAAAGTAATGTTTTTATAATTTGAACACATCGTTTAAATAGTTTTCGAACAGTCTATTTTACTCTTGGTTACGACAAAATAGTTCCACAGTTCGAACAGTCCATCTACGGGATGGGCGTGTTGTATACAGGGAGGAATTAAAAAATTCATAACTTCTAAACCCTTAGGGATGGATTAATTTCACTGTAGAATAATATGTTTATAATTAAAACACATTTCGTTTTTGAACAGTCCATCTGGGCGGATGAGGGTGTCGTGTAAGAAGGAATTGTAAAAAATTCATACATTCTAAACTCTTAGATGGTGGGTATTTTAATTTTAGAGTAATGTTTCTCCCATTAAAACACATCGTTTTCGAACAATCCATCTAGAGGATGAGGTTGTCGTGTACAGTGATGAATTAGAAAAAAATGCATAACTTCTAAACCCTTAGATATAGATTAAATTAACTTTAGAATAATATTTCTACATTATTTACGTAATTCAAATTTTATAAATACTGACAATCTTAAACGTAAAAAGATTAAATTGATCATGATTTCTGATAATCAATGAGGGTCCTCTGAATTAAAACATCTGGCTGTCCCTATTTCTGTTTTAGAATTGTTTTTATAATTGGTTTATAGTTCCTTTACTCTAAGAAGGTGGGGTTTAGAGAATAATGTTTAGATTTATGCTTGTAAACATTTCGTCAGTAGTAACTAAAAGACAATGCATTGGACATTTAAATTTCAAATAATTTAAAGACCTAAATGTAGCAATTCGGTATATTCCATGAGAAGTATGTGTCTTATGACGTTAAATATGTGTACGTGAAGATAAAAATAGTATGAAGCGAATTAGCGTCTCCCTGAAAGATTGAATGTATAGCACTAGAACCTGTTAAGTAGCCGTAAGCTAGTAAGATGTTTAAAAAATATGATTAATTTTATTAAATACATAAATAAAAAATTACCTGGAGTAGGATTTGAACCTACGACATCTACTTTCCTAGAGTAGCAGTCTAACCAATTGAGCGATCGAGATACAAAAACTTATAATAATTTAGTAAGATGTTTAATTGCTGGATAGAATGCGGGATATATTTAAAATCGGTACAGCAACAAAAAATTCAAGGTCGTACCTCCCTAAGCGAGACGTAATGTCACTTTAACAAAGTCCCTTATTCTATTATTTACACTAGTTCCCAACTTCATGCGGAAACTACGTAATAATAAATCCTTGCAGTGATACATTAGGTTGTGCCAAATTGCGACGTCATTTGTTAGATATCGAGCTTGATGTTTGTTACTTTGTGATGTTTGGTCTATGGAATATAGAACGAAGCTAATTCGAGGCTTGATGTGAGGCTAAAATTTACCGTGGAAACGAGTATGCCTATCGCTTCACGGTAGTTCAATGTTTCATAGAAAAAACCTTGTTATATGCTCTAAATCAGGGAATACTAGAAAAATCTGGAACATTGGAACTGTGGTAGGATCTGTAACAAACAAAATACACCCATGTACCACACAAAAATAAAAAACACTGCACGCGTTTCAATGGCTAAGCTATCATCATCAGTAATCGATTGAATTCCAGTCGACCGCTTAGCTATTAAAACGCGTTCAGTGTTTTTTATTTTTGTGTGGCACGTGGGTGTATTTTGTTTGTTACAGGCCATACTAAATTAATATGAATATAGAAAGAATGTTGGTGATAATTCAGGGCAGAGATTTACATATTTGAAAGTTATTTGATTAATTCCTTTGAATACCGATCTTATTGCTATACGATGGTCATTAAGAGTTTAATTGGCATTGACCTTTGATCGAATATCGAAGATAAAATAGGAGGTGAAATTTTTCATTAGTGTGCTGTTAATTATAGAACAACAGATATAAAAAGGATGAACCTGTAATCGTGTACAAGGTCAAAAATATGAAATTTCCAGAAAAACGTTTTCGAATAACATCCGTGTTACCACTTGAAAATGATGTTAACATTTGATTCAGTAGAGGTCACCTTATCGAGATCCAAGTATTTCAATGCCAGCATGACATGTCTAAGATTTATTGTTTCGAAATTATGGCCAATCTCGCTCCTCGGGAGTCGAAGGGGGTGAGAGTTGGTATAAAATACCTCATTATTCCTGACTTCTATCTAGGGAAATCCCCATATGGAAAAACCAAATTCGTCGAAAATCTGTTACTATGCCCTACTTAGAGGGAGAGCGGCCGAAGAATGGTAAGAGTTTTTGCCCAGACCTTTAATTGAAATAAAGACATACTTAAAAGCATTTTTAAAAATCCCCCCATTTTGTGAGGACGTCAAATCCGTCGAGACAAGAATAACTCTTTTTTACTCTAAATGTTCAATGCGGCTTGTCGAGAGCTTTCCAATCAGTGACGTATGGCGTATCTGCGACCTACCGTTCAGAAATTATGTACTAACCATGTTAGTAGCCGTAGTTACTAGTGCTTTAAGCAAAAATTACAAAACAGACGGACAGGGAAGACATTCCCATAACGTGTTGGTAATACTTCATAATCTATCTTACAAACTTCTGCAATCTCACATGTTTTCCCGAAGTAGCTTTCAGATAAATGTACTTGAAACAACCATTAAATTACAGATGATGGCTAAATAAAGGAAATTTTACGAGAAAATATTTATATATCAACACATGTACAACGAATAATAAATTTTTAAATCCGAAAAAGCTTGATGGATATTAATAATCTAGTAATATCAAATTTCTATCGGACATAATATTTCATTCTTTTGTTAAAATGGTACAAAAAGACGCTTTTTTCGACTCCTTTACCTAGTGGCCTGTAGCCAATCACAACCGCATTTCTTCGTCCGTAAACGAAAACCACAAAACGTCAAACTTTGGGGCTTATTCAAAATAAGGCAATAAATCAACAATTCCCTATAAAACTAACAAAAACAGTTTTTAAAGGAATTCTATTCAAAAAATTACACAAAAAAACCGTAAGATTGTGCTAGCAACATTAAGTGTAACGGAATGTTAATTTTAACGAATCTAACAGATTTAAAAATCTTCAGTTTGTGGTGTGAACCATTTATTTTTCTATCCTACCTTAAGAATTTTTTTGCCGCTAAATAACACTTCGTATGAAAAAATTGTGTAGAACATAATTAATCGATATGTTTAAGGTCTGTATCCAGGTATTTTTTATCTTTGAAATATGCAGCTGTTTTAGAAATAATTGATAAAAACCGAAAACTGCTCGTAATAAACCCCCCTACCCGCTGCTGGATTTCACCCAGCTCTAAGCCAAATGAGAACAAGCTTAAATACAAAATTTTAATTACGTAGGTATTTTCCTTCTGGAGTTATCGTGGATACTAAGATACATCCACACACATAAGTAACTTAAAAGAAATAGGGCATTTGTGTATAAATTACAACACGTATGTTGGTGTGTGAACTTTTCGTTCGCCAATAATTCTGCCAAATCTCAACCGATTTCCAATAACGATGCATCACTGTATTCGCAATGAAAAGGACTTTAAATTGATGTCACTTGTGGGGTAGTTTCATTTGAAATTTTAAAGTTTGGGTTCCTAAGTGGGGATGGACATATCGAGTTGGCTTGACTGTAGAAAAAGCTCCCCCCAACAACAAAAATCGACGGCGAATTTAGAAATATTTTTCGGTTTTCTGATTGTAGAGGGGGTTAATTTTCGTTGGAAACCTTATATATATATATATATATATATATATATATATATATATATATACAGGGTCCGCAAATAAGAGCGCCTTCTGCTGTATCTTCCGTTTTATATAAGCTAAATTAATAAAATTTGGATTGCAGTTATAGTTTAGTTTTGTGCATATTTTAAAATTATTTACGCGAATACAGATTGTTTATTTAAAGAGGACCAAATTATTATAAAAAAAATTAAATGAAACACCCTGTATATTATTATTTTTTGAATTCTACACATTGTTCCTAACAAATTCGCAATATATTTCCCTATCCCTACATATAGCCGTTTTTGAGTTATTTCGATTTCGAGTTTGCTTTGAAAATGTACCTCCTTAGCTGTTGAAAAATAAAAGTTATCTAATTTATATGAGAATAAGTACACAGATAGTGCTTCCTTTTAACGTGAAGAGAATGACATAATTGCATACAGGGTGCATATAATTGACTTGCCAATCAACCATTATTCGAACTAGTAAAAGTTTACTTTTTCAAATAAAACACCCTGTATATTATTACATTTTTGGTTTCTACATATTAACCCATCAGTTCGCCATACAACTCCTTATCCCTAAATATAGCCGTTTCCGAATTATTTTCAATTTTTCAAAATGTATAAGATTATTGAGACATTTTTAAATCTATGGCCTCGTATAGATAAAAAAGAACATCATAAAACAATTGTATTATACATTAAAAACGCAACAGAAACTAATATATTATGATAGAAGACTAATTACAATTTTTGTACCGGAGGCATTGCATGTTAACAAGAATTTGACAAATATTTACTTCAATTTCAAGTAAAATTCTAAAATCAAGTGTGCTTCTTATAAAAATTGAATGTTTGACGTAAATAACTAAAACTGTAGTTAACCATTTACGAGTGTTATTGTTAGTAATCAAAATTTTTATAAAATGAATTTTACACAAAATGAGTTGATATGATATTCGTGTTGCGTGCTGCAGAAATAAGCTGTTTATTGGCCAGCAGAATTTATGCTGAAAGATATGCAGACAGAAGACATCCAAACGCAAGATCGTTTCAGAAAGTTATGAGTAGATTTATTGCAACTTCATGTGCCAATTACTCCAAACATGAACGTGTTAAACCTTCTACAAATGAAGATAGTGAAATGAGGGTTCTTCTCGCCATCGAAGAGGATCACCACAGAAGTGAAATAGTTGGTATAAGTGAGAGATCAGTAAGCTGTCTTTTAAAGAAGAATCGCTTACATCCCTATCATATTCAGTTACACCAAGAATTGAGCGATGCAGACTTCGATCATCGAGTAAGATTTTGTAACTGGGCCAGAGAAAAAATTACTTAAAACCCAAATTTTTTTTATAAGATTTTATGGACAGACGAATCAACGAATGAATTTGTTAATACACATAATTATCATTATTATTCCTCAGAAAATCCACATTTATTAAGACAAGTTGGTAATCAACATAAGTGGTCTTTAAGTGTCTGGCGTGCCATCGTTGGGGATTATGTCATCGGTCCATTCTTTTTTGATGGACGCTTGAATGGTGAGAAGTACCTTAACTTTTTGCTTAACGATTTACCGGGCTTATTAGCAAATATTACCCTTGATTTTAGAGCTACAATGTGGTATCAACATGATGGCGCTCCTGGTCACTACTCTGCAGAAGTAAAAGATTATCTCAATAGAGTCTTTCCAAATAAATGGATTGGGCGAAATGGACCTGTGAGGTGGCCAGCTAGGTCCCCTGATCTGACAAGAATGGATTTCTTTTTATGGGAATACATAAAAAGTATTGTTTATAGGGAACCACCAACTACTGCCGAAGATATGCGTAATCGTATAACGCAGGCTTTTCATAGCATTACTCCTGAGTTGTTGCGTAGAGTTGAACAATCTTTTAAAGATCGACTTCAGGTCTGCATTCGAGCAAACGAACAACATTTTGAACAATTATTATAAATCATTATTGCTAATGATTAGCGTTAAATTATTATCTTTTATTTTATTAGTTTTGTATTTTTGGAAATAATTTTAATAATTATAGTGTATTAGTTTCTGTTGCGTTTTTTAATTTGCAATACAATATTGTTTTCCACTGTTTTTTTTTCTATTTATACGAGGCCGTGGATTTAAAAAAAATGTACCAATAATCTTATACATTTTGAAAAATTGAAAATTATTCGGAAACGGCTATATTTAGGGATAGGGAATTGTATATCGAATTGATAATGGTTAATATGAGAAACCAAAAACGGAATAATATACAGGGTGTTCTATTTGAAAAGCAAACTTTTACTAGTTGGAATAATGTCTTATTGGCAAGTCAATTGTAAACACCCTGTATGCAATTATGACATTTTCTTTGCATTATAAGAAAGCTCTATCTGTGTACTTGTTCTGATATAAATTAGATAACTTTTGTTTTTCAACGGTAAGGAGGTACATTTTCAAAGCTATCTCTGTAATTTCAATTTTTTTTATAAAAATCGACATAACTCAAAAACGGCTATATTTACGGATAGGGAAATATATTGCGAATTTGTTAGCAACAATATGTAGAATTACTAAAAGTAATAATATACAGGGTGTTCCATTTAATTTTTTTTTATAATAATTTGGTCCTCTTTAAATAAACAACCTGTATTCGCGTGAATAATTTTAAAATATGCACACAACTAAACTATAGCTGCATTCCAAATTTTATTAATCTAGCTTATATAAAACTGAAGATATAGCAGAAGGCGCTCTTGTTGCCGGACCCTGTACATGTATGTATATATATATATATATATATATATATATATATATATATATAAACTATATATACAGGGTGTTCCATTAAATTTTTTTTTATTATAGTTTGGTCATATTTAAATAAACAACCTGTATACACGTGAATAATTTTAAAATATGCACACAACTAAACTATAACCCTATCCCAAATTTTATTAATCTAGCTTATATATATATATGATATAGATATATATATATATATATATATATATATATATATATATATATATATATATATATATATATATATATATATACATACAGGGTGTATTTTAAAATCACCGACAAACGAAAACTGGAGATTTATGATTCAAAATAAGACAAAAATTATCATAAACGCTTTTCCGAAAATGCTTTCTAACCGAGATACAGGTTGATTAAAAAATACTTTTTTTTAAGATTTTTATAAGATTCCTCAAAAACTACAAAAGACATTACACTGAGATTTGGTACACATAGTTGTCTAATTAAGTACAATTAATCAGGTGAGTTTGGTCAACTGACTACATCCAGTGGCGTAGAATATGTTAAGTTAATCACTTTAAGTAAAAAAATAACGCACGGCCCTGCTTTTTTTGAAGAAATATTTTTTTGTTAAATTCAACATTTAATTCTGCAAATAAAATCATACTTAGTATTTTTTCGATTCGGAACCCTTTTTGAAATATTTTGCATTAACGTGAACGACTACATTATTCAGTAATAACCAAATTAAATAAATCAGAGATTGCTTTGCATTTGACAGTTGCGTATTTTATGTTTGCTAAAATAGTTGCCTTTACGCGTGTTTTGTAGTTCATTATTTGTGTCTAATTACTGTGAAAAAATGAATTATTCCAAACGAGAACGGGCTGATATGCATTTATGTTATGGTAATACTAATTGCAATGCTCGTGCAGCTGCTCGACTTTATGAACAAAGATTTCCAAATAGAAGACATCCACATCATACTACGTTTAGAACCGTTCATCGTAACTTGTTAGAGTATGGAAGTTTAAAAGGAAAGAAAAATTCGGGACGAAATGCTCGTGTATCAGTTGAAATTGAGGAACAAATTTTAGATAGAGTTTATGAAAATTCATCAATAAGTACGCGTGAGTTAGGTTTAGAATTTGGTGTGTCGCATAGCAAGTCTTGGAAAGTTTTACGAGAACAAAATTTAGATCCCTTTCACCTACAAAAAGTGCATGCGTTATTGCCTGCTGACCATCCTCGTCGAATGAATTTTTGCGAATGGTTTTTAAATAAAGATGCTGAAGATGTACAATTTGTTAGAAACCTATTGACCACTGATGAGTGTATTTTTTCCCGAAATGGAATAATAAACTTGCATAATTCCCACAAATGATTAGATGAAAATCAGAATCAACTATAGTTACAGCTCACCAACGTAGTTTAGCGAAAATATTTGGATAGGTATACTAGACGATCACCTAATCGGAGCTATCCGTTTCCCTCAAAGACTATTTAAAATCTTTTGAGAGAAGATTTGCCAGAATTGTTTGTCGACGTACCCTTAGATGTTAGAATGAACATGCATTTCATGCATGATGGTGCACCACCACGTTCTACACGAAACGTCAGAGAATTTTTAAATGCATGGTGCCCTGGACGCTGAATTGGACGAGGAAGTGAAGTACCGTGGCCGGCATGATCACCAGATTTAAACCTAGTGGATTTTATTGTGTGGGGGTATCTGAAAACTCGTGTCTATTCTGTTCAAATTGATAATCGAGAGCAACTTTGGAATCGCATACAGATGGCATGCGATGAGATTAGGGATATGCCACAAATTTTTCAGCGTGTTAGGTTCCATTTGCTAAGAAGAATACAAGCTTGCATTCAAAAGGAAGGAGGACATTTTGAACAATATGTATAAAAATAATTATTATTTTGTTTTTGATTCCTTCAATATCTCTTTAATAATGTACTTAATAGTTAACTGCATTATTTTTTTGTAAAATAAAACAAATTTTGATTTTTATTGAATAATGTGGTCATTTATGTTGATGCAAAATATTTCAAAAACGGGGTGCCGAATCGAAAAAATACTAAGTATGATTTTATTTGCAGAATTAAATGTTGAATCTATCAAAAAAATATTTCTTCAAAAAAACCAGGGGCATGCGTTTTTTTTTACTTAAACTGCTTAACTTAAAATATTCTACGCCACTGGATGTAGTCAGTTGATTCAACCTCACCCGATTAATTGTATTTAATTAGACATTTAGGTGTACCAAATCTCAGTGTAATATCTTTTGTAGCTTTTGAGGAATCTGAAGAAAACCTTAAAAAAAGTATTTTTTAATCAACCTGTATCTCGGTTAGAAAGCATTTTCGGAAAAGCGTTTATGATAATTTTTGTCTTATTTTGAATCATAGAATCTCCAGTTTTCGTTTGTCGGTGATTTTAAAATACACCCTGTATATTGTATCCTAGGTTTCTCGGGTGTTAGACCGCGTATTACATTTAATCTCTATGAGTCTGTGCGTGTGTGCGATTGTTTGTGTGTGCATGCGTGCGCGCGCGTGTGTGTGCGTGCTTGTGTGTCTGTGTGGATGTATGTTAGTATCCACGATAACTCCAGAACGAAAATACTTACGTACCTAACATTTTGTATTTAAGCTTGTTTTCATTTGGATTTGAGCTGATTAGGTTTTGCCAGAAATCCAGCGGCGGAGAGGGGGGTTTATTAGGGGCAGTTTTTTTTATCAAATACTAGCCGTACCCGTCTCGCGTTGCTGCGATCTCAGAATGGGGTGGGGGCGATATTAAAATTTTGTGATACACGTGTCTCATAATTTTAGTTAAAGAGTATGTTTACCAATTTTCGAGTCAATCGAGTCATAGAACAAAAAGTTTCATAAAAAAATTAAACCCCTTATTTCACCCTCTTAGAGGTGAAATTTCTTAGTGGATACCTACACGTCATAAAGAACACACCCTCCATCGATAAATCCCGACCGATGTAGCTGTTAAATGACATTTACGGCAGGAGAACTGTCGGAAAAGGAAAAGGCCACGTATTTCATTCCCTCCCCGAGGGGGAGGACGGGGTGCTCGAACTTTCCGAGCTCCTCCAGCGAACTGTCAAACGCGCGAAGTTTAAATAATCAAGTTTTCTTAAATTTTCCAATTTTCTACGCAATTTTCTTAATTTTCTTCTTTCCCTAAGAACCTTTTATAAAGTATTATAAAACTTGAAAAAAATCAATGAAATTTGTAGTCATTCTCAAGTTATGGCGGGAAAAGGAAAATAGGCGTTCATTTATATATATATATATATATATATATATATATATATATATATATATATTCTATTTAGATTTCCACAGTATTATGTTTAAATAAGACATTTTTCTTTTGAAACTTGTGTAAATAAACGTAAAATTGATTCAACGTTTAAGTCCTTTGTTCTTGTCAAAATTTATTTTGACAATTACAGAAATTGAAATAAGGTAACTATTTTGAACAGTACAGATTATGAAACAAGGTAACTAATTTAATCCAGATTAAATTTAAATTAGTTACCTTGTTTCATAATCTGTACTGTTCAAATATTACCTTATTTCAATTTCTGTAATTGTCAAAATAAATTTTGAAATATATTACAAATTCAAAGAACAAAATTGTCAATTTAAAAATATATATATATATATATATATATAATAATATATATATATATATATATATATATATATATATATATATATATACATTTATATAGCATATTTCAATGATATAAAAATACCTGGATATAGACCTTAAACATGTCGATTAATCATGTTCTATGCAATTTTTTGATATGACGTGTAATTTAATAAGAAAAGTTGTAGACGTATTTTTTAAAGAAAATTTTATTTCTTTATAACGTTTTTTAATGTAAAGCGAAATAATTGTGAAAATTAAATAACTATGATTGAAGCTGTATTATCGATATTTTTATAGAAGCGGGCGGCATTGGAATTTTTTTACGTTAAAACGTATTTATGTCTATTATTAATCTCTATCTGACATGAAGTTTAGAACGTTATTCTGACATACATTTTTGTTTTTGTTTTTACAATGTTGCCTGTTTTCATTATGAACGTATAAAAAAGAGGTTACATAGTTATCCTAAAAAAATTGAGATTAAAATTATTTCATTTCTTATAATTTAAATTAGCGTCTAGATGTCTGTTAATTTCTGTCTATCATTAAAAGTTAACCATCTGTGTGACATAGATTATTGTTTTTACGTTTACAATGTTGCCTATTTTTGTAATGAACTTCTAATAAAAGATGTTTCATAACTATCCCAAAAAAAATGTTATTAAAATTATTTCATTTTTTTTAATTTCCATTTTGTAGGTTGGAAAGTCGTGCGATGTTCCACACCAGATATTTTGGTTGACATTTTGCCCCTCTTTTTCTCCCTCTATTTAATCATTATTCGTATAGTTTATCTCTGGTGTCTTTATCTCCTATCTAGTAAATAGCAACTACTTATGTCTGTTTTGTTCCCTCTGAATTTCTTTACTGCTTGTAAAAGTTCTTCTCTTCTTTCGCTAACCTGCTCTCTTAGCACTAATGCTTTTAATAATCACATTTGCAATTCGGTCACCTAATTGAATTCTTATTATCTGAAGTACTTGTCCCTAATTGGGATACGCTGAACTTTTTCGTAAATTTAATCTCACTAACACTATGTTAAATTAGGCATTTTCAAGTGACGTCACAACGTGTGACCTTGCCTGATGTTGGACAACTTTAATACACGTTTTTGTTGAATGTGATTGTTTTCTAACAATTTTATCGGAAATCGTAGGCGGTGAAAATGTTTCTGTACCAATACTTGTAGATGAGGATTGTATAGATACAATTCACCAGAAATACGTGAAGGAAGTGAACAATTATCCTACATAATATTGAAAAGTTCGGACGATTTTTGGGTTAGTTATCATCAAACTCATCAAATTAAAGAAGTTTTTTTTTTTTTTTTTATGATTGTGGACCTGAACAGGCTAAATAAGGCCTATCGTGCTAAAGCACTCAGGAACACTTAGGAGGATGGATAGAGGGATAATGAATTGCCAATAGCTGTCTATGAACAGCTACCTTAAATTTTCTCATATCATAAGTGAGAGGAAAACGGGAACTAGGGAGATCATTCCAGAGTTTAGAAGCCGTGTAGAAAAATGTGGATTGCGCCCGTTTGGTACGACAAGTGGAGATTTGTACTGCATACTGATGATGTGAATGAGCGAACTGAGTGTTTCTCGCAAAGATAGCCGGAGATGGTACCAAAGAATGTAATTCACCAGCACAATAGCCGTTGTAATAACGATAATACAAAGAAAGAACTGAAACCATCCCTCTATGCTCAAGGGACTGTATGTGAGAAGTTAAGGACGGGTCATTTATAAGCCTAATCGCTCTTTTTTGAAGACGATCAACGATATCGAGAGCGTATTGGGGAGCACTAACCCAAAGGTGAGAGTTATATTCCAGATGAGGCCGAATTTGGGCCTTATACAGCAAAAGGAGTTGTCGAGAGGTAAAGTACTGCTTAGATCTGTACAAAAAGCCTATTTTACGAGCAGCTGTTTTGGTAGCTGACAGAAGATGGTCAACCCATGAGAGATTTGAAGATACAGTCATACCCAACAGAGTAATAGAGTCTGAAAACTTAAGAACTGAGCCATTCATACTTACAACAGGAAATGATCGATCTTTTTGGCGGACATAAGGCAACACTGAGTTTTGTTAGCATTAAATTTAACTAGATTATTGCTTCCCATTCGAGAATACGTTGAATGTCTTTGTTGATTGAATTTGCCATTTCAGCTTTAATTTCTTGATTTGACATAGAAGGTGGATTATCACTATGAGTAGATTGAGATGAACTACAGTGAAGAGTGCTATCGTCAGCAAAGCAATGGATGGGGTTAGTTGTTGAAGAAATAAGGTCGTTTATGTACAGCAGAAAAAGTGTAGGCGCTATAACGGATCCCTGTGGTACGCCCGCGTTAATTCTAACTTCTTTTGAAAAAAAGCCATCAACTACGACACGTATTTGTCTTTTATCAAGGAAACTAGAAACCCAGTTGATGAGCGGATCATTTAACCCAAACGAGGTGAGTTTGGCAAGTAAACACTTATGCCAAACTTGGTCAAATGCCTTTGAGATATCTAAAGCGACTATAACTGATTCACCGGACTGCTCTACCGTATTGTTCCAAACTTGGGTCACATATGAAAGAAGATCGCCTGTTGAACGACTTTGCCTAAACCCATATTGGTGGTCACTAAGGAGTTTGTTAATTTCAAGGAACGTAAGCAGTTGCTGATTGATGGCTTTTTCCATGATTTTAGACAAAATGGAAGTGATGGCAATTGGTCTGTAATTTGAGGGATCGGTCTTATCACCTTTTTTGGGAATAGGTTGAACATTTGCTAACTTCCATGATGAAGGGAATTCCCCAGAAGATATAGAGATCGTATAGAGCTTAGATAGGACTGGTACTAGTTCGGGGGAACATTTCTTTAAGACAATAGCTGGGATACCGTCTGGGCCAGTCGCCTTATTGAGATCAAACCTACTGATGATCGATTCCAAAAGCTTGTACCGAAAATGAATTGGTTTCATAACGTATGAAGAAGAGTTGACTAGGGGCACATCTTTTCCAGAATCTTGAGACACGAGTTTGATGCAAACAAATCCACAAAAGCGTTGGCTTTGTCTACAGAATCAGCAACTACCGATCCGTCAATGGATGTCAGGGGGGGAAATGAAGATGTTCGAAAGTTTTTACTAATGGCTTTTGCTAAAGACCAAAATTTACGACTGCCTAAAGGAGATGTAGCTAGTTCATTGCATTTTCGTTGTTCGAACAACTTTTTAGTTTTAGTGATGACACCTTTGCAGATATTTCTAGCACCAACGTATTCTACATGACTGTCAACCGATTTATTAGATTTCCATTTAATGTAACATTTATTTTTTAAAGATATTGCATCAGAACAAGCCATTCAAAGTAAGGCTCTTTGGCTATGGTATATTACATGAGCGCGTATATTATTTACCGAATTTCACATGAGTTTTACCTTATTAAAGCAAGTAATAAAATACTTACAAATTTCTATTGCAATGTCGTAAAGGCACGAATACTTGTTCATAAAATCTAACCCAACTAAAATATACACTAATAATGTTCACTAATTAACTATGAAATGTCTTAACACTAAATACTAAAACTACAATAAGTCAATTACCACGACTTGTCTGGAGAAAACACTCAAAATTACTGCAAACCACGTAGGTTCATATGAAGCACTAACACAAGTTGTCCAAGATCAGCTGTTAGAGGCGGAGCTTGTGACGTCAGTGTGACGTACTTGAAAATTCCTAATAGCTTGAAAACTTCGCCGTGTGACGGAGCCGCTACGTTCGGTTCTCTCGTCGACAGGCAAATATACATTTGGAGTCTTAAAAAACATTATTGAGGAATAGACTACATAATACGACTGCGGTGAGAGAAATGCGATCAATGGAAGGTGAGGGCACGACGAACGGTGTCAGATTGGTTCAGGCGCTTTTCTAATGGAAAAATGAGCTTGTAATAAAAACATTGATTGAGGTTTAGGTCTAGGGAATTGTTATGTTTGAATCTTTCAGTTTTTACGGCAAATGTCACCAAACGGGTCCACACGAATTAGCCGAAACCAAATTGTGTGTACAGACAATTGTTGAAAACCTCACGGACTATCATTTTTGTCGCGGATTTATGAATTCAGATGAAAAATCAATCTTTTTTTGTCTATTTTGACAAGAGACGACAATGAGTCTCTAGTGAGCAAGAAGCTGATCCGGTGATTTGACGTAATTGGTTTGCGAAAAAGGTAATGTTAAACGTATGGTGTAATTTTCAAGGAACAGCGCATTTTGAGTTACTTGCAGATGGCAGAAGTATTATTTTCAAACTGTATATTCAATAACCAGACCGGATATACGCTGCCTTATTACATATATACCCGGCTTTGGTGAACAGAAGGCACTATAATAGGATTTGCACCAGCACATAGCGGAAAATCGACATGCTGAGACCTTGCTTTCGTCGATTTTAGAAGATTACTTTTGCGACTACATTGGGAAATTAATTCAAAGATGGCGGACGGTAGTCGAAGTTGAAGTCGTTTACTTTGTTTGCTAATTGTTTTTGTGATTTCTTTAGCTTTAAGCTAGTTTTAATAGTATTGCTTGTTAGTTTTCCATAGGGTGATTTTAGGAAGGACAAAAACTGGAATTTGCTTTTATTTTTCAGGTACTGCATAAGCGCCACCTATCGGAAAGGTCATGTATTTAAAACGCCGAAACTTTTTTGAGGATTCCTCAATATTTTAGAAAAGAGCCTTACCTCTCAAAAAAAGGTATACTAGTTGAAAGTTAATTAATATTAGGTTAATATTCATAGAACTAATTGAGTATAAAATTATAGCACATATTTTTACAATTTCCGTTCTTTAATAAATAAATAATAATTTATAGTAGATGTTCAAAATCGGCGCCACTTTCTTCAATTGGAAAGGGAAGTTTTAAAAGTATACACTATAATTTTACACTCAATTAATTTTATCAAAATTAGTGCACCTGTCTTAAGTAAAGTTTATATTTAATATTTTTTAATAAAACGTGTATACGAGATGTGGTCAAACAGTTTCGGTGGTTTAATTACATGGCACTTCCAATAAGTAGCGCCCCCTACGCGGTACAAAAAAATAATACCAACTTCCACTTTTATGCTTTCAAAATTTCGCTATGTAAATTTTCAAAGTGAAACGATTAAAACCTTTTCAATTATTTAAGTAAAACTTTAAAATTTTTTACATTAACGCTTTGTATCCCTCTTACTATTCAATTTTGGACTAAGGGATATTGCAAGAGCTTAAAAGTAAGGCGTATGCTTTGTATACAACTATACAGCCTTTAAGACGGTTTCTTCATACTCTGTAGTAAATACTGGGAGGTAGTAGTATCTCCAATTCTATTTATTTGACTCTTTTGGAATATTGAAAAAAGCTCACACATAAGCACTGATTTGAAGGTATGCTTTTACCGAGCTGGATTTCACATTGGAACTATATTTTTGAAAACCAATTGTTCTTGGTTTTTCAATTTTAGAAACTATTTCTGAAGCCAAAATCTCGACGTTTTGAAATACTCGTTTGAATCTGTTCATGTTATTTTCTCCTTAATTAGGTTTTTCAGTTGTTTCGGTCGAAATGAAATCAAACTGAACCTTATAACTCCGTCCCTTTGAGCGATGTCTACCTAAAATGATTAAGCCTAAGTTTTTAAATTTATACCGCTGTATCAAATTCAATGAAACCGTTTGTTTGTTTGTTAGTGAAGTGAAGGTATAGGCTAAGTAACTTAGTGTTTACATAAACGATTATTATGGAAATGAACGATTCTGATAATTATGTATGGGACTCCTAGTTCTTTATTAAAAGGAGTTATATGATTTCAATGTTCAATTTTTGAGTAATCCGGTGGGTGCTAGTAACGGCCGGTTATGATAAGATTTATTTGACAACTACTATTTTTCTGTGAATTTGAGCAACTCATAAGTTTCTTGACTTTAAAGTTAAGAGTAAAATCATATGAATTCGTGTTAACCAATTTATGGCAAGTTTCTAAAAGTAATAATCACGTTTTGCGAATTTTTTAGAAAGTTTAAAACTGTTCATGGGTTTATGTGAACATTTCACGTAAGCTACTTTAAAACAAACTTTACAACTTTACATGCCTGCTTCATGCAAACGTGTCCCGTTATAAATTTAAAAACAGGTGGCGCAAAATGATGTGTATTTCCCGATATTTGACATTTGGTGAGCACAAGTGTCTCAGTAATTATAGGTTTTGAAAAGGGGCCGTCCGAAACCATACATCTTGTCTGCACGGGCTGTTGTCTAGTGTAAATTTGGCTTGTAACACCTTTTGGTAGAAAAGTTAAAAATAAATGTGGGATATAAGCCTAAGAGCTTGTTAAGTAATTCTCACTTGATGCTGACGATTTGACTTATCTGATAATGAAAGTGAGACAGTAAATTCAAACGTTGACCTCTGTAGCTGTAAGTAATTGTTTTTTGTTTGCTAATTACGTAGAAATATATATGTTTTGCTGCGCTCTAGAATATTGTTACGTGCAAACTTCGACTTTGTACACAAACTTACCCTAACTGGGGAGATACCTTTATAGGACTTGCCGGTAGCTCGGTCACGGTAGAGGTGGAGAGGTTCCACAGTGATGCAGATGGTATCTGTAGCTGAAAGAGAAGAGAGGGCGCCAGCTAGAACGATAAATCAGCCAGCCCTAGATTAATAGATAATTTGCCACTTTTCTAGCCAAGCAACGAATATGTGAAAGGATCTGAGAACTAGGAAAAATAGTTATAAAGCAGAAAGTCCCCAAAACAAAAGCGGTATATTAATTACAAATAATGGCAGTACATAGTTTGCATTTGTATGTACACACACACACACACACATATAATTTAATTTGTATTCCCCAAAAAGTAAAAAGGGAGGTAATTCCCCAAATAAATAATTAATTTCAATTGTGTTACACAAATCGTTAACCACAGAGACAGTACATAGAATATTTGTGCTCTTAAATACACAATATAGCAACCCACCAAAAGAGTCTAATACTAGAATTTAGATAATGAAATCAAGTTAAATTTACATCCAAAAATGACAAAGTAATATACAGAATTTCAAAGCTAATTTATGCTAAAACATAGGTTTATAGTCTCTAATAAAATACAGTAAATAGGTAATGTAAGCATTCCCCAAGTTGTAAAGGCACATTGAATAAAAGATTATAGTAATAATACAATTGCTATGAATAACTTGCAGTAAACAAAAATAACAGAAATGATCAGGTGGTTTATAAAATCTTTAACCAGAATCTGTTGAGCTGAATGCATCCAGTTACACAGTTTCTTACAAAACAGTGTTTAAATATATAGATTACCAATAGACATGGTAATTTTTATACTCAAAAATTTTACCCAAAGCAATTTCATGTAAAAGAGCAAAACTTTGTGCAATAACACTTAAAGTTTTATCACAAACATGTGCATAGGTCTATACAACTTATAGGATTGGTCACATATTAATCAAAGCGTTAAGGTATCCAAAAGACCCTGAATATGAGTGATTTATAACTTATCTTTTATATCCCAGCCTGTCGGAAAGTTATAGTTTCAAATATTTCACAGGTTGTAACGATTTAATTCCACACAATTCCATTGTCGATATTTAAATTTTTTGCATGTATACGCCAACTTACGATAGAATAGTCATAAAAAAAATATGACAATAAAGAAGACACAAACAAAATGAGGAACGTTGTCTAAATAAATATTTGGGACAGACGATTTTTTTTAAAGTAAACGTTGAGTTTACGAGTACCAAAGTTTACTTCGCATTATCGCGAATTTGATTATTAAGAGTTTGGTGAACTTTAATTAAGTCATTTTGATTGACAGGTCTTCTTAACAAGGCGTAAGTTACATATATTTTAATTACCCAAAACTAATTACACTCCTTTAGCTTTTGTTCGTACTTCTCATCACAGATTTATTTAATGCCAAATAATGAATTTCTAAACTACCATAATCTTGGGAAACATGCTAATAGTCGTGTAAGCATGCTGGTAGTTAGAGGATTATCATTGGAAAGGCCAACGACGAATTTTACGAATAACAAAATATATATTAAGAACTGGATAATATACTTGGGAATTTTCATAGTTAATGTCGGATAACACCTGGGAGCGGAACCTTCTACAGATAAGTGTTTCTCCATTTTATTCCGCAAATCAAAATATTTGTTAATTTAGTTACAAACAGTATAATTGAGATTTTATGTTTTGTTTGACTTTCAATTTAATTTATAGCTTTTTTTGATCACTGTGCTTAGTTTTGAATTATCATTTTACATACTTTCCACTTTAAAATTACAAGTAATATTTAAGTTCAACTTGTTATTTATAAATTTATAGTAAACTAACGATCTATACCATTTAATCTGTCATATTAAAAAAAAAAGAAAGCCGGTGAAAAATGTGAGATTATACGATCGTATATTCATTTCTTTTTGTGCACCCTTAATTGTAAAATTACCATAATTATTTAGATAGCATGAGTGTTACAGTAGTTAACAAATTTCGGTAAATAAATGTAAAGTGATACAAATTTTAAATTACTGCTTTACCATTAAGATTAAAATTGAGATACACTCCCGATAGGCTTATTGGCACGAACCCAGCATAAGTTACCCGTTTACATCTCATATTATTATTCATTATTATTATAACCAACACTAATGGTTATAAGGTGATCCACCCTTTGAAGTCAAATTTCTTGCTAATTATGTAATAAGTAACACCCTTCATCAGCAAATTCCAGTATGTCCAACTATGTACGAATTATGTACAAATGTACATATATTTACATAGCATACAAGTATATTTAGATGGTGTACGAAAAGTATATTTTATGGCGTACAAAAAGTACCTCTTCAATGAGGTAAAGAATCAGAAAAGTATTAATGGTAACGTTCAGAAATCGATTCAGTCAAGTAGGAATATGAGAACAGCTTATAACTGTCTCGCACAGCTAAATAGTAATTGCTTTCCCCAGCAAATCTAAAGTGTAATAACAACTTCGTGGTTACAGAGAAATTTGTGAGGTTAAGTCTAACCCCTTTAGCTAATTGCTTTAATGATTTTCTTAATGGATTTAGTTCTTCAATCGAACCAGATCGATTGTCTGCATTCAGTATTTCCTATATATATATATATATATATATATCCGATATAAATCGTTTGTACCCACTAATTATAGCGATTCGGCACAAAATTTAGAAAAATGTTATAAAACCGATAACCATCGATGGGCTAAATAAAGTCCAGAAATTTACATTTTTCTTTCAGGAAACAACAAAATGGCTTTTCTTTCGTCAAGCACAGACAGGAAGGAAGTTAAATTAAAAATCAAATATTCGGATATCAAAAGCGATATATACCAGTGACACCCAACACATGAAGTTGAAATGTAACTTATAAGTGACCATCAAAAGGTTTACCCAAGCACTACAGAAATGTTTTTAATTGTGAAGCGTAATATATTCAAGATACTACAGAGAGAAGTTTAGAGAAATGTCTTAGAAAGTTCAAAGAAATACGAGTAATCCATAAATTTTAATAGATCGCAAAAATTTGCTTAATCGTACAGCAAAAGTAACGAATGTAACAATATATCTACACAAGTTTTTTAATCTTTTCATATATAACATATATAAACAGAAGTATGATTCTTCAATATCTAAACCGCTAAAACTTTGTGTCTAGACCTGATTATGAAACAAGTATCAAATGCTACGCATCTGTGCCGGCGGCAATAGCGCATTTTTGTAATAAACCAGCATTCAAAATAATCAATAAATAATATGGACGCTGCTGGGTGAAACGTATACACGGAAATAAATGGTAACTTAACGGTGTCTGTCGTGTATAAGATCTCTGTTATAGATTTCTACGATGTTACAGTGCTGATACTTTGTCCCTTCCATTGACGGACGAACACTACAAATAACACATTTGTTATTTCTCTAATGCGGTAAAAATGTTTTTCTTATGATACCCATGTACATGCGTGCGTATGTCTGTGTCTGTGTTTGTATTTGTGTCTGTGTCTGTGTCTGTGTCTGTGTCTGTGTCTGTGTCTGTGTCTGTGTCTGTGTCTGTGTCCGTGTCCGTGTCCGTGTCCGTGTCCGTGTCCGTGTCCGTGTCCGTGTCCGTGTCCGTGTCCGTGTCCGTGTCCGTGTCCGTGTCCGTGTCCGTGTCCGTGCCGTGCCCGTGCCCGTGTCCGTGTCCGTGTCCGTGTCCGTGTCCGTGTCCGTGTCCGTGTCCGTGTCCGTGTCCGTGTCCGTGTCCGTGTCCGTGTCCGTGTCCGTGTCCGTGTCCGTGTCGTGTCCGTGTCCGTGTCGGTGTCGGTGTCGGTGTCGGTGTCGGTGTCCGTGCTCGTGTCCTTGTCCGTGTCCGTGTCCGTGTCCGGGCCCGCGTCCGCATCCGCGTCCGTGTCCGCGTCCGCGTCCGTGTCAGTGTCCGTGTCTGCGCCTGCGTCTGCGTTTATTACAAAATGATCCAATTATCTTTGGTGTATTAAACCATTATATAACCGCTAGATTTACTTAAAATGCTGTGGAGAATCTTATGGAAGCTTAGAGTTCTAATTACTTCCTTAATTTTCATGCAATAAAATAGAAATTTATGCACGTAAAATCGCACATAAAGTTGTTCGAATTCAAATTCATACCTAACGTTATCCATAGTTAATGACTATTTATACATATTAACTGTAGTAATGGCAAACCTAAACTATTACTGGGACTAACAGAAATTTAAGTGATTATTTTCGTCCATAGATACATGTTTGTCACGAAAGCAAAGTATGACATGCAAAGTACTTCTAAAATATTTATGAAAGCGTATTTTAGCGCTTGTCCAGAATAGAATAAAGAATGAATTACTGCATCAAAAAAACGTTATTAGAATATCCAAGGACATATCCTTCTTGACGTCCTAAAATAGTCACTAGTGAAAATAATCAATATAATACGTGATATCGTGTTAGGTGTCAAGTTACAGGGCTAATTGGCACTAGGCGCAGTAATTGGTTATAAAATGGAGTTTCCACTCTAGACGCTATGAAGAAGGTCGTGAGTGTGAAGTTACTAAATAGTTGAAACTGTTCTAATACTATTCACTTACCATACGTTAGTTTAAAATTAGTAAAATAGGTCGATAGGCGCCACTACATTTACGAGTTTATGAGTAGATGTTGTGCTTTGTATGACTATAAAATACAAAAGTAGCTCATTCAGTATAAAGTCTCTAATGCAAACATAAATTCTTAAATTCCACTTTAGCTTTAGGATATGCAATACATGTTTTGTAAATACAGTCACTGGTTTCAATTCGTACTAAGAATTGTAAATAAATCATCATGAAATTAATTTAGAAAGCACAATCTTTGCATACAATTGGTCGAATAGTTACCCGTCCAAGCGCCCAATTATATTCAACTTACTTAGTTAATAATAATATTAGTCGGCATTTTGAATCGTAAACGTAAATAAAAATTTTGACATTTTAGTTTCCCAAAAACAAATATATAGTAAAGGATAATGCAATAATGGATATCACTGCTATTTGCTCTAACCTCTTGCTCCAATCGAAGGTATAAACTATGATAGAAATTTTCACAAGTAAACGTTATCACTGCTAATGCTAAAAAAATTAGTAAAATAATTATCCATCTAATAAAGTACGTTATAGTAGAAAAGAATAGTTTACAGGTCGTAGGTTATGCTTATGTTTCGTCCGATGTCTTTTTTTATTTTTTTGTTGGGGTTAAAGTGAAATTAACAATAGTCGTGGTTTTCATAGCTACAAATGCATAGACGAAATATACTTATTTTTACTTACCGTCCTACTGAACGGTAAGTATCACTTACCCGATATGTTTGCATTTAATAACTGTAGATACTAACTATGAAGTCAAACTACCGATCTAAACGTACGCATGGTATATATATACGAATGATCGACGAAAAAATTGGAAGCACATTATGAATTATTTAGTGTAACTGTAAAACTATTCAAATTTATCCAAAACTGGAATTGGGTTTGTCCAATATATCTATTTCGAACAACTTCCAATACAAAAGTAAATAAAAAACAAACGATAAAGTTGCAACCGAAAGTAATTGTATCATCTTATTTGTGCCAATTCTTATATTAAAGGAACTATCTTACTTTAGAATTAGGTTAATCCAAAATAACTCTACTCCTTACTGTTGGTTTTCACTTCCACTGTAATCCAAGAATCCTGATATGCTTGCGTAGTCTTCACTTCATGAACTATTTTCATACACGTATACATAGCAGTGCATTTAATTTGCACGTTTACTTCCTTTTATATATGGATGCTTAATATAACGCGGACTTCTTTCACAGTACCAATGTTCCATTAAAGTTATGTAATGAATAAATTTTATGCGTATTATGACTCAAAAGGTATCAACATGAACATTTACTTCCCCTTTAACGTAATCTAAATAGTAAATGATCGTTAAACTTTAATATACATACTCGGATAATTATTTATCTGTCAAAGACATTTAACCTTTACTACACATTTTACTTATTCAAAACGACTGCCTTCACAATGTAATAGAGCATAATTTTTAGTTAATTTTAACCCGTTACATTAAGTTTTGCTTGAATTTTATAAGGCCAGAAATAGCACCCGTAATATTTAACAAGTCTAGATTCTTTGATAGCTCAGACTGGGTTTGTTTTTATTGATCCCCAGTCACATGGTAGTCGTAACGATACTTCTTCGTACCTAAATTGAAATTTAGTCAACAATATTAATCGACAAAGTTGACTTTAAATTCGACTTTATGGGGTTTCATCGCCCTCTACTCTTGCAAGTGATCAATATTTCGTCTATATTTGATACATTTTTACATAATCTGTCAATTTGCTATATGAAGAAAAGTTTCGATTGAAAATCTATTAGTTATATAATTTTCTTCTAAATGCTTAGTTTATGCTTAGCCTCAATTCAATATAATTGCCAGCCATACTGATCATATAATGTTTTTTACTATCTACAAAACTCTAATTTTTGCATAGAAATAAAGTGCTTCACATTGACTACAGATTAATGCCAAACACTTCTTATTAGTTTCAAATCCGCCACCCACTATTTTCTGCAAATTTTTGATATGTGACGTCATTAAATTTAATTCTATGCAAAATCATAAAAGGGCTTTATTTCTGAAGAAAATTTATTAAATAAATCAATCTGTTACTTTAAGTGAGTGGTGTACTCCTTTTATACTCAAATGATATTATTTATTGAAAATGCAAGCTTTCACCATTATTACACATATTTAACATACTTATCTTTTTGGGTTATTTATGACGTAATTTTTATATTTAAATTATACAATCAAAACGTCTCAATAACACTTACAGTTATCTTCGTCAGTAGTAATACTATCTTTCAAAACTGTTTAAGACGTCGAAACAATTTTGTGAATTTTGAAAAATTGAAAACTGTAAGTGTTATCTAAACGTTCCGATTGTATAACAAATATAAAAATTCACCGTAAGAAACCCAAAAAGATAAGTATTTTAGATATTATTTATTGTTTTTCGAATATAACCAGTGACGTAACTTTGTGTTCAAAACTTAAAAACATTCTTTTAGGTAATTTTAGAGTCATTGAAAAGCACAAATGTCCCCTAATATCCTCTACGTTAGTGTTAAATGCGTTATACTTCGAAATTTCCATACCAAATGTGAAATCAGCGTCAACACTATTACAGCCCGATGCCTGAAGTTTAGTAACTTGCTAACCTTCTTAAATTTTAAAGGACCTGACGGTAAACAATTATACCAAATTACACTTTCATCTAGGCAACAATGGCAGTAATTAAACACCTGTTAACGTAAAGTTTTACGCATTGGTTTTTATTATCATGCGTATATAAGTAAGTGAACATTTGAGACCGTTGAACCTTCTGCAGTGTAGCAGATTTATCAGTTTGACATTAGGAACGTCGATAGAATTGCTGCATTTGGGAATAGAAAAACCCCACGTATCTAGCTGCTTTAGACAACTTTGGGTCGTGGTTTACGACCAATGCTGATAGTTGAATTGTTCTGTTGTATTCTGAGGGTAGCCAAAATTTAACAATTTGAATGTAATTAACCTTTAATTATAGTAAAATCCGCCACGAGCCACAAAACATCATTTACTTTATTATTCTTATTTTTAATTGGAAAGTTTCATGTTTGTGCAAACAAAGTACGAGGACAAGCCATTATTATTGAGAATGAAGAAATTAGGCAGGCCATGGAATACAAAAAATGTAGCCTCAGTAAGAGCAACTCTTTACTTGACATTTACCGCTTCATTTGCTAATTTATTTTAAATAGCGTTTGGAAAAGTTAGTTTTAAGTTTCGCAAGTGTAGTGAAAAAATGGAATTAACCAGATTTATTATGACTTTAAGTAAGGTTTAAGTGCGTATGACTTCGAATAAAGTTTAAAATCAACATTTGGTGAACAAACGCCTTCCTTGGCAACAATTTACAGATGATCCAAGGAATGCGAACGTGGAAGAACTACAGTTGATCACCAGAAAGGCGCAGGTCCCCCCATTACCGCGGTGACACAGGAAAAATTGCTGCTGTGAAGAATACTATCGAAGCAGATAAGAGAATGAAGAAGAGATGAAGAACTGGAGATTGGATCCTCATCTATGAAAACAATAATACACGACCACCTTGATAAGAAAAAAATCCTACGTCGTTTTGTACCCCACGATCTTACAGATTTTCAAAAAGCAGAACGAGTACGAATTTGCTTAAGAATTTTGTCGAAAATTGTAACAGGTGATGAATCTTCCATACTATTTTTCGACATGCCAACTCGACAAGAGAGCCGCATATGGATCCATGAAAACGAGACCTCACCAACAATAATCAGAAAGCAGCGAGCAATGAAGAAAGAAATGTACGCTGTTCTTAAGAAGTACCGGTCTAGTGAGCGCTATTAAGCTAGGGGAGCAGAAGACACAGCTAAATGGTACGTGGAACAATGTTTGTCGAAAGTCTTTAATAAAGTGCCAAAGAAGAGAATTATGCTACATCACGATAATGCTTTTTCCCACACTACACAGCTAACTCGGCAGTATTTGGCTGCAAATAATGTTAATGTAAAAGAATACCCTCCCTACTCACCGGATATGGCACTGTGCGACTTTTGGCTGTGTTTTTTTAGCTAAAATGTACTTACAAGGAAGAAGATTCTTTTCAGAGGAAGCGATCTATGCTGCTGTTCGGTGTTATTTTAATAGTATCCCTAAAGATGCTTGGCTTTGAGCAGTGGGAGGAAGTAATGGCTAAGTGCATTATAGCAGAAGGCAACTATTTTGAACATATCTAAAATAACATTTTGAAAAAGTTACACTGGTTCTATTATTTTTAATAATATTGGCTTGTCCCTCGTATTAATTCAATACTGTGTCACAAAAGATATAACCATTTAAGTGTTGTTAAGAGTTTTACTACTTATTGCGCTTTTTTAACAAAACAATTATCATGTAAACATGATCTATGCTATTTTCTAATCTTTCTGTATTTTTTCCAGGTAAATATAATACACGTCATTCACAAGTAAAGCTGCCACAACAAACATTATGTAAATCGTAGGTAAATATGATTCCTGTGTAAGTAATTCTACAAAAAATATTCTTAGTTTTTTCACTTTTAGTTTACTCATTCAAAATGAGGGACGTTAACGCCTGTCGATTTTATAGGTATATATTGGAAGAAAATTATCCATAACACAGTTTTTTTTTTAATTAAAATAGACAAGTATTTTCTAAATGATATCATTTAAAAGTAAAACATGTGCACACGATATGATAAACAATAAACAGTAAAGATTTTTTAAGCCGCTTCAGTTGAGTTAACGTGGTCTAAGAGTGTGTGATATTGGATGGTAATAATAAGCATCATTAAAATTTTTAAATTTTAAGTCGATAGTGTAGGTAGCGGACTGAGAAAATTTTATTATTGTAACAAACATTTTCAAATCGGAATTGTTACCGCGATAGAAAAAAATAATTGATGGGTTTAAATATCTCGGTAATAAGTCGTAATTTGATAATGTGTTCGAGATATTTTATTCCATGTATTTTGTGTAAGAAATATTTGAATGTATATAACTAAGGGTTGAAAAGAAAGAGAAAAACATATGTGGGGGTAGAAAACAAGTGTCCGCTCGAAAAACTGCATTTACCGAAACAAACAAATCGTTGAAAATTTCTGTACGCACATTCTTGTCGTAAAAATGTCGCTAGTTTAATAATTAATTACGTCGGAACATACCGTAAATCAAAACACGTCTTCGTTTGTGACTTTGAAATTTGAGACCTACATATAGGGTTTGCTACGGACGAGTCCATATTTTAAAAATTAATATTTGCTTTAGTAATACATTTTTAAAAACGGGGGTGGATTTGAGAAGTAAAAACGGCAGTTGCAGTTAGAGTTCGATTCAGGTCGGATCGACCTGGTTGTTTAATTACAAACCCTCACTGTAAACCGTTCTGTCTATAAATATTTTATCGTGTACATTTTAGTAAAACTAAAAGTGCAAATTTGTTTTTTTTTCTTCTTTGTAATGGTTTTTCATGTAAGTTTTTAACAAAATTAAAGTGTTCGTATAAATAAACGTATCGCTAAATATTCGGATTATGTTCAAATGTAAGTAGGCATTTTAATGTAAATTAAATCTCGCAGAAAACAATTCAACAAGCCTATATAACCTATCAAAAACCAATCATTGCCTTGCAATGATTGATTTAATTATGCAAGCATGCTCCTCAATCTGTTACAGTAAAAGGGCTCCGTGTCAGATAGTACAGGGTCCCCTCCCACAGTGCTTGTACGAATTGGGATTGGTGACTACTAATATTTTCGCCCGTGTAGAGAGTAAGGCGTGGACAAACGTGACACGATAAATCCCAGTTACATTGTTATAAACGATACCGGGTTTTACAGACACGGGTCCAGATGACTTTAAAAACCACCTGGAATTTTATTGTTACTGTTAAACTAACCCGTTCTTATTGTTTTTAAATGTGGAGAGATGTATAGATGAATGTGTAAGCTGAGTAAGGGATGCTGTTGTTTGTAGCGTAGTCACATGCGGTAGGTAATTTGTACCTTACCCTGGCAGGGCTTTGTTTTAATGAGTTTTTTTGTGTTTTTGATTCGGTCGGCTTATTTAGAGTTGTTTGTTTACGAACTAATTTCTCTTTATGTATAATTTATTGTAATTGTATGTATGAATGTGTAGTTAAACTGCACTGCAGTTACCTTATTTTGCCTGTTTAATTTTTTTGTTTGTTACATTTTATATGTACCGTAATCTGCCTTATTATTTTCTTATTTACCGCCATGATTGATTGTATAGGGCCGCATGTTTGGTATTACAATTTTTATTCTTGTTATTTATGGCCCAATTGTGGGTGTGATTTCACCGTTTATTTTTGTTTGTGTTTATGTGTAGCTAAACTGCTTTTTATTTTTTTTATTACTTAATTTTGTAATTTTGTACGTAGTTTAACCGGAGTTAATGGTGTTTCGTTATATATTGAACCCTTCCATTGTTTTTTTTTGTTATTTGATTTATTAATGTACTTGTGCAAGTACTTATTTATTAATAAATTGGGTTTTCTCGGTGGTTCTTTCCCAACTTAGTAAATGAACGGGTTGAACCATCATTGCGCAAAGCTCGTTAATTCTAATTTGAGTAGTTTCATTGTTTACCTGTCCCACATGATGCAACACTTAACTTCATCAAATCCTATCTCATTCACGTAGCTTACCACTAGACCGCCAATTCTTTTGTTTTAATTATTGCCAGGAAAGTCAATGTAAGGCAAGCAATTAATTTGAGTAATAGTAGCATTATTGTCAGTAAAGTCAAGATACATTCCTTAGCGATTGTTTTGTTCTTGAATTTGCATTATTGCAAATTACATGCGGCACTCAGTTCTGAACCAAAGAAGGTGGATATAAAATAAAGCTCACTTGACTAAAAACAACTTTCCTCTCAATAGTATTATTTATACCACGTATCTAAAGGTCTTAGTCTAAATAAAATTATTTAAAAGACTATTACTAGCTTTGTCAGTGCAGAATCTACGTTACCAAACGCTCTTTTAAAACATATAAAAGTTGTAAAAATTGAATTTATTTCTACGACCGTTCCTAATTAAAATTTCAGTACGAGAAAAATGTCAACTACTTTCTAACACATTTACCACTAAAAAATTAAACTGTGTCGAACGTTCAAATATCTTTATCGGAATCTATAAAATGATGTAGACTGAACTTTATGGTACAAAACTAACCCCCAGCCAACGCCGATTGAAACTGTTCAGTCATAAAAACGAAACAAGGAACTTAATTATTCTCATAAAAATATGTAAAAATTTGTAATAAATGTATAATTGTAACACATTCAATCGCTAGGTATCAGAAAATGTTTCAAGTGTTAAAATTATACAATGTATCCATTCGACAGTATCGTGTGAGAAACATCAATTTCAATTCTTTATTTTCCTTCATGTATGAAAAATTTCTCAGAGTAGCGATCTTTAAACTGAAATAGAATCTTACATGTTTCGTTATGACTTGCATCCCACTTGTATTTTGATTTTGTTTCAAATTGTATGTATTAAAAATGTTACAAAACATAAAAGAATCGCTACTGGTTACGTTTTATTTGTTTAAAGCTGTAACAAATTGAATTGCAAATATTCATCCACCCGTAATGCATTATGTGTGATAAAGAAATAAATCATTATTTTTAAAATTAGATTATAACCAATGATTTTTTATCTTTAATGATTTACACACGGTGTTATTTTCTAAATTTGTATTGGGGCTACCAAAAATATTGGGGTAGGTGTGGATATTAATACGTGTACAATTAGATGGTTAAAACTTCTACTTTTAATTTTATGGAACCTGTAACATGGTGATCACGAAGTTTCAAGGTAAGTACATGATAACTGATAAACTAAAAAGTTGTGGTAATATTTTATTTTAAAAATTTCTTTCGTGTAAGTTTGTGAAGTCTTCACATAAAAAAGTTTTTACCATATTCCACTACTTGTTACATTAAAAAAAAACATGTAGTAATCGTAACCCAAGGTCAACAACATTTTAAGGGCAGACGGTGGCAAAAGCAGCAAGTATACTTGTAGAAGATGAATATTAAATACATGTCGGATTAAAAAAAAATGGATAGTATAGCATTCCAAATTATAAATCAATATTTGTTGTAATAATATGTATATTACTGGATACAAAGTAATCTACGCCTAAATGTTTGTCTTTTGGTTTTTATTTATGTTAGTTTATTTTTAGTAAATTGTTGTTAATGAAGGTTTTACTGCTAAAACACATAAAAAAAAATAGTTATTATGATTTTCAGATTGAGTGACTGAAGTTCTTTTCAAATCTGACAGAAAGGACTAGTTCGGTGCTGTTCAATTTCTGTTTTTTTAAGTTAATTACGGATTATTACAATTAAATAAATGTTATTACTTATTAGTTAGGTATTGTGAGTTTATTTAGTATTAAGTAGACGTCTATTTTCATAATTTTTTCTTACGGTAGCTGCTCGTTAGAAGTTTTCGTGGTTAAAAAAAACGTAAAATTTTGAATTGATTTCAGAGTTATTCAAGGTTTACTCATTTCAAAGTAGTTTCAAGGCCATGCCACTCCCAATTATTCCGGAAGTCGCCATTAACTTCCTTATTTTAAATGGAACACCGGGTATATTATTTCAATTTTGGTTTTCTGGCAAAAATTCGTGATGAGTTCTAACAGGTTTCCCTACACCTATTTTCAACTGGTTCTTAAAGATTTTAATTCCTTTGAACATTTTGGTCGGATGCAAAATTTGATTCTGCTTCTATTCGCTATAATTTTCTCTATACCTATTTGCAACGGTTTTACAGTTAAACCATATTTTCTGCTTTAATTTGATTTTTGGTAGAAACCGAAACATCGGTTGTTTTTCGAGACAGAATGAATATGACTGAAACGGCAGAAATTCACGTTAAATAGAACATGCAAACAAAACAGGTTAAGTTAAAAAATCTAGAACGGAATAACAAATGAAAAACTAAAAAAAAATTGGAACAATGATAGGACGACCCTGAAATACGTGAAATTGCCAAAAATACGGTCGCGAAATTGCTCACATCAAAGTTTTCCACTGGACGGATCCTGTTGGTTCAAAGACTGATTAACTCTGGCATATACTCCTTGCGAAACAGGCCTGCGAAATTCGTCTGGATCAAATCTGATACCAACTGTTTGCTCTGTCACGTGGATGTAGAGCATTTAGAAAATCATTAACAAACCCTCTGAGTATCTCCAAATATCTAGCTCTATTCAAATTTTTATCGTAGACTTGATATGCCACTCTATTGTCCATAAGTGAACAAGAAACATTAAAATCAAAGTGGTCCTGGTCCTGGTGGATGTGGATTACCTTGTGTACAGTAGTAATTATTTCGGTGATTTATAATTCCTTGAATTTTGATTCATCAGTCCACATAATCTTATGAAGAAATCTCGGATCTTCGGCCATTTTTATGCACATGAATTCGCAAAGGTCGACTCGTCTTACCTCATCACCAAGAGAAATAGGATGGATTTTATGTTGTCTTAATATTCAGTAGATTGATGCTCTTGAAATCTCCAAATCCAGCGCTAGTGCTGGTGTTGATCTCCGTGGATAAGCTTGAAAACCAGGCAACACATTAAACTCGTTATCTTCACTACCTATTACGGGCTTAGGTGATTTGGAGTTGCCCTTACACTCCCAGTAGCCATAAATCGAGCCAATCCTCGGGGTGTCATTGTTGGTAGGTCCCGACATTGTTCGTTAAATAATATAGCTGTTAGTCTGACAATGTGTGCACATTCACCATGAGTATAAAACAAACCTGACAAATCATTATTGGAATATTCTTCTATATTCTTCACTATAAATTGTACTTCAGAAAATTAACAAAATCACTAGAACTGTAAGTAGATACCTAAAGAATCTGTGAGCTGATGCTGCTTTGTCATAAAATCAACATTGTTCTATCTCCAATAGGACGTCTGGAGTTTCATCTGCTTTTGATGGAACATATGGATTAACAAGAAAACCGTTGGAAACAGATATAGAGAAAGTTATAGCGAATCGATGCAGAATCCAATTCTGCATTCGACCATCCAATAATATACAGGGTGTCACATCTGAAAGAACAAACTTTTTCAACTTTGAAAATGATGTAATATTACAGGGTAAGCGGAAAATATGTTCAAATGAAAGTATATCTTGAATAACTCTGGAGTCCAAAAATTCGGAATACTACGCTTTTTTTAACCATGCAACTTCTAACGAACGGCTACCCTAAGAAACCGGGTGTTGGGTATACAGTGTGCTGCGGATTTCAATTTCCCTACAGTGATCTCCTAAACCGCAAAAGATATGGGGAGAAAGATTGGTGTTTTGACGGAGAACACAATGATCTAGAGAAGTTCAAAAATGTCCGACTAGTTCCGGAGATATTCGACAAAATCCGAAAATGGTCAATTTCGTTTTTTAACTCCAGTTGTATTATTTTAAAAGATATCAAAAAAATGTATCTAAACTTTTTTTATTAAATTCAGTTTTCTATAACCAAAAATTTCATTGCGACGTTTTGTCTTTCTAGGGCCACCCCCAGCTTATTGTTTTTTAAATACGGACCTGGATTTTTTCTGAAATTTTTCATAGAGTATGTATAGATAAATACATTGATATGACATACTTGACCATTCCACTAAGTTTCGTCCATGAAAAATCAATGGATTGTTTCAAAATTTTCTATTAAACCAACGACAAAAGTGCAATCGTCTGTCAGAATCGCCTACATGCAATTTTTGGGCTTTTCGAAACTTAAAAGGGTGGTATTGTCTATTATGAACTGAACAACTAACCCGTTCCATCTTGGGTACGTTTGATCCAGCACCGAAAAGCGCCAGCGCCGGTCTCTTTGTACAAATGTCGGCCGCTTTGTATATTTGGCGGCAACACAGGTGCATCTTGTGATGAGTTATTCAATTCAAAATAAACAGTATCTATTTATGTTTGCGTAATATCCTATTCACTGTTGTCTCATCTATCCCGCATTCTTGACGAATTTTTCTTATTTATAATTATAATAAAATAATTTTATTTTTGTTATTACTTTAGCACAATTTTGTTCAAAATAAATTTTTAAGTGTTACTAAAAGCAAAGATTTAAAGTTACCAATAATTTAATTTTAAAATTGCGTAGGTAACGTTCTTTACCAAACTTCATATAAAGTATGTTGCCGATGTGGGTATTAGAAAGCAATTTCGTATAGTAAGGTTTACTTTTGACAGTTTGACAACTATTGTCAGATCTAGTTTTTTTTATGATTGTCGACCTGAACAGGCTAAATTTGGCCTATCGTGCTAAAGCACTCAGGAACACTTAGGAGGATGGATAGAGGGATAATGAACTGCCAATAGATGCCTATGAACAGCTACCTTAAATTTTCTCATACCATAAGTGAGAGGAAAGCAGGAACTAGGGAGATCATTCCAGAGTTTAGAAGCCGTGTAGAAAAATGTGGATTGCGCCCGTTTGGTACGACAAGTTGAGATTTGTTCTGCATGCTGATGATGTGAATGAGCGAACCGAGTGTTTCTCGCAAAGATAGCCCGAGAAGGTATCAAAGAATATAATTCAGCAGCACAATAGCCGTTGTAATAACGATAATACAAAGAAAGAACTGAAACCACCCTTCTATGCTCAAGGGACTGTATGTGAGAAGTTAACGACGCCTATTTTACGAGCAGTTGTTTTGGTAGCTGACAGAAGATGGTCAACCCATGAGAGATTTGAAGATACAGTCATACTCAACAGAGTAATAGAGTCTGAAAACTTAAGAACTGAGCCATTCATACTTACAACAGGAAATGATCGATATTTTTTGGCGGACACAAGGCAACGCTGAGTTTTGTTAGCATTAAATTTAACTAGATTATTGCTTCCCCATACGTTGAATGTCTTTGTTGATTGAATTTGACATTTCAGCTTCAATTTCTTGATTTGACATAGAAGGTGGATTATCACTATGAGTAGACTGAGATGAACTACAGTGAAGAGTGCTATCGTCAGCGAAGCAATGAATGGGGTTAGTTGTTGAAGGAATAAGGTCATTTATGTACAGCAGAAAAAGTGTAGGCGCTATAACGGATCCCTGTGCTACGCCCGCGTTAATGCTAACTTGTTTTGAAAAAAAGCCATCAACTACGACACGTATTCGTCTTTTATCAAGGAAACTAGAAACCCACTTGATGAGTATATCATTTAACCCAAACGAGGTGAGTTTGGCAAGTAAACACTTATGCCAAACTTGGTCAAATGCCTTTGAGATATCTAAAGCGACTACAACTGTTTCACCGGACTGCTCTACCGTATTGTTCCAAACTTGGGTCACATATGAAAGAAGATCACCTATTGAACGACTTTGCCTAAACCCATATTGGTGGTCACTAAGGAGTTTGTTAGTTTCAAGGAACGTGAGCAATTGCTGATTGAAGGCCTTTTCCATGATTTTAGACAAAATCGAAGTGATGGCAATTGGTCGGTAGTTTGAGGGATCGGTCTTATCGCCTTTTTTGGGAATAGGTTGAACATTTGCTAACTTCCATAATGAAGGGAATTCCCCAGAAGACATAGATATCGTATAGAGCTTAGATAGGACTGGTACTAGTTCGGGGGAACATTTCTTTAAGACAATAGCTGGGATACCGTCTGGGCCAGTCGCCTTATTGAGATCAAGCCTACTGATGGTCGATTCCAAGAGCTTGTACCGAAAATGGATTGGTTTCATAGCGTATGAAGAAGAGTTGGCTAGGGGCACATCTTTTCCAGAATCATTGAGACACGAGTTTGATGCAAACAAATCCACAAAAACATTGGCTTTGTCTACAGAATCAGCAACTACCGATCCGTCAATAGATGTCAGGGGGGGAAATGAAGATCTTCCAAAGCTTTTACTAATGGCTTTAGCTAAAGACCAAAATTTAAGACTGCCTAAAGGAGATGTAGCTAGTTCATTGCATTTTCGTTGTTCGAACAACTTTTTAGTTTTAGTGATGACACTTATGCAGATATTTCTAGCATCAACGTATTCTACATGACTGTCGACCGATTTATTATATTGCATCAGCACAAGCCTTATTGAACCAGGGTTGGGAACGTGAATGATCTATACGGTATTGTTTTTTGGGAATGTATAACTCCATTCCCATGAGGATGACTTCAGATACTGAAAGAGCGATGTCTGAAGAAGAGGACGACTTAAAATAATATTCACGCCATGGAAAGGTTGCAAAGAAATCCCGTAAATTACTCCATCGAGCTGACGTAAAACACGACAAGGTTCTATCGGTTTTGCGAATTAGGTACAGTAGAAATGATTTCTATTAGATAATGGTCGGAAAAACCTAATGGCGAAAGAACGGAAGTTTTATAAACAAGAGGGTTTGATGTAAGAAAGAGATCTAGAAGAAGTGGAGTATGGTTAGGGTTATCAGGGATTCTTGTGGGTTCAGAAATCATTTGTGTGAGATCATATGAAATAGCAAATGTTTGTGCACTATGACCAGCAGGATTTGTAGTAGATGAAAACTGAAGCCAATTAGAGTTATGAACATTGAAATCGCCTACAATTGAGATATCGCGAGATGGAAACTGAGATAGGAGATAGTCAACTTTCATACTAAGGTAATCGAAGAAGTCTTGAAAGTTACTGTCATTAGGAGACCTATAAATGCAACAATAGAATTTCACAAAATTAGGACCAGAATGTTTAAACCAAATCACGTCAAAATTTTTATTTTCTAAGAAAGAAACCCTTTTGCAAGCAATTCTGTCCTTGATGTAGGCACATACGCCTCCTTTATATCGAAAGTTAGAGTGAAGGTGGTATTGAGGAAATTGCAAGTCGGGTGACTCGGAGCTTTCAGAGGAGACTTGTGTTTCAGATAGAAACAAAATATCAGGTTGTAATTGTTCAAGATGTTGGTGAATAGCATTAAGATTAGACCTGATACCGCGGATGTTGCAGTAGTGAATCCGAAAGTTGATACTTTATCTATTATTAATATATATTTTCAATATGGTTCGCTACACTATTAGCGAAAAAAAGGATATGTACGACCTGTACATCACAAGTTATAGAAATAGTGCACACGCAGCCCAAAGGTATACCCTTTGAAGCGGCAACCGTAAAAAAACATGTTTTAATGTTTCGCAGAGAATGACTACATCGGGTATGTTGAAATGCAATAGAAATAAGTACCAGAGTTAATAAGATTAACGTTCTCGCCCAAATCCAAATTGATCCACAGAATTCAACTAGAAAAATTGATCAGGAATGTGGGATAGATGCAGCAACAGTGAATAGGATATTACGCCAACGTAAGTACTATTCTTTTAAGTTTCGAAAAGTCCAAAAATTGCATGTAGACTATGCTGACAGACGATTGCACCTTTGTCGTTGGTTTAATAGAAAATTGCGAAATAATCCATTATTTGCCCAACAGATATTATGGTCAGACGAAACCACTTTCACGAACAGTGGGATTTTCAATTAGAAGGAGTTAGACCACAAGTGCTCTTTAGCCAAAATTTATGGTGTGGGGTCATTGATAATAAACTAGTTGGATCAATCTTTTTAAATTGAACTTTGAACCAACAGACATATCTATAATTACTTGATAATGTTTTAGATGAAATGTCCTTAGCCAGAAGGCGTAAAATAAAATTTTTTATGCAAGACGGATGTGGTGTCCATACTGCTAGAAGAGTATTTCAGTATTTAGATATGTTATTTCCCAACACATGGATTGGTACCCACGGACCAATACGCTGGCCAGCTAGATCGCCATGTTTAAATTCTATGGATTACTGCTTCTGAGGTATTATAAAAAACGAAATTTATGCGAAAACTATGCCAGCTACAATTGCCGAACTTCGTCAGAAAATAGTTCAGGCATTTGGAAAGATTACTCCAGAAATTATTAACAGGGCGGTGACTAATATGTCACCGCATTCAAGAAAATGGAGGGCATTTTGAACACCTCTAACTTTGTTATATGCGGTAATACATAATATATTTGTTTATTTGTCATTATTTACTATTAGTTTTTGTTAATTTTGGTTTATTATTATTTGTTCATTGTTATTAAGTTTCAAAATAAATTGTTAAATATGAGTTCCATTGTTTTATTTTAAAATTTGTACTGAATGGTCAGGATTTAATATGCTTTCAATTTTACTTAAAAATAAAAGGACTCATAAGAATCTACAAAAATGATGATTTTTCATAGACGAAACGTAGGGGAATGGTCAAGTATATCATATCAATGTAATAAAATACTTGTCTTTTGGGTTTTTTTAATGGTGTGTTTTAAATTATACAATGTAAACGTTTCGATAACACTTACAGTTATCTTCGTCAGTAGTAATATCTATTAACATTGTTAAAGATGTTGAAAAAATTTGGCAAAGTTGAAAAATTAAAACGTGAACATCAGTCTGCTATTAATATAACAGTTTGAGAAACGTATAAAGCCAACTATAGAATTAAATTTTAGTAATGAATAACTAGGTCATTAAAAATTAAGTATTGTTAAACTGTCTTAAAGATGACAAATCAGAACACCCTCTAACGGTAAAAAAAAACAAAAAGATAGGTATTTTATTATGTGTGGTAATGGTGAAAGTTTACAATTTCATATCATATCAATGTGTTTATCTAGACATACTCTACGAAAAATTGCAGAAGAAATCCAGGTCCGTATTTAAAAAAAAATAAGTTGAGGGTGGCCCTGGAAAGACAAAACGTCGCAATAAAATTTTTGGCACGGGAAGTTATAGAAAACTACATTTAGTAAAAAAAAAGTTTAGATACATTTTTTTTATATCTTTTAAAATATTACCACTAGAGTTAAAAAACGAAATTGAGCATTTTCTGATTTTGTCGAATAGCTCCGAAACTAGTCGCACATTTTTGAACTTCTTGTTGTCCGTCAAAACACCAATATTTTTCCCTATTTAACCGACTCCATATCTTTTATGGTTTGGGAGATCGCTGTATAGGAAATTGAAATCCGCCACACAATGTATATATATATATATATATATATATATATATATATATATATATATATATATATATATATATATATATATATATTATATATATATATATACAGGGTGTCACAGAATAACTATTACTAATTTTCAGAAACGATAGAGGAGACTTAAAGAAACATTTTTTATTAATAAACTAGTGTCCGGAATTTCCGGTTCCTCAAAACCAAACTTTGTATTACCTGGCGAAGCAACAAGATGCAGAGAGACGTTAACTATGCCTGCAATGTCATAAATTGTTATTGTGCTTTCAGTATTATTAGTTATTGTAGAATCAGATGCTGAATGTAGATTATGGCTACAGGCGAGGGAAAGGATAATATTGTTACGCCATTTTCTTTGCTATAATCTAGAGCATCTATCGTAAATGTGAAAACGTGAAATCATCTAGAAGCAGCGCAGGTGGGCGCTTTCTTGAAGTTTTGGTATGCTTGAAAAAATGTTTCATGAATTACAGAAAATGATAAGCCTTCATCCAGTTTTTGATTTTTCAGTGTTGAAGTTTCTCCGTTTCTAAATTGAAACTGGCTAGGTCAAAGCTTGTATCAGTAACTGGAAACCTCAAGCATCTGAAACGACAACAGTAATTGTATCAGATAATATAACGTCTAGATAAAACTTGTTACGATTTTTTTAAATAAATTTTGCAAAGCTTTCACTACTCACATTTCATTCTTGAAACTAGCGAATGTAAAGTTTTAACCTTTTAATTTAAATTGTAATGTCGACTGACAGATTTCAAACCTTAACAAAAAATATTTCTACTATGTAACGAAGCTTTTAACATAGTGATAGATTAATGTCTTTCACTTATCAGTGGTTTATTGCACAGACATAAAAAATAAAAAACCACAAAGACTAGGGGTGTCTGGGGTTAGTTGGCTACAGGGGTAGCATACATATATCGAAAAATAAAAACCGCATAATGATAAATTTCATTTCGGTACATACACTGCCCGCCCGATGAGCAGTGACAGTTTAGTTGTGTTTCGTTCATTTTCACAGTAGGAAAGTAAATTTTAATTCAATACTTATACGGAATATTTTACTAATGAGTAACAATTGCATCTGGAAATTTATCAGAGATTTGTATCAGGGTTGCATATCCATTGATTTTATATGACAAAAGAGATATGTTGAGCGATTTTCACTCAAATAAATAGTTAATCAAAGATGTCGAGTTGAGGCAAGTTGGCACAAGCAATGCGGGTTATGTTGACACGTTATGTCATTCTTCCTCGTAGAATTATGATTTTTTTATATTACTTTGGTCATTAATTATTACGATTTACAGAATGAGGAATTACAAGGGAAAATCGCAGAGCTTCTACGCCACCTGACATCCTTCTCCGGGCCATTAAATTAGTAAAAAATAAGGGCAAATTCATTAGGAGTGTGGCGAGTGAATTTGAAATTACATTTAAGTCTTTGACAAGATTTTGCACGAATTTCCACGACAATTTAGTAGAGGTTGGTTTTAAAAAGCCATGGTGGGTTGGTTCGATTCTCTTAATTATTGGAGAACTTTATTTCCGAAAAGCTAAATTATCATTTTCATAAAGTCTGGTTGGTTCGTAAATATTTTCAGACTTTGCTGGAGTGACCTGGTTTTTGACGTATTTAAAAAGAAGCAGCGTTTTGAGTATCAGAAAACCAGAAAGTATAAGTGTGGCTCGAGCTCCTAGCATTTTTTGACAATTTGCAAACTGTTTCGTACCGTTTGAACCTTTCTCTCAGTAACATGGAATATGGATGAGACAGGGATCGCGACAGTACAAAATCCTAACAGAGCAGTAGTATGTCGGGGATACAAACAGATTGGAAGATTCGTATCTGCTGAAAGAGGCACTTTAGTAACTCTGGCGTTTTCTGTCTCAGCTAATGGGAATGCAATTCCCCTTTCTTCATCTTTCCAAGGCTCAACTTCTCACTTCTTAAATAATGGACCTCCAAGGAGCGAAGGTGTAGCCAATCCACCGTGCTGGATGAAGGATTATAATTTGCTGTAATTCATGAAACATTTTTTCAAGCATACCAAGACTTCCAGAAAACGCCTATCTCCGCTGCTTCTCGATGATTTCACGTTTTTACATTGACGATATATGTTCTAGATTATAGTAATGAAAATCGCGTAACAATATTATCCTTTCCCTCGACTGTAGTCATAATCTACATTTAATATCTGATTCTTGAATAACTAATAATCCTGAAAGCACAATGACAATTTATGACATCCCAGGCATGTTAACTTCTCTCTGCATCTTGTTGCTTCGCCAGCTAATAGGAAGTTTGGTTTTAAGGAACCGGAATTTTTCCATTCGATAGAGACATTTTTAGAGAAGTTGAATTCATGCCAGGTTTTGTAACTGGCTTCCCAGACGGTTGCTAATACATTAACAAATGATTCCAATGTTGAAAATCGACCGAGCGAGTCGGAGTCTAATGAAGTCAAACCCAGAGCAGCAAGAAACTCTCCGCTAAATACGCTCTCTCCTCCTGCAACGGAACACGATATTCGACCGTTTCCTAAAGCACCACCACGGAAAAAGGGAATATCAAGAATAAAATGATCTACAGCAATTCTCACTGATATTCCTGCAAAGGAGGCTTTAGTCCAGGAACAAGCACAAAACAAGAAAAAAGAAGTTTAAAGCAGCAGAGTGTGATTGGTAGTGTGAAGCGCAATATTTGTAAATCCAAACTTCAGAATAATAAAAAGAAGAAGCATATCACTGCTGTAGATGACACTGATTCAGAACGTGAGGAAGAAACTTTTTGCTTAGTGTACTGGGACAGTTTTTCCAACAGCCTTCCTGGAGAAAAGTGGATACAGTGCACATGTCACATGTGAGCACATAACGTGTGCGCTAATGATTCCCTTTCTTATGTGTGCCACACTACAATTACGATTATGAATACGTTCTTTATTCAGAATGTGAACATATTGTACTAGTTATTTTTTCAATATATCGTTTATATTGATATAGTCATTCATTTTTTGAATAATGTGTAAATTTTTATATATGTATTAATATACTACACGTTGTGTGTCAACTACCCTGACGTCGGGTTAAGTTGGCACGTTAACTGCGTTGAAAAGAAATTAAAACAGCTCATATATCTTTGCAGCAAAACATTTTTCTAGTAAGTTACATGTTGAATAGATGGTAATGCAAAATGATTATAATAACCAAAAGGAAAAATGAAATATAAAATGGGTGGCTATTAGCTCCAGTGTCCCCAATAAGTTCTCAATATTTATTAGCGGAAGTCGTTATAAACGTTTATTTATATTTTAAACATGCAGCATGAAATGCATTTTTTTGTTAATTACAAAACACCCCCACTATACTACGCTTCATTCATGTTCTTCCTCACGAGAATTTTTTTGCACCGTTCATGGTTATCGATTTTTTTCTTGTATCGGAGTTACAACGGTGAATCATAGTTAAAGTTTTTACATTTTTTTGTATAATTAGTATAACTTCAAAAAGCTCATTACAATGCTCAACGTCCAGTTTTACTAATATTACAGTGTTGCTAAACAATAAACGGTTATATATCACCAGATACCATTAAATTTAAAGGTCGATTAGACGACATAAGAATGAATAATCATAACATTTCTGATCTAACCGAGGTGCGATACAAAATATTATGGGCCAATTTAACATTTATTTTAGAAAAAATAACATCAGAGTATAAGGGAGGAAGCATTTCTCAATCTTGCAGGTGTTGAATTATTCGATTTAACGGACAGTAAAATATTGTGGATCAGTAACCGTTCTTTCTGCATTACTAACCCAACCGTTAATGTGACTAACTTAGCTAAAAGGGCAATTACAACAATAGTTCTGAGAGCAATTTGAATTTTCACCCTCAACTGTCGGATGTACTATCCTCTATTTTGTGTTTTTTACGGTGGGTGTTATAAACATAAGTTCACAACATAAGTTCACAAAAGTGCCGGAAGTTGGTTTGTATTTAATTAGCCGCTTCACTTATTAAATTTCTTCTTAATAGCCGCAAAGTTAACCAGGTACGCTAACTTGATTATATTTTGTTGCTTTTTGGAGTTAAAAACATTCTTGTGCAAAGGTTGTATATTTACAGTTACTTTTTGAATATCTTGATTTCATCAAATTTTGTTTAAAATGGTTAGGGTTCTTAGGGTCAAGATACTATCCCAGCATTCGCCTAAATAGCGGCACATGATGTTCGTCTGCACAGTTATCATGTCATTATGACATATGAGGAACACCCCCTGCAAAAGCCTAATGTAAGGTATGACGGTATAACATTAAATGGCGTCAAATTGTAACAACAATAAAAATAAAGCCAATTTATTATAACAATAAATAATGTGGTGATAGGTTTTAGAAAATTTAAATGTTATACTAAAGTTCAAGTTTAATAAAAACTCTTATGGTGATGTAATTTGTATAATGATTAAACGCCAATTGTAATATCTCTAACTGTGATGATGTAATCTGAACGAGATAATTCATAAATAATGAAATTAGGTAAAGTTCTCCCTAAACACAAATCGTATAACTTAATGGAGATACTAACCTTTCACCACTAATTGTGCCGTCTCGACTCCAATCGGTAGATTAAGAAAAGGGCAGGTTCTAATATACTGATTTGCTTATATACCTGAAATGCTGCTTGCTTCCCATCTGCTTAATTATTTTCTCTTCACTACATTAATAAAAAATGCAATGTAAACAATAAAATGATACCTCGAGCGTCACGTTGTCTTCAGTTATTAATATTCGGAAAAACAACGAAACCGAGTTCGTAAATAATAAAACATTCATCAAAATTAAAATAAAATTACAAGATACACTTACGTTTATTTAATCTCCAATTGAAAGGATTATGTCAAAGAGGTCTTGGAACAGTTCTATTTTATTACCGCTGGTAACACATGAAACAGAATGGTGAACTTGGTGAGGTCATTATCTTGATAATTTATTCTTAATATATTGTGTCCATAAATTTAATGCATTTCTTTGAAGTTTAAGTATGTAAAACTTGCGTTGTAGAATGTAATCCAAATAATAGTTCCATTAAAATTAAAAAAATAGCAAAATAGGGCAAAAGTAGTAAAATAGTGC